>VYXD01014867.1:931472-1035791 GCA_013397195.1 Hylia prasina | reverse complement strand
GGAACCATTTGTCAACATGTCACCAAAAAAAAAAAAAAAAGCGCAGAGTGGCTGCTTCCCAGAAACCAGTGCTGATCATCAGACACACATTTCTTTCCCAACAACTTGCTGAGAGGCTAAATCAAATACCACATACAACACTGGGAGAGTTAAAGGATGATCTGCTGTTAACACGTTTGAGAAGAGGTTCCCTTCAAACTCCTGTGCTACAGCTTTCTCCTTTTAGTAATGCAGCTGAGAATGCTAATAACTATTCTGTATGATTTGAATTTCAATTAGAGATTCATATTTTAAAGCAAAATTAAAAACAAACCCAACTATGAAGCACACAGCCAATGCTTGCTTAAAGTTTCAATCGTTCTATTTGATAAATTAAATGCTAAAAAGACTTCTTTTTTTTTAAATTTACTTCTTTCTCCCCCACCCTCAAGAGTACAATATATAGGATCATAGATCTTGGTTTAAGGGCCTGTCTTCACAAATACTGAAACTGATGATTTTTTTTGTTAACTCTTCCAAGATATTTAATGTGGTTTTGTTTTCCTGCTAACTCAGGCAAATCATCCTTACCCTTGTTTGAGAGTAGAAAGAAAGGTACAGAAATCCCATGTTTGCACACACCACTGGCACTCACTCAACTTTTGCACCCAAATCTTGTGGCGGGAGCTGCCAAGGCAGGATCAGACTGGGGAACAGGACTAGCACAGCAACTGGGTATTTCTAGCCCCAGCAGCAAGTGTACTATCTTCCTATCCAACTTCCAGTAAGTGACAGTTAACTTTTTGCAGGCTTAAGTGGTCCCAGAATCACCCAAGGCATCCAGATTCCTGCTGGAGCTCTGACTTTGCCACAGTATCCCTTCTCTGAGACAGGAAAATGATTATAATCTGGTCAAGTGCCTCTCATTCACTGTCTCTACAGCTGGAGACAGCTGAAAAGGAAACTGAAAATCAGCTAGCTAGCCTGCAGGGTAGTTTTTGACATCTGTTTTATTCCTCTTTGTGAGGAGGATCATGTAGGCAAATTCTAACAGCTGGTTAGTTTTTCAGCTGTGACAATAAATGTGTTAACTACTGCTCTTGCCTAACTACTGCCCAGCTGGCAGCTTGCTGCTGAGTCCAGCTGCCCTTTCCAAAGGCTGACTGATATCAGCTCTTACCTGGAGAGATGGTCTTTAGGGATGCTGACTTAGCAGGAGGAGGCAGACACTGAATTAGTACCCTCAGCAACCCCAGGAGGAAGACTAACACAAGTGGTTATCAATTTTATGAGATGACAGGGAATTAAAAGAAAATTCTACATATGTCCTCAATGTCAGACAAAACATGCATGTTTTTTACTGCAACAAGCGACATAATGAAGAGGTATAGCCTCAAGAGCTATTAGTTTGAGAACATTAATTTTGTCTATTTGCCTATTCATATGCAGTGTCAGCATTAATATATGCTGATCTCCTGGCCACTTCAGTGATGCCAGTGCAGGAGATACATCCATTTGTATTGGAGACACATGCACATCATCATCTGTCTGGAAATGAGAGGAGAAAAATCAGATGGCTGTGGCTAACTGTTCATCATTTGAGAAACTACCAGCACAGCCCCCAAAAGATGAAACAGAGTTTAAAACAAGATCCCTGCTTTTCTCAAAGTTCATCAGGTCCTTCAAAGGCAATGTTTATAGCTACATTTTCCAAGAAGAAAAGCTACCCTCCTTCCCAGCATTTTTGCCTTTTATCTTTATAAGGAAACATACCCAGAGACCTCTAAAGCTGCCCCAGAATAGTCACTCTCTCTTTATTGTACTTTCAGGCAAAAGGGTAAAATGTTTAAATGTTATCCAGTGGACTGATCTTCACCAAGGTGACCACCCAACAGGCAATTTCTCTTGAAACTGGACAGAACAGCAACAGAGACGGAAGAGCACCATTAATGTAAAAGCAGAAAGTAAGCAGGAGGTACACAAAGTACAAAATTTCCAGTACCAACCTGTGCTATGGCCTCTGCCAGAACAATTCCCCACTTCCCTGAAGGGTCAGTCAGCAGTGGCAGACACGAGGAAGGCAAGAGAATTCTGTCTGCTCCATGTCCAAGTCATTCTACACAAAAGCCCACTAAATATTCTCTGTGGTGAAAGGTATCTGCTCATTATTAGGTTGGAGTAGTGATGGCTCCTGAACACTTACATGAGAGGACACTACAGTGAATGAAAACAGCAGACATGGGGCAGGAGCCAAGCCCCAGGTGGAAACCAAAATGCCACAGAGAACCAAGGCGAAGAGGAAACAATCTCATCTGCCTCTGGAGAGCAGCAGAGAATAAGCAAAGGCCAGTGAAATTGCCTTTGGGAAGACCATGCTTCACTGTGTGCATTGAAGTCTGACAGCTACTGAGAATAAAAATAAATCACCTCCTCTGTGGGCTCCAAAAATGACCAGATACCATTGTATACTTCTTTTGTGGTGTGATACATGGTTTTTGGATATCTGGACCTAATACGGTGTCTATTGACTCTTAAAATAATCACAGTATCTTATTTTTACAAAACAGTCCACCCAGACTGTTGGGCTGCTGTGTTTACATCAAATTCATGTAACATTTCTCTGTGGAGAAAACACTGAATTTCTTGAGGATTTTACAGGCAGGGTTGATACAAACCTTTTCTTATGGCTGTCTGCCCCATGACACTTCTGACATTACTGGTGCTCTAAAGGGGCATCAAAGTTGTGGCATCATCTCAAAGAAACTGGCACTCTGTGGCAAACCAACAGAGCACTAAGCTCACATCTACGTGCCCACATGGAGAAAGGGAGAGACAATTAATCAGTAGTCAGGCATTACATGATCTGAAATATCAGTATGACACATGTCAAGTGTTTAAAGGTGCTTTTCAGTGTCACCATCTAAAACTGTACTAAAATTGTGCTTGTTACCATAATAATTTCTGATAAAAGTTATCTGAGCATAGCACAGACCTGCATGTCTCCCACAACATACTAATGAATAAACTAAACAATTCATGCTTCCTATTACTTTATACACTAAGGTTTAATTAATCAATTCCAAAGGCTAAAAAAGCAAGAGGGAATAGAACACAACAGAGCAACACCAGAGATAATAAGTATTAGCATGGACTGCTTTTAATCAGGTCCCCAAAGAGAAGTGAAAGTAACAGGAAATGAAAGTAATGAATGGAATTTCACAGTTCTGCCATCCATGTGATAAGTTAAGACAGAATAAAAGAAGGTGGTATTAGAATGAAATTCCCTGCTGTAGCAAGTGGTGTAACTCAGCTTTACTGACAGTCAAAAGCCTTACAAAACCAAACCCAAAGAAAAAACATCCCAAGCAAAGCAAGAAAAAGCTAACTCCTGCTTCTGAGAAGCAGATTCACTGGGCTGGAAAATAATTAAGAATTTTAGAAGACCCTATGGGAAACACCATTTATCTCTGTTCTTGTCCTCTCTACCATGCCATTTAATACTAAAAGACAAACTAACTGTGTAAATTTAAAGCTTATTTTAGAACTTCATATTTCACATTAAGATTGCTTGCTGCCTTAAACCTACTGGTATTTGGCACTTTGATACACTTTAGCCAGTACATCCCTCTGTAAGATTCCTCTCCCACTTCTACATCACTTTTCCAACATTCAACTTTTAGGTTATCCTGTTCTTTTCTCCTGAGGATTTGCTATAAATCCCCCCTCCACAGTGATTAGTTCATTAACTTCTGACTTCAGTTTCTACCCCACATCAGATTTCCTCTACGGGTAACCGATGTTCAAGTTTTGCTAATTTTTTCTTTTGCTCTATCAGTTGCATTTTCCAAGTGCAAAGAAATGTTATTAACTTCCTTTCTCTGTAAAATTTGTTATGAGGATGAGTGTTGAGCAGTTTGCATTTGGAGGTGACTTGGTAACACAGAAATAGGGTGGAGAATTGGTGCCAGAACCCAGATTTTCCCTATTTTTTTTTTCTTCTTGATGTGTTTGTTGGGCCTTTTTTTTATTTGGCTGCTCTGTTCTTTTCTGGTTCCATAACTCTCCTCTTGCTCTCCCAGTCAACCTCCTTGTTATGAGACATTCTTTCTTTCACTGCCAGTCACTCCAGATCAAGTTGTCTCCACAGATCCTCAAATAAAGGCAGTGAGAAGTGTTTGACTGGTGGAGATCCTGCAACAGCAGTCTCCTCCAGTTCAGGCTAAGGACACTCACAACCCAATCAAGAGTATTAATGTATTGAAATATTGAGAAAAGAATGGTTTCCTTATCAGAAGGGCTGCATCAGTTTTTTAAGAAAAGCCATTACTAATCTTCTGGACAGGACAAAATCCCAGTATTTGGATTTTCAGTTTGATGACGACTTAAAAGAACAGGTAAAGATTCCAAGCACCAAAGCACAGATGGCAAGTGACAGCTATATCTAATTTCTCTGCCACAAATTTTCACTCTCCCACTTCCTAGCACTAATTTTTCAATACCCTAAATAATCCTAATCTCAATCTCAGTCATTTAAAGTATATCTGTATCACTCTTGTCTATACAGTTTATATTCATTCCTTAACATCAGACAGTAAATCTAAAAAGTGCATTTAATCCTTTTCTTCTCTGAACTCAATTAGCTCATATTAGCTTCTTGTGTCACAAAAGTACTTTATGTGGGTTCACAGTCATTCAGGTTAAAAAGTCTTTCGAAGCATCTAGTCACATTTATTGTGCTTGATGCTGCATGTGGTGCCATTAAATGCTTGAATCATAGAATCAAAATCATTACACTAACGGCATGGCACTGTTATTAAAAATAATGGGCTGACAAGCTGCAAAGGTCTGTTTGAAGCCATTTTGTAGCTGCCAGTCTTTGCAAGGAGCCTACGTCAAAGGCTTGCTGACTGACAGTCAATTATTTCTCCTTCTAATACAGCTGCTGGATCAACAGTGGTTTCAGACAGCTTGTCACTGGACTTGCAGCTGTGATATTCATCAGATATTAACATTAACTTAATAAATGCTGTAAATTACACTTGCATATGGATTTGCAGGTATGTGTATCAATCTAAATATGTACAATAGAGAGACACCACTGTTGTTGAGGGAAACCTCTCTTCAGCATCTGCTGTCACAGACATCTGCTGTGACAGCTCTATGAAACTCTACTGAAATGGCATTCTGGTTCACTGAAAGGGACAGCTTCCCTAGATCAAAAAACTTA
Organism: Hylia prasina; assembly: GCA_013397195.1. NCBI lineage: Eukaryota > Metazoa > Chordata > Aves > Passeriformes > Sylviidae > Hylia > Hylia prasina. The sequence goes on along the minus strand of VYXD01014867.1, from coordinate 1,030,585 downwards.
AGTAGTCTTTTTCAGACTAGTGTTGTGAAAGACATAATCTGCTTTGACAAATGCTTTAAGAAAAGTATAAATGTCCTCTTCTTCCAGTCTGCTTCAATCTTTTTGTTTCTCTTTACCCACACATCATTGTGTCATAAAAATCCATTTGTTCTGGGATCAGATAAACATTTGTTTTTCTCAGTGCCAGTCACTAAGGCCTTGATCCTTACTCACAGCCAATAGAAAGATCTGTGGTCACTTCAACAGGGACTGATCAAGCGTTAAAATCCTGTAACTATCATTAAAACTGTTGCAGAGACAGTAAGTTAATACCAATGCAGGGAACCCCTGCAGCCAGGCTGAAACACTCGTATCACTGTATAAATCCTTTCTGTTAACACCATTCAGATTCAGGAACTGAGAGCTGGTTCTCTTTCTAAAAATCAGTGATAAAATGTATATTAAAAAAAATTCTTTTCCCAGCAAATGACATATTTGCTTATGCACAGTTTTGTCCTTCAATGCCCACTAACCACAAAAATTGAAATCAATACTTTAAAGAAGTACTTACATGCAATTTGCATCCTTTTCCCCATCTTTATACATTTATAGAAGATACATTTATTCACTATAATGCAGGCAATTTAACAGTAAAGGGCCATCCCTCTTTTTCTCAAATGACATTAGTTTCAGGCATATCACTAGGCTAGAGGAAATATCGTTTTTATCAGATTCTGAATGTTATGCTTTTGCTCCATGTTTAATAAACACTTAATTTCATTTTAGTGGCTCACATGTTTATAAGTGAATCGAACTCATTGCTGTTTGCATCATCACAGAAAAGTAACCAATGGCTAAAATATGATCAAATTCATTCATTAAGGTAAGATCAAGCAAATTTTCTACTGTATAGCAGGCAAATGAAAAAAATAGCCCACAAACAAACAAACAAAATGACACATAATCTAATACACGTCTGATTTTCACCTGAGGAAATGACGCCATTCCATGTTTCCTGTGATAAGAGCTTCTATTATCAGTAATTCAACTGTATTCTACCTAACCCTGAACCTCATTAGTAATCTTCTTATTATTACTTCAAGCAACAAGTACCTTTAGTACAAGAACAGCTGCTGTTCATCTTACAGATGAGCTATTTATAGGAAACCAATAATGCTGACTATCTCAGCTGACAAGGCACAGCACAATACAGTTTAATTCCCACATGTGCACTAAAAAAATGTGTCCAGGACAATCAGAATACAGCATAAGGAAAAATCAAAAATAAAAAAAGGGCAAACATTACCTCAAAAATTCAGGAAAGCCAGATTAGTCAATTCGTGTTTTTAAAGAAAAAATAATTTTGTTCCATAATCTTTTTGCAGTATTAAATTACAACAATACCTCACTACAGTAAATACCCTGAAGAAGGAAAGGAGTTTTCCACCCAATTACTTAATAATCCAATAGAGCTGAAAAAGGCTGAAAGACATTTGTTACATTGGTAGAGCAGAAAATGAGAAGTACCAAACATTTCTTCTAAAAGTACTTAAAATACATAATCACAATCCATGCACTAATACTCATGGCCACATTTAAGATATTCCTTGGAGGATTTTGTAAACGAGATTATCAGATAATGAAGGACCTGGCATCAAGTAGTCAAATAAGCTTTTCTTAAGAGTAATGGGATTTTAATCAACACAATAAAAATAATATAATAAAGGATGAAGTGAAATAAGCATGAAGAGATTACTATATAAAGTAATAGAACAAAAAGGCTCAGAAAAAAACCCCCACACTTCTGGAATCCTGCTGGAGACAATATGTGTACTTTTTGTTCCTGTACCAGCACACAGTGTTTCACTTATCACCTTGAAAAAGCTCTTGCATATTAATGACATACAGAGGGAAAGTACATTGCTATTTTTCTTTTATAAATTATCAATGAGAACAATGATGATACAGTTTTATAAAGCATTTAAGAAAATTGAGTTTCTGTCCCAATTCCAGCAAAACATTTTGTCAAAGGTTTTAAATGTTTTTTGTAATCCCTCACTGCTTTTGACGGCTTTAGTGAAAGAATCAGTATTTTATGCTTTTTTTTTCATTCTTGCCTGTTTTTTTCCTTTTTTCTTTTCTGTATTCCCAGCCATAGGCTGGAATAATATAGCATAAATCTTGCAGGAATTGTCATGTAAGAAGTACCATCTTTGTTTTTCCAGTGCAATGAAAATCATGTCTGGAATGCAGTTGGTTGTGGATAGATATGGCACACTGGTTTGTTTTTTTGACACTTCTGAAAGATAATGTCAGTTAAAATAAGTACTTTTGGTAACGTGCACAATCGTCTTTTCAGTACCAGAGAGACCTTGAACTCAAAAGCCATCAAAATAAACTGTCTTTAGGTCTGTTATGAGTAATTTCTTGACACATTACATGACATATTTGGGAATATGAGAGCAACACACTGGCCCAAGTCAAAGTGATCAGAGTAAATAAAAAAATTGAGATGACCCCCATTCTCAATCCTGCCTCTTTCAGGAAGGCAGATTTCCAAAGGGTATCTTCAAGGGCCAGCAATCAGAGTCCAAATTTTTTTTGACGAGTGGGTGAATGCAGGGATAGAAAATAGAAGGCCAGGTTCCCTTCTCCCTCCTAAAAGGCAAGGATGAAGAACCACCTCGGCTACAGCTGTGGTCTCTGTGGACAGCAACACATCTTTTTCTAATCATCTGAAGTACCTAAGACATGTTTAGTCGATTCACAACCAATTAACAACAAACCAATCTGTCTCACAAACAAAATTTACACAAAAGTAGGCTTTTGTGAACTTGTACTACTTATGAAAATCTCTGATGTCAGTAAACCTTAACCATACAACAAGCTGAATATTCAAATGATGTATTTAAGCCTTCAAAGACAAGCCCAAAAGCTATTAGCCATTAAAACAATGCTGACAAAGTTAGCTGATCAAAACTCAATTAATTTACAAAGGGAATTCTGGGTAAAAGACAGAGAAAACAGTTCATTTATGGCCTCAGTAGAACACTGTGACATGATGTGAAACAACATTGCTGAAAGACTGGATGCTCTAATGCCTGCTAGGAAATGTTCATTTGAAAAGAATTAAATTCAAAATGATACATTTTTAAAATCTTCTTTATTCCAGTAGACTTCATTACCTAGAGTGGTTATTGTATGACATGAAATGGGCAACCTGAAAGGTCAACTGGAAAGTCTATCAGAGTTGCTGCACCAACCACAATTTGCTGGGATGTATTTTAAACACATGAGCCTCTCCACAGCTAAGAATTGAATTAAGACATTTACATTAATGGGCCTTTGACAGACTAATACTCAATTTTCTTATACTACACAGAAACTGCACAACATGAGCACCATTACAAGATATATAGCATATGGATACCATTAAAGCTCAATTATAAGGAACACTTGCTCATTTATTTCTCTAAGCACTACTCCAAGGAATGTAGCAGCAGTTTCACAGATGTCAAGTGGAAATAGTACCCTTTCATTTAATTTGCTGAAAGATCATTCCCTCCTATTAACTAATTTCCTCCTAAAGATGTGTCAGTGTTATAACAATAAAAATGTCATTTTAACATGAAGTTTAAACCAGTGAAGGCAAATTGCTGGAACAAACTACTTAGCTGTCTTGCTAACCTCTTTTTATTTCCTTCTCAATAGGTCTCAAACTAGCCCATCATTGTACAAGTCCCATTCTCTCTGTACCCTCTGCTATATGGATTCCTACAGTGACAGCATTTACTGCTGGGATTTTATTACTGTTTGTTTAATATAAAGCAACAGACTATTCTGATAAGTCTTTTAAAATAAAATGGTACTTAGTCATACCACATTCTCTAAGCCAGGTCTACTCAGTTAGGTTATGGTGTGCTACAGTGTCAAGGTCTGCTCGTTAAAGAGAAGGAAACACAAGGACGTTTAGTTTTTTATGTGAGATTAGAGCAAGAACACCACATATTTTGGATGTTGGCTAGGTGCATCCACCCAACTCAGCACTTAGAGTCCACATCTGCCCACTGGATAAGAAGTCAGGCTGAATGTTTTCCGCAACTTAAAGACATGTTAGTGAGCTCTTACTCTTCCCTGTCCTTACAAAAGTCAGTCTGTAGTGAGCTAAATGTCAGTCAAGGCAGAACACAGTCACCAAAGTGTTGCTCACTGGGTTATTAATTCATAAGGTCGACTTGCCAGGCAAGACTCTCTACTGTCTTTACTACTAACACTCTACTATAATAATGCCAAAATTATATGGCAATATTAGGGGATAAACAACCCAGCAGAGTCAGCCTACGCATCATCAAATTGGCCCTGTGGTCTTCAACATTTTCATAAATGACTTGGACAGAGGTCTGGAAGGCGTACTAAGCAAGTCTGCAGAAGATACAATACTGGGAGGAGCTGTTGCCTCCCTTGAGGGGAGGGAGGCCCAGCAGAGAGACCTTGACAAATCAGAGGTTATGAAGTCCAAGAAGGGAAAGTGCCGGATTCTCTACCTGGGATAGAGCAACCCTGGATGCACGGACAGACTGCAGAATGTCATCCTGGAAAACAGTGCTGCAGAAAGGGACCTGGGGGTCCTGGTCAGTAGAAAGCTGAACATGAGCCAGCAGTGCCCTGGCAGCCAGGAGGGACAACCTTGTCCTGGGGTGCATCAGGCACAGCACTGACAGCCAGGCAGGGGAGGGGATTGTCCTGCTCTGCTCTGAGCTGGGGCAGCCTCACCTCCAGTGCTGGGGACAGTTCTGTGTACCACAATATAAATTAGACACTGAGCCATAAGAGAGTGTCCAAGGAGGGCAACGAGGATGGTGAGGGGCCTTGAGGGGAAGCCCCATAAGGAGTGGCTGAGGTCACTTGTTCAGTTCAGCCTGAAGAAAGGGAGACTGAGGGGAGTCCTCAGCACAGTCTACAGCTTTGTTGTGAGGGGAAGAGGAGGGACAGACACTGATCTCTTCTCTGTGGTGACCAGTGACAGGACACAAGGGAAATGGCCTGACAGAAAAATTGAAGTTTTGCAGTTAAGATTCCATACCTTTTAAGGCTGTGAGGAAAAACCTCAGACAGCTACAAAAAGCCTTGAGGCATTCATATACATGACTGAATTTGGAGGAGCTTTTCGACATTAGTACCCAAGTCAGTTCTGCAAGCACCCATTTTCCCAGCACAGCTGAATGAGTTACAGCACTGGATATCATTTAGGGTTATATTTTATCCTACATATCTACAAACTAATTCTTTAATATGCACTCTTTGTCAGTTGTAATATCTTGTAGTACATGAAAGCACAGAAAAAAAGTGCAGCTGATCTAACTGAAAGTTACAGTGTGATCAAACTGATTTACAGTGCTGGACTGCCTAATCCACCACAGAATGACTTCAAAGAATATATAAGACTTAAAAGTATCTCTTTCTCCAAAGAGCTGCATGCCATGTAACTACTCTTGTTATGCCATGGGCAAACTGAGCTTTATTACTGCAAAATTTAATGAAAATTGTGTTACACTGGTACCTTCAAAGAAAACAACTAAGAAATTTGAAAATAAAACAATTTAGAAATTTAGGATATTGACAAAATAGTTTGAAGCAGATTCAAACCATTCAATTATTAGAGCAATTCAAATATGAATTTTTTGCAAACATGCGTCTAAAGAGAAAGAAAGCCAAATTCACTATATTCTTTATTCATTTGATTTGTTCCAAAGTGATTTGTTCAATATAACTAATGCAATAAACTGCAGTGCTGGCCAATTGTTAATTCTGAAGTACAAGCTAGTTTATTCAATTTTTTTTTTTAATATAAAGAACAAAATGGAATACTTCAGGGTCCTAAAACCACTGATATGCCACTGGCTGCGAAACACAAATCAATAGCCAGGATAAGATGGTCACCACCACCATGCATCACTCACAATTATTAAGGTCAACCACAAACCTCAGACAAATTTCAAATTCCATACTTAGTGTTTGATTTTTTGTATTTCTTCTATTTGTTTGTTTGGGTTTTTTCTGTATCTGAGAATTATGCATAAAGCAAAACTGATTTAGGATCTGCATGAATCTTATTCTCTTCTACTAAACCAACAGAATTTCCAAGTAGCTCCTTTTTAAAATTCCAAGGCTGTTATTTGATTAGAGCCTCAGTATCCTCCTCAATAACCCCCACCTCCCCCAATCCCTTATATATTTTATTGTCATTATAGAGGAGTCAAATCTTTTCATTTCTGCTCAAAATATTTGATTTGGCTAGCTCTCTGCTCAGATTGAGCTGGATCAAACAAAAGATATAGATGGCTTTGCTTTACTTAGTTACCCAAAACCAGGTTTGTGATCCCCATATGGCCTGAGAACAAGCAGGTCAACGATGCCAAACGAATATCCACTTTTAGGCACGTTTGCATTTACCCACAAACCACAGCACAGCAAGAGGAGAAGGCTGGGAGAGACACTTAAATTCAACTCCTGAGCTGAACTAACCTGCTAATGAAGACACTCACATTGATTCCTTGATCTTAACTATTTAGAAGCCCTTAGGCATAACCTGCCCACCATTCAACTATCAGTAATATCTGATTTGGACTCTCTAGCTAATGCTTTCTTTTAAAGGAAGCAGTAACCTAGGGAGCAAAAACACATCTGAAAAATGAAAAACCCAAGCCTGCTGAATTCCTGGAGAATGTCTCAAGTACTAGGAGAAAAGATCTTCTGGCAAATGCTGTCCATTTTCTGTTGAAATTGTGTCACAAAAGAAGCGAAAGGATATGATCCACTGGACTGAAAACTCCTGTCTTCTGGTCTCCCAGAACACCTTCTCTAATGCACTCCTAATGAAAACTTAACAACAAAATTCCTAAAACAAGACAGGCAAATACTCCAGAAGTCTTATGTAAATAAATCAGGTGGCTTTAACTATCTGTTCACTAACAGTGTAAGGATACTGCATAGTTTTAAACCATTTTCAATGTCTGATCTACATAGATGCTTTGTCCCCGATCACTTCTTAAAAATAAGACTAAATATAAATCATACTGAGAAGATTAAAATTTTTTATAGATTTTTAGTAGATCAGGTTTCATAGTAGCAAAACCAGGCAGTCTGCTTAAGAGCATTTTCTCTTATGAATTTTGCTGCTGGGATCCTAGCTGTAATTTCTGTTCAGTATCATTTGATTTCCTAAGAGACAAGAGGCTCTGAGCACGGAGTGACCCACAATAACCTTCACATCTCATAAAGAAAGCAAGAAGGGCACACATACTCCCCCCCTCAAGTCACCTTGCCATGCTAATTCAACACACCTAGGTAATTTCTATTTCCTCCTTGCATTTCTGAAAAACAGTTTGAGGATAAGTTATGAAAAATGCAGACTAGTATGACCATTACAGTAATTGCATTGGTTACATTTATTAATTTGTCAAAGTTAAGTCAATAAGAGTTTTAGTAACACCATTATATTACTTGATTAGTTTTGAAAGTTATTATCATAAGAACTCTATTTAATTGGAAGCATCTCAATTTACAGGATATATTAAATTCTCAGTAGCATTTTAAGATGATTCAACATATGCAGGTCAATTACCAGTAATCACCGTTTCATACCAGTGCTTCAGAAAAAATTTCAGTACAGCACTGGAAAAGAATGATAGATGGTTCTAAAAAATTACAACTGAATCTCAGTTTACAAAGATAAAGCTGAACTTCAGCTCACATTATTATGGTAAAAGGCCATATCTAACATCTGTGCTGTTAAAACTATTCTGAAATGCTAAAGATTATAAAAATCTGAGCAAAGATTAGAGAACAGTTGTCTACCTTAAAACGGATGATGATAATTTGTCAGGACTGCCAAATTACTGAAATGCACTAACTGCACTCATGCCCAGCTGCACATTAATTACTAGATTAGAAAGTTATAATTAATTTTCTTAATATCACTACATGGCTTTTCTTCCTTGAGTTAATAAAAACAGATTGCAATCAATCTTTGTTAATTCATGCTGCAGAACTTAACTGCCGTAGCTATTTCCATATGCGAAGAACACTGCATGCACAGCTCTTGCAGTAATACCCTGCCTAGAAGCTGAATCTTCTGACATTTTAATGAAGTGTTGTAATAAGGCCAATAAATTATAAATTATAATTTGACTTAGTATAGTTAGTAGAAAAACTACAAAAGCTTAAAAATGAATTCGTAAAGAATCTTCTTAACGACAAGACTTAGAAGTGGATACCATGTTCCAACATATTTTGAACAGGAGAAGAGGGTTTACTCATAGTTGCATTGTTGAAAATGTTCACTGCTGAGACTTGCAAAATTTCTTCATCAACTGACTTTGTCATTAGAAATCAGCAAAAGTGCTACAGACCTTTGCACATATTGCAAGAAATTTTTAGAACTAGTAAAGGAAAACCACTTTATAGAGATACAGGGTAAAGTTCATCAAAGTTCTCATGAAAAACATTCAGTTATAAATACAGCAAAGATAATTAAAGCAGCATTCAAAGAGCATATATTCCCCTGTGCCCATATCTGCATTAGTTACAAAAGGTGTTTTTTTAAGATAGAAAGAATGATTCATATAAAGTCAATGAACCATTTTTTTATTTTCCATTAAGCCCAAAAGTTGATTTATTTGTCCAGCCTCATTACTGCTTAAAATGTGTATTTTTTTTCTCTCCTCACTTTCCTTCTTTTGTAAAAGATGAGTGCAGAAATATGAGAATTATGACATTGTGGCATCCAAAGTGTGGTAGCCTATTCTATTTTAATCTAATAGTAGCCTTCACATGGTCAGTTTAAGTGTCAGAAAGGAAAGCAAATGTCAGCAACAAATGAAGGTTGACAATACTTTTTATTTGGGTGTTTGTGATTTTTAATGCTTCTAAAGTCTTCTGGGGAACAGTGAAGAGAAGGTAATTTTGAATTTGTAAAAGACTAGAGGTAAGAAAAGGGATATTAAGAGAATATACAGCCTTCAGAAGCAAAGGCAGGCACAAGTTTTGTATTAATTTCTTTTTCTCCCAAAATTCCCAAGGGGAGCCCAATTTGCCATATACTGCTAGATATTATAAATACATTTTTCATATAGATATGTGAAACATCTATAAGTTTGTGTTGAGGTATATAAACACACCTCCTCCATTCCCAATGTATACCAAAATACACATAAGGCTTGATTATCACTCTAACCAGCATATTCAAATATTTCAATATATTTAAGATCTTAAGGAACAATATATTAGATAATATACTAGGGCAATTAGGATTTATGGATCAACTCCTCCATAAATGATCATACCTAAAGGAGCAACTTTAGTATATGTCCCATTGAGGGCCTGCAGAGAGCCAATCACCTAGGTGACCTCAAGAACATTAGGGATGCAGGAAAGCAAGGAGTTAAAGCAGGACAGATGGAAGGGGGGGGTGGAAGGTGGGAAGGGGAGGAAATGCATAACAGTCTGCCCAGAAGTCTCAGAAGACATATGTGGGACAATACCTAGTACAATTCTCAAATAGTAATTTTCACATGCCATCAAACTGACACATCTGGAAAAGGGTTCAGAGAAGCAACCCCTATATTGGGAAAACATGATACATCCAGGATTCAGATTCCTGGATCTGAATTCCAGATTCAAGGACAGAACCACAGTTCAGTAGAAAAAACTATCAGAGCTGAAAATGCTCACCAGTGTATTACTCCTCCAGAATCAAAATGGATTAGAAGAGGGGAGCAAGCATGGAAGGAGGAGTACCACGGTTAGAAAATACAGGAAGCAGAGCAGGATCAAAGGCAGATTGCAAGAGTTTTGATTTACAGAAAACATGCTACAAAAAGGAACTGGATGATCTCAGAACTTTGTACTAAAAAATTGAAACTTGGATTAGGGATGTCTAAGAGATACTATGAGAAACAATATAGCTGTTTTCCAACCAAAACCTGCGCTGTTACATTGATCAACATCCAGATAACTAAAAGTAACAAACACAGCGCCACAGGCATCCGTATTTAATGCTGATACTACTCTTTAAAGACAATGAGGTGTTGTTTATTCAGCTGGGTGTATGAAGCTGGTCATAAAGCTGAGAAAATGCAAGTAATGTTCAGTAATTATGCAAGCAGGCAAGAAATTAATACTTACATCATTCCTGAAAAGAAAGAAAACTTGAATTCTCACCAAATCTTAAACATAACTGAACTATTAACAAGTAATAAACTTTTGTTTCTGTTAAAAGCTAAAGCAAAAAATAAATCTGCATGAAGGTTCTTACTATTCTGACATACCAGACTGATTTCTAGGGGAAAAAAGATAACCTATTTTATGCTGATTTGTTGTTTTATTGGCAGTCTAAAAGATTAAATGGAAAATTGTACTGCAAGAGTATCTGACATATCCAAGAAAACACATATGCCATGAATTTCAGAATAACAAAAGGTGTCAGAAGCAGTTATGAATAGTCATTTTAAAATTAAACCTGCTTATAAAAATGGCATAACACTCATCCCTCAGCAATGGTATAATGAAACCGAAAACCACAAAAATCAAGTTTCACAGTATTAATTAGATTATCAAGTGCTAAAAAGAGAAGTTGAAAACTCAGGTAAGTAAAACTATTATTTGTGATATACATGATGCACTGGAACTGTGCCAGTTGCAGCAGGGTTTTGGCTATCCGGCTGAGAGGCCATGGTTTGGTGGAGGTTAGGGAGAGAGTCTCTTGTATCAGCAGCAGTAAGAAACCAGAAAATGATGAATAAAGATTTACCAATACATACATCTATCTATGTGTTTATCTAAAATGAAAGGTGCACTTTGAGAAGTATTGAAGGAAATTGCTTTTTCAGCGAGGAAAAAAAATCCAGTATTCTTTGAAGATAACAGCAGGGTCTGTTCTCAGTAATGATATCTGAAAAAATGCAGTTAGCACTCTTGTTTATGCTTATCATTTAGGATGGTAAGAATACAGAGTAACTACAAACATCAGTCAGCTGTTTCCTTGGTTGATCTCAATCCTTATTATCTACCACATCATACAGATGCTTAAAACACTGTAGGAAAAATCACCAAACAACCCTACATAGCTGAGAATTTAACCAGGTGGAAGTATCAAATTCCAGCTAAAACAGACGGGCAAAGCACTTTGTAAATGCCCCCCCCTCCACTTCTCACAGTCATTTCAGGATTTCCAAAATGAGTCATGGATTTTGCAGGCAAAATCCTGCAAATGTACTTAAATTGTAACAAATACATAAAGTAAACAACTCTTAAGTGACTTTATAATTTGTCTGTTGGAGAATTCTTAGGTGAAACAATCCCAACACAATTACTGTTTTTAGATGTGTTTTTTCTGAGGTGACTTTAATTGTGGTGGAAGTGACTGAGAAGTACTTGCGCTCATTTTATGCATTTAATGAAACCTGAAGTCTCTGGAAACTGACTTCCTTCCCTCTGAAGGAAGACTCTTTTGACAGTCACATTTTGTCTGCTGTAAGATTATCATTTATTATACACAGATGAAAATTAGGTCATACATGATACAAGCAATTAAAAGGGAAATGATCTTTAACCCAGTGCAAAGATTAATGTGCCTACACTCAGGTGTCAATGTTCCCAGCACAGTCAGTACCAGGAAAAGCAGCCCAGCAGGGCATGCCCTGGGCACTTGATTTCAGGGCAGGAAAATGCTCCTCAGGCTGCTTCACAGCACCTTTTGCAGTGTGCCACTCCAGCAGGAGCTTGTTCCTGCTGTGACATGAACATGCAAATGCATCTCATCTGGAACTGAGCCTCATCCTGCACATCTTCGCAAGCAATTCCAACTCTCAAATATGTCTGGCAGTTCAACACTAAGGGATCCCTTGCAACTCCTAGGCAACGGGAAGGTATGACATAGAAATAACTCCTGATTACCTGCCAATATCTAGGCGATAACAGCACTTATCCAGCTAAAGCAAGAGCAAGAGCAACACCCTTAGCCATATGCTAATTTATAAAATCCCATTTTCAATAAAAGCAATTTCAAAAACTTGCAGGGGAGCAAGAATGGTTTTAACTCTCAGGAAGCAAACTGAAGATCTGATGTAACTGTCCCCACCCTATGTCACTGAATTTCAGTGAAGGACTGGTTACAACCAGACTGGCAAGAAATTAGATGTACATGCTTGGTACATGCCACTATTGGCATATGCCATAGGTGACTGGGGTGAACTTCCTGATTTCCTCTAGGGCAAAACACAAAACTGTTTAACCTGTTTATCCTCCACCTTTCCAGCACAGAAAACCTTTATAGCCTTGTCGCCTCCTTATAAATAACATACCAAAAAAAAAAAAAAAAAAAAAAAGGCAATTCCCCATTTTTTTAAGCTGTCAAGAAAAAATTGTATGATAGTCAGGGTAGGTTTTGATACCCTGGAGAGTGTCTGCTGATGAGGGGGGCAAGGCCCATGAAGTGGAGCCTCTGGTAACCAGCTGGTTTCTGTGGGACTGTCTGGAAGCAGGTTTGTTTGGTTCTGTAAAAGAATATTACCTATTGCTAGCACCACAGAGATCAATAAAGTGTTTGTAATTGTACATTTCGTGCTGAGGAATACCATTACTAATACTCACATAAGTAATATGATAATTATGAACTTGTAAGTATCTGTACTCATTTTGCATTGCGCTAATAAACTGTGGGGAAAGAGTGTTTAAACTTAGAATCTGGGACTAGAATCTTTCTTTTGGCTATAAAGAAAGCACTTAAACTGAGAAGGATATTTTGCAGAAATAATAATAGGTCCCAAATTCTTCCTGTGTTATTGCCAGAGGGCAGCCTCCCACACAAATTCTGCATTACAATATTGAATTGAAGCTGCTAGTTGAATAATACAGCCTATCATTAAGGGCTATCACCAAAATAATATTTTGCTAGGTTCTTTTTCTTTCTCGACAGAGAGTTACATTCCTTGAACTATCTCATGAAATTTTTGTGATACTATTATAAATGAGATTGTTTTACATTGCTTGATAGGAAATCAGACATCACCACAGGTCAAATATACTGAATATTGAATTAAAAGCACTAGTCATGCAATGCGGAGCTTGCTCCTCATTTCAGGTAAGGTGACAACACAGCGAGGAATTTCAGATGAGGCAAAGACATTCCATGGCAAGGAATTTGTTTCCTGTGGTGTTCTAACATGTCCTAAAACATGGAAATTTCTAATTTTCTGTTATTTAACATGCATAACTATTTTTCCAGGTTGTGTTGCATTCAATACTGACTCAAGAAATATAAACTTGTTTATGAATCATGCAATGAACTGAAATGGCTGTGCTGAAAAATGTATCCTTTGCTGAAATCATCCTTGTCACTAGTTACTGATAAATTAGCATGTAATTAATTTCCTCATCTCAAGATGTTGGTGCTTTCAATTAATTGTAGAAGGCCTTCTTTAGTCAATTGAAAGAGATTGGTGTATCCAGACAGCAGATCACTCTATGCCAAAACGTAAGTTTAACATAAACCAAATACTTTTTAGAGAGGCAAAGTTCAGCCAGGATTATCTCTTTGCATCTAGTGCTAATACAAATCCACACTGTGATCCAAATGCCTGAAGGCAACAGTCTGCTTTCCACTGGTCTGTTTTGCTGCAGGAGAAATCTCAGTGTTTAACTCAATATCCAAATCCTTTTTTGTTATTATTACCACTTTATTACATCAGTGGAGTCATTTGCCAAAACCACACGTACAAAGCCTTTCTAAAGTATGTCTGCTACTTTTAGCTTTTTTTCTCAGGTAATTTTGATTTCTTCCTCTAAAATTATGCCAAAATTAGACAGAAGGGATATAATTAAAGATTTCACCTAAACACAGCTTCTGCATGATCCTACAATAACAAACTGTGCAGACAGTGTAAGCTTTTCATCTCTAAACTCCCTTTGAAAATAAGTTTATTTTTGCCAAATACAGTCAAATTTGAAGAATAACCTTTATTTAACTGTGCAAATCTCTGCAAATTCTTCAGGTTGAAGGTTTTTCTGGTGTGGTTTTGCTTGTTTTGTTTCCTTTTTAATACACTGGAGTTAACAGTGCAAAGCAGAAAAATTAAATTATCCGTCATGGTTAAATCTCTGCAAGAAAGTGCTTCTTGTGTCACTGGACAAGTAAAAGCATGAACTGCTAATTAAGAATATAGTATCATACAAAAAATTTGCAAAATAATGCAACAATCAATCACATTTCAGGAATTTCTGCCATGTAAGTGGGAGAATCAAGCTGTCAAAAAGGTTTAGTGAATTTACATGTTTGGATCCCTTTGTTACACTCTCAAACTTTCTCAATGCATTAAAACTCCTTACAAACTATAAATGTATGTACTCTTAAATGCATTGACTATGGTGTTTTGGAGATGTCACAGAACTCAAAAAGAACCATTCTGTTATATGCTGAATTCTTTCCTTAAGAATACTGGAGTTTTTCTAATGAAGTACCACACACACAAGACATTCTGAACACCACGAGACCTCAAACATGTTTTGAAATTGGGAATTTGAAACTTTGAAATATTTTCAAGCAAATTCTGTTGTCTAAAGACCAACTTTTCATACCTCTAAGGTGGTTGCTTTATTGGCCACATTTCCATCTACATGCAAAGTGATGAGAGAGAAGCTCCTTTAAATAAATGCCTGCAACCTAAAAAACTGCCACCAGCAGTCTGAAATACCAGAGTGAATGTCCCATAAGTCAACACCACCTGTGTGAGTGTCATCCTTCCAAACACTGTAGTATTTCAGCATAAAACCCCTCTCCAAAACAGCCAGGTTCTGCTGGGCATGCTAAGATGGTGGGGAGAACCATCTTATTTAGCATGAGTGTCACAGAACAGAAATCTTAGCTGGTGGAAAAAAGTTGTTCTAAATAATAATAATAATAAGAAAAACAAACAAACAAACAAACAAAAACGATGGGAAAATTTTTTCTTGCTCTTTTCTTTTTTTTCCAAGTGATGTAAGATAAAAAAACAGTGTTTGAAACTGTGCTATGGGTGTATCTCCTTGCTCTGAATACATAGTGGCTGCAAGGTCTCAGAAGTGCCAAGAAACTCTGGTTTAAACTAAACACTTTGAGACCTGGAAAGACCTGTGGCATAACTTAACTGTGCTGTACAAAATGTAGCAATTTAAAAAATAATAGTAATTTTGAAAGTCAAAAAAGGACCTTGCTTTAAAATCATACTGACAACATCCCAGTGACATAAATTTTGCAGCTCTGTTACTTCCATCCTCAGTTACCTATGAATAACTACTTTGTGCAAAAAATTTAGCAAGGCCCCTGCTATTTCACTTCATAAAATATGTTATATTTAATACAACGCAGATCCACTACTTATGTACAATCAATATTAAACTGTAGAAGGCAAAGAATCCTGAACTGACACCAGACACAGGAAACATTCTGCAATTATGTCAAGTAAATATTACCACTCCCTGTGGTTTGATTTCAATACAAATTAATCACAAGTATTTCAAACTCCTCTTTTTTAACTTCTGTTAGGACTTCCCACTCTGACCCACTCCTACTACACCTCACAGCTTTTCCTTCTATACAACACTTCCCATGGTCCCTAAAGCCAGAAATGATTACACAATTTAGCTTTGTCAGTGAGTCAGAGAAACAGACACAGTATCCCCCCTTAGTCACAACAACACTTATGAATAGGCTGGATGTCCAAAAAACCCCATTTCCAGTTTGTTATGTTTCCAGAAATAAAAATACTATTCACTCTAGTTGAAACTTTTTCATTAAGAAGAGGCATAACTATTCTTCAAAGTTTCAGATGCACTTAGGTGCATCTGAAAGGTGAAAAAAGGTTGGTTATATGCTACATTGATTCTTCATAAAAAGGCAGGCACCTTAATGCCTAACAGTATTGCTACATCACAGCACACAAGGGACAATAAATAACTGTAAAACTATGTAACTGGTCAATGTATAGAGAGCAAACATTTAATGGAAAATATATTCTTTCATATAGGAATTCTTCTGGGTTGTTTACTGGTAAGTAGTAATGTGGTCTTTTTGGAAATAGTGACTAAAAAACAGATACAGGTTTGCTTTCAAAGGGGGGAAATGTGACATAAACACAAAATTTCCATCTGAAAGGGAAAAAAAAAAAGCACAGACTCTTATACTCAGATGTTTATTCCTGATTGATTCAGCAGAATAACAACAATGTGGGTTCTTTTCTGTATTTGACAGCTGGGCATCATCCCATAAACACAAGCTCCATACAACTTCCCCTTTAATAGTTACTTGATCCTGCAAACTTGATGCAGGTCTAGGTATTTGTTAAGATTCCTTAACTCACTAAATGAGTTATAGTTTCAGATTTTTTATTTCTATAAATCGGAGAGGTAAACTACAGAAATACACAAGCAATCTGATTGTTCAATCATAATCTACCTAAAATTTATAGAGAGAAAGAGAAATGAGAATTTTAGCATGGAGAAGCCAGATTGCAACAGCTTACTTGGAAGAAGAAAAAAAGGATCATGAACTACTGGTATTTTAAGAAACTGTTACAGATGGCATTTTAGAAGTACTGAAGAGGAAATATCTAAACAAAGTATATGTGTGAGGGGGGGAAATAAATAAGCAAGCAAATAAAGAAATAAAAGTGGCTTTTCCAGTTTTTGCTTCTTATCCCCAAAAATAAGACTCAAACATGTCTGCCAACCCACCACTGCTTTATACACTTATTCCTCTACAGCCCCTTCTACCCCCGCTTTAAGCCAGAAAAACACACAAGTGATATGCACACTGTTTACTTAAATAAGCAAGTGAGCCATAGAAAGAGCTTCAAAATTTTCAGCACAAGCAGAAGTGAAAAACCGATGCTAAAGATGAACTGAAAATACAAAGCAACATCAGAAATATGGAAGTGCAACCGAAACTTGAGAAAGAAAGAAAAGAAAATCCCCCTACAAACCACTGATGTAATTACTTAAATTGTACTTTAGAGACTAAGGAAGTTTTACAAGCAAACATACTCATGAACTGGCAAGTATTTTTAGCTGAAGAACAGTAGAATGAACTTTTAATCATATTTGATAATAGGAGTTCCACAAACAAGACAGTAAGTGTCCCATGATCACTAAATAATGAGGAAAGAGGCAGGATGAACTGAAACAACAGAAAATATTTCAGGTAGATGTCTTTGGTATGCAAGGAGACAAAAGCAAATACATATATGTTTACACACAGAGGCATGCAAGGGGAGAGCAAGTCTGGCTATGATGATACAGAATAAGCAGAGAAAATTAACTATTTTCTGAAGAACATTTGCAAAGTTAAACAAATATCCAGTTCATCTCTTAATCCAGAAATAATAATTTAAAAATAACCACTGATACCCATAATCTATTGTGAGTGTTTTCCAATTTGAAGCATAAATCAAAATAAGATCAAATAAAATACTAATCAGAAATGAGGCATATTAGATCCACAATGTATGCAGGCTTCAGTGGCTTAGCATTTCCTAAGCCTGGATGACAGCATATTTGTTTACTTACAGTATTATGGAAGAGTCATCTACTGAAGGTCAAAGCCAGGCAGATGTGCAAGGATTCAGAATGAATAACCAAGAACCCAGCATTTCATGTCAATTTTTCTGCCACAGCAAAGGAAATTATCTTGGCAGAAGTCCTCTTTCACTTTTGTGCCAGGTAAGAACTAAATCCCTTTTCCATTACCACCTTGCACTGTTTGCAGCTGACATCTGTAGTGCCCCACAGCAGTTGTTGTGAGAAGGTAGGAACAAACCATAAAGATCTACCACATAATTTGAACTATATGCAAAAAGAACATTGGTATATTAACAGTTAAGGAATGATTTAGATAAGGGCTATATAAAAGATCTATTTTAAGCCTGAATACTTTAAGCATGCGTAAATATACTACATAGAGCAAGGTATTGTTGTGTTGCAATTATAAATACATGCTAGGGTTTTGTATTCAGAAGGTTCTCTAACAGCTTAAAAACAAGTAACCAACAAGCCTCAAGCTGCTGTACTACTGAACTTGTGCAGAACTTATTAAAGCCTGTTGTGAAAAATTATTAGCAAGCATGTAAGTTACCAGCCAAAGTCCAAGGATTGTCACCGGGCGGCAGTTAACTTCAATGATGACAAAGTTCAGGAGTCCCTCCTAACTCCCTCACTCAGATGTGCTTTTTTTGGCTTTCTAGCTCACTGCTGTTTGAAAGGAAGGTGGAAGATAAGCCTGTCTGAACTGAGATGCCAGGGGTTTCTGTAGGACTGGCCCTGAGCAGTTTACTGGGAAGCCAGAAGCAAACACAGCCAATCAAGCAACGCATCAATGTCCACCCTGCTATGGGGAAAAGGTGCACTCAAAAATACAGAGCAAGCAGGGAACAGTAGAAGATGCTGACTGTCAAGGAGGCAGCCACTCAACAAACACATCACCAACACACACACACATACACGTGAAATTCTTTTTTATTCACTTTCTTGTGATGAGTGATGCTGGGGTTTATTATCAGTATGAAGAAAGCTGATGTGTCCTTACGAATACACAAATGCACTTCACAATATAATATAATATATACTATAATAATATAGTATAATTTTCAATATTTTTTGCTAAGCAGTGCAATACCAGCATAGTATCACAGGTAGCAGTCCTGAGTTGGACCAAGGAATTGCTGACATGTCTGGAACCAGATACTGGAGGCAGGAGTGACTTCAGGAAAGCTAGCATCTCCTACAGCAAACACAGAGACGCCTTCAAACCCTGACTGCCCAAAGCAAAACCACTCCTTGGGAGCGGGTAGGAAACAGTGAGTCTCTTGTAGCAGGTATTCCTCTTCTTTCTTGATATGAAGGCCATGCTTTTACCACATTTGAGAACAGGTAAAAATACGATTACAAAGTGAGTAGAAAAGTTTCAGAGTATCACATATCCTAATGCTCTTAGCCTACCTAAAACAACACTAAAAGGACTTCAGGAAGAGTGATGAGCAACTAACTGACAAAAATACAATGTTCTGAAATGAATAAATATATTTCTGTATGTATTCTTCTGTGTGCAACATACATCCACTTAAATTTCTCAAACTGTAGAACCAGGACAAAAACTCTGCAGCAATTGTAATAGTTTTGTGGCAAAGATGGATTCAATGAAATTTTTTATGTGTTCTAGTCACCAAAAAGCAGTAGTTTTACCTCTTGATATTAAGCAATGCCCAAGGTATCCCAGTGGGAGTGTTGAAAGCAGGTAGCAGTTTCTCTCCAAGCTCCACTGCCTTTTTTCGGAAAACCTGAAAGTTAAGAAGAAACCAAGTGTTGTAAAATGCGTTGTTGCTCCAGCTGAATTAATTTAGCTAATATTATTATTGAGCATATGGTACAATCCATCTCAGCACAATGAAGCATCCCTGCTCCTTTGGAGTGACGTCAAAGGAACGAAGCAGCACAGCCTGTTTTCCATTGCACCTGGTAAGGAGAGAACTCACAGCAGGATCAACAGTGACAATGCCCAGATGACCTCCTCCTGGCACGACCAGCATCGAGGTACAGCCTGACCTGATGCTGCAGAGCAGGCTATGCACTCCTGGCTGCCCTGCTAGGCACCCTGTGCTCAGGGAAGGGGCCATGAGCCAAGGGTGCCACTGCACCCTGGCTGGCTGGCGGGCAGCTCCCTGCCCCAAGCGCCACGTCCTCCTGGAGCAGCTGCAGGAAGGGCACCTTTGCTCTCTGTCAGGTTTATTAACAGGGGCTCAGCATGCTGCAGGAGCATGGGCTGCATCACCACATGGCTGCTGTACTGCCAACCTGCTGCATGGAGAGCCTGTGGCAAAAACATCCCCCCAGATCTCCGAAAAAATAAACCCCATGCATTTTGTGGCGCTACAGTCTTTATGGACTCAGCTGGCTTATACCCAGAGAGTGTCGGTGCCACAGTTAATCAAAAAATTGGAATGCACTCCTGTGGCCAACTGAGACTTAACTGATATGCAGCATCTAAAAAGTTTCAGCTTTCATTTCAAAAACTTGAAGCAGAAAGACCCCAAATGCTTACCATACACCCACAAGAATGACAGACAATTTAACAAGAGGAACTTTTATGTTCAGGTAAATAGTTAAAAAGCTGGAACAAAGAGGATTTTTGCTTTCCTTCAACTGTCAGCTCAGCTCAGGTTACATTAACCTTACTGTTTGTGCACTGAGTGCTCTACTAAGAGAGTTTTTAATTAGAAGCAATATTGTTCCAACTTAAATATAGAAACCTATTTAGTGATTTCAATATGTGGATGTTCAAGGCCTATTTGCTTGGAATTACACTGGGATCTTGCGCAACACTGAAAGGGATTATCCCAGGTGTAGTAGTCAAAATAGCAAAGTCACCTTCATTGTTCTTTCTTTCTACTAATGGTTCCTTTCAATTCATTTTTTCTCTTCAAACACATTTATGATGGACTTATATTTATTTATGTATTAAAAATCAGTTTGTATATCTGATGCATCTTGTGGTACAGCCATGCACATATGTTTATGTGAATATATAAAGACATTTGCTGGGCAAAACAAGGTAATGAAGAAATTTCTTTTCACAAAAATAAAATATAATTTGTAAAATACCACTTTCTAAAAGCCACATTGAACAAATATTTTTATTATTGAGAAATATGTTATCAGGAGTGAATATAAAAGTCTGGGACAATCATGTTACCATAAAGAAGCTCTAGACCAACCCATCCCATGGTTTCTCCATATGATACAAATCTCAAGATTTCTGCAGCAACAGTCCAAGATTTAGAATTACAGTAAAATATATTTTGAGGGAGGTTAAGTAATTTCAAGCCAAATTATGTCTGGAGTCAGAAAACTTTCTTGAGTGGATTGCACTCAAGTGCTGGGAGAAACTTGAAGCAAAGCAGCAGGGAAAACGATTTGCTTGGAAATCCCTTCATAATCCATGATATTTCTGACTTCCCCATTTACCAATTATGTGGATTCTGATGAGAATTAGTTATGTGATCTTTATTCAGCACATAATTTAGTCTTCCCAAGGGTTAAAGCCTTGGTGAACACTCAGAAACAGTTGGTGCAGATTTCCTTGGGAAGAGCAAGGGACAGTAACCGCCCCCGGAGCATACAAGCTTTCCCTCGTTTCACAGTCATTTTTCACCTTGGTCTGCTGAAGCCAAACCTATCCTTTGCCCTTTCAGCACAAAAGAGGCCTCCCTCAGCCTCTCACAGCATATGGTATGAGCAATTCATCACCCTCTCTGCCCTGAAACATTGAAGGTCTGGCGAGAGAGTGGCTACAATCATCCTCCTAAGCCATGGGCACACCAGGACCCTGATATTCTGTAGATGCATCTGCTGCACAGCATAAACCCCCTACCTTTAGCCATACATAAAGAGGCTAGATAGATATCTTATGGAATGTTGTTAAAGGTGCCATATGTATTCTTTTTAGATGTTTATGTAAGGACAAGAGATCTCCCCCTCAAAACACACACACTTAACCACAGCAGAGGCAGCAACGTTCAGTACCTGCTGTACCTTGCAGGCTGCATCAAGCCTTCATCATTAAAAAGATTACATGTGAGCTCAAAATAAGACTTTTTACAATAATTGTTTCTGGACAAAAATTTGAGATTTTAGCATCTTAATTTGATGTAGAGCAATAATGCTTTACCTTCAAATATTTCTACCAATTCTAACATTTTTAAAATTCTACTGTATTTATTTTATACATAAACAACACAAATTGTCTCAAAATAAAAATTGCCTACTTCATGGAAATGTCACAAACAATGACTATCAAAAAATAAATGCAACATACAAAGTAGTAAGTATTGCTCCATGTATGGATATAGAAGGAAAAGGTAATTCAGTCCTGACAAAACTAGTGCCCTGAACACCAACATTAGAATACACAGTGAAGCCAGGCATTCTAACTTCTTTCTTGTCCAAAACGCACCTCTTCCATTGCACTAAACAATTTTCATAGTAGGCAATTGGGAAAAAAGAATTTAAGAATATTTTTAAACCATTGTACAATTTTGAAACAAGTGCTGAGGTGAAGATGCACTTCTTGTTTATATGAGAATTTCAACAGGCTATTTATTACTAATGCATGCTGGTGATTTTCCTTCCCTTCCAAAGTTAAAAATAAAAATCAACTATGGACATGGACTAATTTTATCTCTAGATCTAATTTAACATGGCTGAACAACTGACTGGTAAATCACTATCTATGAAGCAGAACAGCATAGACAATAATGACAAGACTACAACAACCCTGAATGACTGAGCACAATAAATTGTAGCCTCATGCAGTAAAATTATACTCTTTCAGCAAGGGTAAAAGGGTGAAAATAAATAAAGGAACCACTTTATTTCTCAATTTGCAACTTTAACAGTTAATAATAGGAAAAGCAGGTGCTGCGATTATTGCACATCATCCACAATGCTCACTGTATTTTTCTCCTGCAGAAACTTACAGTATTGGACAAAAAATAAATATTGTGCTGGGTAAGATTTTTTTCTTGGGTAATAAAAGTAAATAAACAATAGGAATTTCTACTTATTATCTCTACTTCTGAATTGAATTTCCACTTTTGCCAAGCTCCAATCCTTACCCACTACCACCCAGTAAAGTGATTGTTTGGTAAGCACAAACCACGACAGCCATTACTGAGAAGCACAAAACAAAGGCAGAAATGACAGAGCACAAAAATGAGAGACATTATATATAATAAAGGAAAACATCTAAAGCAAAATTTCCCATCCCAGTGGTTATCTTTAGAGCCTCAAGGACCTTTTGTAGCTTTTCCTCATAAATGCTCATCCAGCAGTTTACTTACACAAAGTTCTCCAACTCAGTCAGACCTGGGAGAAGCTGTCACAGTCCCATAGCTGAACCCACCCTTCACTCCATGCATAGTTTAAATATTTACCTACAAATATAAAAATCTACAAAGCATTCCTGAAGCCTCCATCACTTTCTCCAATGCTCTATCATCTCTAGACAACCTACTTTTTAAAGAAGGGGGACTGTGGAGTTATTTTCCTGGCATATCAGCAGTGCCTTTACCAGGTGGTGCACAGAGTAAGCCACACTGCCATCAATTCCCTTCCAAACTGAGGATTCACAGCAAAGCACTCTGATTACCTTTAAAGAGCAATGAAGCCAGTAAAATTTGCACAGATATTTAACACAGCTAAATGCCATACTACAACAAAGAAAAATATTCTAAGTGAAGCACTGTGGCTCAGGAAAGAAAATGATAATTGACACCCGTCACAAATACACGATTCAGTACCTAAAACGATAAAGTTGGGCATGATACAGAGTGCTTTCTCAAGGGTTTCTCTTCAACCTAATTTTTGTTAGTAGTCAGACTTTGGATGTGAACTAATTCTCTTTTTAAACTCAAAGGTGGTACTAACATTTTTTAAAAGTATAATGCTGATTCTTACTGTGTGAAGGTCCTATGTAAGATGGACTCCTCCATTAAACAAGTAGAGATTCCTTCACACTCTGCAGTCCTACTCAAAATCAGCACTAAAGCAAATTATATACTTACTATAATCAAACAATAGATTATACAGAAGACAGAGTTACTATACTTTCTATTTCAATCTCTGTTTATATTATTAGGCTGTGAAAATTGTTAAAATAAGCTCAGGGCTAATAAAGAAGCGCCTTCATTGTCCTTTGAGTTATCAGTCTTGAGTCCCTTACAAACACAAAAGTCACAGCAGACCACCACCATTACTCCAAGCCAGCAATTCTTTGAACAACATTTGAGTAAGCACAGGCAGGTAAACAAGAAATCCACCTCACTGCTGCACATACTCATCTTTCCTTTTACACTCTGTTCATTCCATAGGCAACAGACACACCAAGCCAGGGAATAAGACATTATTTTCTCACTCATTAGATAGCCTTAAATATCTCTTAAATACATGTAAGTATTTTTGGTCTTCATAAGAGAGAAAAAACTAAGAGATCATACATCCAGAACTGCGATGCTCATGTTAGAATGCCCAATGCCACAATCAATCAGATCTTGCAGACTCTTCCATCCATTAACAAATCTTATTAGGGAAAAGAGTGTCCCCACAGAGAAACAAGGCTCTGCCTGCAAAGATGCAACCACAGGGCAAAGACCAGACCTGTCATCTGGTGAGCACTGGCTTTCATTATAGTACAAGAATGTTATCTACTCTGGATAAACAAAAATGTTTCCTCTGGCTGGAATGACAAATCCCTTTGAAAATGTCAGATTACCTCACTGTAGCTTTAATTGCTATTGCTAATCAGGAAGAAAAGAAAGCACAAGAAACAAATATCTTAGAATTGCATATGTGGCATGTCTAATTTTAAAAAAGATATAACATTGTACAGCATCATAAATTAAGGAACAGCCAGAATTCTGCCTTAAGAAGTCCTCCATATAAAGGCAACCAGAAGTTAACATTTAACACCAAATGAAGGAATACTATATTTTAATCTTTTTTTCAATTGACAAAGACATTTTCTCAACATTTCTAATTCTATCAAATTAAGCATTTCTCATTTTTGTTTTTATATTTACAGATAAAAACTGACAAGTCACTAAGTAAGATTTATTGCTTTCTTTCTTGTACCTGACTGCCTTTCCCAGTAGGGTAAGGAATGAATATTTCAGTGCAAAAGCAGAAAACGAGAGCAGAAAAATGAACAAGGACAGGCAGCTTTCCTGCTCTTCAGAACACTGAATAGAAATCCTCTCAGCATAACAAATGTTTATTTGGGTTCAAAGTGATCTGCTAACAAAAAAGAACTCTCTCAGAACAACTTGTTCCAATACCTTCTCTACTGAAAGACAATCCAGGATTTTTGCTGTATTTACATTTGTTTTATTTTTTCAATGAAAGACTAGAAATGCTACAAAAATTGAGGTACTCCATCTGCCATAACAGAATACTTGAAACAGTGTAAGCTGAATTCTGCCACTATCTGCAATATCAGGTGTGGTATCACTGCCATATCATTTGAAACCATTTCCTGTAACACATTTTCAGTGTTTATGACAGCTGGATAAGTTACCCAGATGCTTGCGTTAATTCATCAGCAAGTACTGCTTTTACAATTACTGTCACCTTGACACTAGCAGGTGGCTGTGAGTTGTATTTTATTCAGTCCTCACTTCCAGCTGAGTTCAAGTCGTTTATGAATATTCTGTGCTAAAAGGTGAGGAGAAAATTAATAACATTTCTGGAAACAACTATTGCAATGAGTCCCGTCAGTGTGATCCTCAGTGCCAACAGAAGAAGTCAAATGGCCTTCAAAGAGGACTTTCATAGCTGTAGAGCTATTTTTTTAAGTCTAGATCCACAAGTGTCAAGAGTGTGTTTTGAGCATTTTTCCCAGGAAACAGATTGTGTTCAAGACCAATTTCCCAGCTCTGGGCCAGCCCTGGACCTGCTGGACTTGAGCATGTGAAATCCCACACCAACACAAGCCCAGGACTGCACCCAATCTCAAGTTTTCCTACTGGGATAGAGAAGAGGGGAACAGTGCATTCAAAACAAGTGGCTCCACTTGAGGCTACACCTACAGGAGTCAAAGATCAGTCAGAGCTGATAAACACAATGGCACAGGCTGACACCAGCCAGCATCACACTTCACCATTCTCAGGTTTGGGAAGGGTTTCCAGTTTGCAAGGGTAATGTCAAACCCAAAGCACCTTTGCCCACCTGTAAAACTCTTCTCACAGCTTTCGAAAACAGTGATTGTAGAAATATGCAAATGACTTACTGGAGAGATTCAGGCAGCTTGTGGTATCTGTGAGCCACCATTCACCTGGAAACTGCAAGAATAACACGTGTCTTTTTCACAATTTGAGGAAGTGACAAACATGAGTAAAACATTTAGATTTTAGATCTGCCCTTTCCAGAATAATCCAGTACGCTGGTCACCAGCTCATAGAAGAAAGTTCACATAAAAAACTGCTTATTGCATAAATTAGATTAAAAAAAAAAAAAAGGAAAAAAATAAAATCCCTTCTTTTATTCAATTAGCCTTTTTTTGTTATGCTTTCACTGGCAGCAAGAAAATTAATTTTCTTTTCTAGCTGAGTGCTGTACCAAAGAAGTCACAAAGTACCATGAAGAGTATCTCCTCTGTGGAAAAGATTGTAGAGAACTTAATCGAATGGAAGTAACTGGATTAGTGAGAGATTTCCAGATTTCATTCAAATGCATATAGCAAAAAGCACAAACCCCCTCAAGTTATCAGAAGTAGCTAACGCATGTAATTAATTACTTCAGATATTTTTTAACTAAAGAATTTCTAAGTAGATATATTGTGTTTGAAAATCTTATTTTAGAAAGGCTGGAATTAAATGATACAAACTGTCAAAAAAGAGTGCAAGGCATAAACCAAAGAAATAGTGATGTACAGTAAGTTTTCCATATCTTATTTGCACTTTAAAACTTTAAAATGAAGACAGGAATTGCCAGATAGCTACAGAATCATAAAGGAAGACTTTGTTACTGTTATATTTGGTTATTTTCTTTTGTACTATTTCTGTATATTTAGGATTGCTTACACAGACCAACTCCAAGAACTATTTAAAAGGAAGAACTTTTAGACCACAGGAGAAAAAGCAACTGCTCATTTATCTACTAATGTCAAAAAGAATAAGTTTTTTTTAAAAGCTTATGTATACTTGAACAATTAGAAGCTTAGCTACAACCCACTAGCACTGGAAAGCTTATGAACCAACCATTTAATAACATCCCTGCTGCAATAATTCAAGAAAAGGCGGTGATGAATGCAGTAAACAAACTGCAATGATTGCCTGTAATAACAAAAGGAATTTGTTACTTACAAAAGCCTTTGAGAATTCCTCACCCCAGACTCAGGGCAGCTTTAATTTTTCAAGAGGTGTGATAGAGCAGCATGAACAAAGAGCAACGAGTTGGATTTACTGCATATGCACGGATTAACTGAGCACTGGCACCTGGCTCTCCAGCTCCAAATACAGATAACAACACTCCCACCTACAAAAATTGTGCTCAAATCTTAAAACTCTGAAATGCCACACCCCAAATATATAAATTATGAAACAGCTCAGTGTCAGAAAATCAGTGTCAAAGATTTGGGATGCCAACTTTGTATCCTATCAGCAATAGAAAGCCTGGAACTGCAGGTCTCCAGTCAAATAAAGCATTTGTTTCAAGCAAGGACAGATGGCAAGCTAACAGGCATTAAAAATGTCAGCAGCCATGATGGAGGACTGAGCCCACATCTAAGAGCTAGTGGAAGTTTTAAATCGCTGTTTTTACACAATATCCACATAAAACCAGGATTTTAACCTGCTCTGTATGAATTAACACTATGGTATGTCTTGCTTTGAACAACAGGCATCACTGTAAGAGATGCAACTGTACAACTCAAGTATGAACAGACACTAGCACTAAAAAAACTCCTTCCCAGGGCCTGCCTCTGTCCCCAACAAAATAAGCCCTCTCCAACCGGTGGGAGTCCAATATTCATATGTTTGGATGCTGGTGAGAGGCACTGCCAGCCCTAAAAGCAACTCGTAGACTAACACCAGGCAAGGATGTCAAGAGTACAGAATTTGTCACATATTTAGTAGTCAGGTCTTCTACAGTTCAGTAAGATGGTACATGTATTTTAAAGTATATTGGATGTAAGTGAATGCAACTGAAATTAAAAATATGGCATATAAAATGATAATTCATTATATTGTGAAGTGATACAGAAAACATCTGGATTTCATCTTAAGAGGTTGGTGTTCTTCCTGATTAAGGAAACAGCTGCCTTAGTAAAACTACTCATATCCAGCAGTAACGAAGAGTATCTTTTAGCTCAATTCTTCTGTTAAGCCACAAGCATCTGCTTCCTAATTTTCTTTTTATTTAATCTTGTGCACCCAGCTCAAGTGCTGTAACAACAAATTTAAATAGCTGCCGCATTTTATATCTTGCAAGCTATCATGACTAAACAAAGAACAGCATTTTGCATATGAAACTTTCCTTTCAAGCAGGTGACCATTGAGAGGTGATTTGTAACACCATCTGTGTGAAAGCAGGGGGTGGGATGGAGGTGCCTAATAAACTGCACAGGGAATCAATAATTACATCCTCAATGCAGCATAAAGTGCTTTCAGAAGATTCATTCGTAGGCTTGTAAATTTGACTGTATATTTTAATTCCAATACCATTAAGTGATTTAGAGTGATGCCTTCACTCTTAACTATGCTCCTAGACCATGGTGGCAGGCACAGAAAATGCTAAAATCACTCTGTGTACATAAAGGGAATCCTATTTTCTTTTTAATGGTAACTCAGCAGCAAATGGGGAGCTGTTTGTTTCAGCCAATGTTATGTGACACTTGAAAGTTTCTTCCAGGCCTTAATGGCAAGAGTTTTAAATGATGGTTATCAAACATACAAGTATAACAACGTGAAGAGGATACCAAGGGTGCCTACTTTATTTCTTTTTCCACTCATTTTTTTCCTAACTTCATTTATTCACTTTAATATTTTACTCCAACACCAGAACGACAGCTTAATGAAATTACTCTCATCAGTTTGAATCAAAAAGGTCCTTGGACAAAAGGGCGTAAGACTCAGGGTCTCCCATATTCTGCCTTCTCCCTTGAACCAACCACTAGCAAACCTGAGCAGCCCACTGAGCAAATAGAAAAAAGTACCTACTCCTCCTTTTTGCTCTGTTTTCCCTCAAAAAGATGGTCTTCCTCAAGCACTACATAATCTTAAAATACTTGTGATGATACTCATTTAGTGGCTGGTCCTCAAATGATTAAAATTTACACTGATGTGTCCTCCGATGAGGTAGCACAGAGTAGCAGTTCTCCAGCCAGCTCAGGGTTTGTTCTTTCTGGAGTTACTGCCATTGCTCTACAGCAATTGTGCAGTCTGCAGTGGTAGTGCAGCAGCAGTAAGGAAGAAAAGCTTTCCTTTCCCTTTGCCCTTTCCTTTTGCTTTTCCCTGCTGTTTTCATGCGAAGTGCTCCAGATAGCCAAGGGCTGTGTTCTCATGAAGCTGTGAGTGGAAGTTCACAGAAGGATGGTTGAGGTTGGAAGAGACCTGTGTGGATGGAGCTCTGAGAGTCATCTGGTCCAACTGTGCTGCTCAAGGAGGGCCACCAGAGCCTGTTGTCCAGGAAAAGGAAGGTGTATAGATAGCTTCTGAATAGCTCCAAGGATAAGGACTCCCCAGTCTCTCTGGGCAATCATTGCAAATCACTGCAGTGCCCAGTCATCCTTACAGTAGAAACACGTTTCCTGATGTCCAAAGGGAACCTCTTGGGTTTCAGTTTCTGCTTGATGTTTAATATAAATGTTATATGTATATTCTGGCATTAGGACACGGACAGTGTCATAGTATAGGCTTAAGTGGCTATTGTCCAATCTGTATCATCAGTAGACACTGCAACAAGGTATTTACCAAGAGTCTAGTCTTGTAATTGGTGGTTTGATTTAGAATGAAGCAAAAAGTAAACTTGCAATAATAGCAGCAATAAGGACAACTAATAACTAGTGAACTGCATGTAATGCAGGCTGTGAAAGGATTAGCACAAGGAACAAAGTACAATGAGAATCCAAACTGACAAGTTTGAATACTGAAGTTTTCAAAACGAGCCATGATTTTACGCACAGAATTACAGAGGTCCAGGCTTTACACAGTCTTCATTAAACACAAAAAGTCTAAAGAGTTAAATTGCATTACTCTAATGTCCTTTGCAGAGACCCTATACTTCTGTTCATGCATAGACAATTCCACATTCCACTGCCCATTAGTTTGATGTGTTCATGGATACAAGGAGAATAAATTAAATTAAACACTACTATTTTAGAGTGCCTCTTATACTCTTTAAACGTATAGAAAATATAATGAGTATTCACTGGAAATTAGTCTTGTATATTATGGCTGTCCCATGTTTAAACAGTAAAGTGCTTCTTTAAATCCTTATACTATGATTGAAGTCAACACAGATATTTCCAGATTTTGTGATCACAGATAGTGGAAAAAAGTAGAATGATCACAAGTACAAAGACAGGGCCAACAGTCCCTCTGTTAGATCTACAGCAGGATCACTTATGAACAGGCCTTTGGATCACAAAACTTTCTCATTGAGCTTTCTCTACCACCAGAAGGTTCAGACTACTTCCATCTCACTCATATATATGGGACAGAAAACAACTGGTTTAGCGGTTTCAGCCCTCAGGTTTCAGTGGATTCTCAGATTACAAATAAACTTGTTTTGGTAAATTTCATCAGAAACAAGGGGATCAAGAACATGCCATTTAGGTAAGTGCAGCTTGGATTTGCAACAATGTGAACAGCTGAGCCTGACCCCATGACAAGTGAGTTTGGTAACACCAGCAGTTGCATTGATGCATTCTTAAGTTGTTATTTTCCAAGGGGAGGAATAGGTTAAAATTTAGCGTCCTCTGCAGGTTCCCCTTTCTCCACAACATCTCTGACACACCATCAAGATGGCTTTTTATATAAGTAATGTAACAAGAGAAATCCTCCTCTATGCAGCAGGACAAAAAGATGATGATTTCCTAACTCAGTGCTTTCTTTCTTATTACTGAGATTTCTCTGACAGACAATAGTCATTGAATTGTCTGATGAATAATGTACAGGATCAAAATGAGCCTGAATAAAGTGGTTGTATATTTTCCTTAAATTAAATATAAGAGATGTGAACTTTTGTAGTTCTTTTTCTGTAAGCCATACAGGAGGCTTCAAGAGAGAAGACCTATGATTTAAGAAGCTGCTTTTATGTTGTAAGTTAAATCATCAGGCAGACTAATTCAATTCCTTTCTGTTTACTGTAAGACTATTTCTCTTACTGGACAAGCCATAAAACTAAAGTGACTAAAATAGAAGAATTTCCAATTCTTAAAGCCTCAGAAACAAGTCCTCTGACTGAGCAGCAGAGCTGCCAGCACATCAAATTTATGAGGAATTCAATTGCTTCTCTGAATTTCCTGCAGTTAAAAGGTTTTTACCTTTTTTGAGCTAAACCTCAAAATCATTCCTGTAATCAAACACCAATAAGTTGTACTCTCTAAAGATTAACACTGTTTTTGAATGCGGCACATATTTGAAAGAAACAATAGCTGGAAGTATTCATTAAGAATCCAAGCATGCATATTAGCATGTGTACATTGCTTTCCATGCCCCAACTTGAAGCAAGAGGAATAAAAGGCAGGACAACCATGTAAACTCTCTCCATTTTTAACAAAACTCATTACATTGCTATAGTATTTATTTTATTCTTTAAGTGAACACTTCACATAGCCACTTCTAGAGAGAAGGCCTTTCAAGCTTCACTAAATTATTTCTATATTTAATAGCATGTAAGTTAAAACATTAGAGTACCTTAACTGTAATTTCAGTTTGGAACTAGACAGGAAAAAAAGTCTTCAAAATATGACTTAGAAAAAGGGCATCTTAGTCACCAGCTCCACTCATTAATTCTATTACCAACTGTCACAGCCTAACAAGAAAAAAAAATATGGCTAAGTCCTTCTTGTTATCTCAGTAAATCTTTACTTTTGACCTTGGGTCAGTTAATAACCATATTAACATTAAGACAGATCCTTCAAGCAAATCAGAAAAGCTGATGGCATTTAACACTGAACTAATTCTTCTCAGGCATGCTGAGAACCACCACTGTAGTTTCCTGCAGCAGTGTGGCAATGATGGTCCAAAGCATTACAGCAGTTGTAAATCTTGCCTGGAATCAGGAAGATTACTTATTCCTCCCTCTAGAGTATAAATGGAAATAAAAGCAACTCTGGAAAGAAAAGGCTGAGCATAGGCTGAACAATGTTTGTAAGAGATACCCTGCAAGCAGCAAATGCTGATGAGAAGGTTTCTGTTATTCACTAGTTTTGCATGATAAAAGGAAAACGATTGAAATTGTCTGTATACTATGAATAGTGTTTTTAAGAACAAGTTGGGGAAAATAGCATCCTTTAAGAAAGGGCATTGTAAGCTGCTGACTTCGTTCTGCAGCTGTTAGTTTGAAGAAAACAACAACAACAAAAAAGATTTTAAAGAGAAATGGAAGCGAGTGAAGTTCACAGCACATCCTTTTCACATGATGATTCTTAGGATCTATTGGACTGTAAAATCATCTAGTCGTGCTTGCAAAAATTAGGGACAACTTGTCCCCCAAGGGACAACACAACTTTAAAGCCATAACAGGACAGAACCAGCTTCCAAAAACAACTAGTATGGTTATTTTGCTTAGCCTCCAAAAGCACATGATAGCCTAAAGACTGAAGAAAGGAAAGAAGCCAGACACATCTAGTTCTTCAGATGAACAAGTTACAGAGCATTTTTGGGAATTCAATGCATTTGAAACATCAGAAACAACATAACTGACCCTTTACGCCAGAAAGAAGACAGCTTCTGTTAATTGAAGTTTGACTCTACTCCAGTAACACTGCTGCTGGAGTGATCTTCCTTGTTTGCTTTAGAGTTATGTCAGTTTACACAAGACTTGGATGTTAAAACAAGCTTTTGAGCCTTCCTGTAGCTGAATGACAAGAATCCCCTCATACTCTACTGTTTTAATTAGCTATTATTAGAAGGAGTTCATCAGGGTTGGGTGGGTTAATGCAAGCAATTAAAGGTGTTGAGTAAAGACTATCAGAGCTAAACACATCAAACAAAATCCAAATTCTTCAGAATATTTTACCACCTCCTGATCTCTCTTGTATCTTTTGCTTTACTAGGAAATTAAATAGTCAGATGGCTGACCAGCTAACACCTATGGGAATACAAAAGCTTGTGTATGTTTGACAAAAGACTTGCAATGTAAACAGTGAGCTAAGAAACTGAATCTGCTCTTTAATTACACCTTAAATTATTTTTTTCTTGAAGAGACCAAGCAAGATTTGTACGACATGCTGGCACTACATACCACTCCTCCTTTTTAGCTTTCAAATCTTCATGTTCATAGTCTTCTCAGTTTTTGGCTTAAGAAAAGTTTGCAGTTTGCCCAATTCTGTGCACTTAGCCTTGGGCGAAATAAGCCCTTACATTTACTGATTGGAGGAAAACAAAAAAGTTAAAGCTCTGTTTAGGGGCAATCACCTGCCAAAGCCACGAAATTCCCATTGGCATCTATCATGCTGGAAGTGGCACAAGACTTTTCATGCGCACATCTTTTCCAAATTCCTTCTCAAACTTTTGCACATAGGGTGCAAAATACAGTCTGCATATGGCAGAGGCAAGCTTTTGGCACAGATGATACAGGAACTGGACTCATTTATCAACCATAACATTTACCAACATTTTTAAACTGTTGCATTTTTACAAACAAATGGCAAACAAAGCATGTGGCTTCCTATAGTTTTCAAAAGTTGTGGGAGAAAGCTCCCTACTCATCTTACTGATCTTTCAGATTTCTGTTGCCTGAAAATAACAAACAATTGATCCTGCCAAGAAAAAATCCACAGGAAAAGTAGCACTCACCATAAATTGATCCCAAGAGCTGGTGCTAAGTTCAAGCAAATGAACCTTTTTTTGTATCTGTTTCATGTTTGCTCTGCTGAGCAAGACATGTTGCAAGTGCAAAGGAGACTTTTAAGAGAGTATCTGTTTCTCCTGCATCAAGGATGATGTTATCTCTACCTGTTGCTGGAGATATGAAGAGCATGCAAGAGCAGCAATGATGTCTGTTTCTGATTTCAGGCATTCAGTTTTCTCAATGATCTTCAGTTAGCTTGAAGCAGCAGAATTGGTGGGTGGCACAAAGTGGTGTTTTGTAATGAATTTCTATTCTGATCCCTTAAAGAGCTAATTGCATAAGAAACTTCCCAAATTTTATAATACATTTCCGTTCACTCAAATTGTATGTAAAATACTCAGAATTAATTAATGCCTACATAATTTTTACTAGAAGTAATTTAAATTTTTGAAGAGAGATACGAAAGTAAAAAGATTCTTTGCTAAAGTCAGCTTCGGGAATCTGATGGAAAGTCATCCTAGCTGCCAACAGAATCAAAAACATGGTAATCTATTGGATGGTTTATGCTTTTATCTTCTCTAAGCTAATAAGAGAAGGATGTTATCACCTACTTAACTCTCAACTTAATGAAAAATAACCTCAGACAGTCTATAGAGACAAAGCATAAAATGGAATCTCACATACAGTAGTTATACATCGTGAAATATTTAGATGAAGAAATGAAGAGTTACTTCACACCCAGAGTAAAATATATTTTCACATGTACCTTTTTTTTGGTAAGAAACCAGTACAGTGATTCAATAACATTTTTTACTTATCACCTAATTGAACTTTTATACCACATCCACAGAGAATATACTTCCCAAATATCTTACATAGCTCAGAATTTAAGCAGTATAAATTAATGCTGATCTATTCCCACTGTCAGCACCAAGATATTTTTATGTTGCTCTCATTTGCAGAAAAGTAAAACTCTTCACTGTAGTATTATACATAAGGATTGTTATTTAGATATGAATAGTATGTTTACAACAATCTAAATGCTGTTTGCAAATGGCTCCACAGAACCCTATATATTGTAACCATATGCTGTACATTTTCTATTAAACCTGCAGAGCAACTCCACCACCTCTTCAGGCAGCATGTTTTTACTGTCCTTTTACTCCTCTTTATCATTGCAACTGCATTTTGCACTGCAAAGTGACAGAACTGGAAACTGAAATAAATAAAAGAGAAATATCTAGGAAACAACTTCTTCGCAGGTGCCTGGTGATTCTGGACAGACTGTTAATAACACGTAATTTCTTCTGTACAGTATATCAACCCACATGCAAAGAATTCTTTAGGGTCTATCTAGAGCTGCTGCTGCTGCTCAGAAGGAAAGCACTCACATTACTATTTCTGATAGACATTGTCTCCCCAACTGTTCTGTAGAACCAGAATGAAGTGAAACTGCAGGAGCGAGTTGAAAGCCAAATCCTCAGAAGAAACAAACAGCTTCCTCTTAGCTGCTTGAATTCTACTTAATAACATAGCTCATGAGCTTGTGTCAAATATAGCAGCTGTTACAATCACAATACGGTATTTCTTAGGTCTCATTATCATCCATTCTCCTTTTCTAGCAATTTACCACCAGCCCACAGCAGTGTGGAGGTGAACAGGGATTTTAGGTAAAATTAATGTAATGAGCAGTGAACGTTTTGGTTATTTCCAAAGTCAACATATGAATGCAAAAACATGTCAAATAAGTTTACCATGGAACAAAGCAATTTTTTTTTGTTGTTTTGAGAAAACTCCCCAAACATATCCTTCTCTGCTATACAAATGGGAAACCAGTAAAAGTGAAGAATGTAAATTTTGTACATTGTACATTTTGTACATAGGTTGGAACTCTAAACTGATGTGCCTCAGACCAAAATCAGGGCTCTCATTCCTGGTCTCATAGCAGGCTTAGTTATGGCAGCTGCAGCAGGCTGTCACCACAGCTTCTCAGACCCCTGCTGTGGTTATTCACAGTGACAGACAAACAAAATAATGACAGACAAACAAAGCAAAACATACCCACTGCTGGACTCCAGCAGACAGCAATTCATTGAATTAAGGCAAACTGCCACTATTCCCACTTTACATTAGCAGAGTAGCCTGAGGGCTCTCATTCTGAGGCACAAAAAGTGTTGGTGATGGCAGCTGATTGTGTGCCTGGTGGTGGTGCCTGATTGTGGCGCAGGGGCACAGCCTCC
Organism: Hylia prasina; assembly: GCA_013397195.1. Lineage (NCBI taxonomy): Eukaryota > Metazoa > Chordata > Aves > Passeriformes > Sylviidae > Hylia > Hylia prasina. The sequence goes on along the minus strand of VYXD01014867.1, from coordinate 994,772 downwards.
ATCAGGCTTCAGGTACTTAGACCCCAGAAGCAGTTCCCTGTCAATGTATACCGGGGTGGTATCAGCAACCCCACAGCAGAGAGGGAAGAGAAGGAAAACCTAGAAGCAACATCTTAATTAAGTGCAAGACTGGAACTCCACATCTCTGTTACCATTCTTCCAATTTTCCTCAGAATTAAGTGTGGGGCCAGCTTGAGCAGCACCGTTGCACAGAACAGCTGAGCAAGTAGCACTGGGAGAAAGGGGACAGAATTATTAGGAAAGAGAAGACTTTTGGAGTAAAGGGAACCTACTTGAGAGAGATGGGTTTCATCAGCAGTGACAGTGTAATTGCACTGCAGGAACTTAAGAGACAGAAATAGAAGACTGAAGGGCAGTCAGCTTGCAACAGCAGAACAGTCTACATAAAAAAGAAAATCTTAGGAGTCAAGGTTATCTCCAGAATGTGAATCCATAGGGATTCTGCAGTGCATTTGGATGCAGCTAGCACAGAAAGTGAACAGCATTAGATTTACTAAAGGTAGTGAAGAGACTGAAATAGTAATGGAGATTACAGACTGTGATTGTGGGAAACAGAGATTTTAAATCCTTCCCTGTCCCTGAGTAGGCTGTTACGGGCTACATCAGAGCTGATGTAAACCTTGATTTTATACACTGTAATGACAGCTTTCTGCAGATATTCAGAGTCTATAGGAGAAAAAGTAGCTCTTAACTTAGTTTGACATATTACTGTCAACAGGGGCTACATGCCTAACACATTGTTTTGAACAAAAGGTGCACTTTGGTAATGTTTAAGTTTGGAAAGAGAATAAAGATGACCAGCTGAAATGAACTTAGAAACAAACAGCCACATGGTTAAATTGCTTGGAAATGACTTGGATAATAAAAGGTGAGGTTTGGAGTACAAAAACTCTCAAATCAAAAGGTTCAGATGACTTTTACCTTCTTTTGGTTTGACTGCAAAGAAGGTAATTACAAGTAAAACTATATTGAGTCCAAGTAAGGAATACAGAAACTGATAATGCTTGACAAGTTAAATGAAAACTCCCAAGTCATGCTAAATGTAATTTTTGATGAAAAGTTTAAAGTTTTTTTAAAATGAGAGAAATATGAGGCCTGCTAGAGAGCCAGGAGAAACAATAGGAGATGTCTCTTTAAAAGAGCATAGTGTACAAACCAAAGCCATCACCAAAAAGATAAATTTGCCCCTGTGTTTAGTCTTGCAGAGCCTAGGCATGTTCCCATGCAGGAAGGTTCTTCAAAGAACAAGTCTAATGGACTGTTGCAATATTGAGGTTGGACTAGAAGATGTCTTGAGGTCACTTCCAAGTTGAATGGCTCCAGTATTCAATGAAATACCAAGTTAAAAAATCCTATATCTATAAAAATGAAAGAGAGCATAAAGATTATTTCAGACCTCTACAGGAACTAAAACATGACACCACTGAAATGCCGATGTATTGCTTAAAAGTGGCAGCAGATGGATGGTAGGTGGCAAACAGGACCCAAATCTGAAAACAGGGCTGTAGAAAACTACAGGCAGTTGAAGTCTTCTAGTCTGTACCACACAGGGAATTCTACTGCCAGTCTGTGAAGATGATTAAGGAGGAGTTAAGTGGCATTCACAGAGAAGTGATCAAGCTGATACAGTATGCCTGGAGTTTCAAACAGCATTAGAAATCAAGCTTCCCAGACATAAAAGGGAAAGTCCTCTTGTTAACTAGTCTCAGTTAAGTGAGAGGAAGCAGGAGATTAAACATGTGGTCAATGGTCACACTTGGTGAGCTAAGATCCCCAGGGCACATACACTGGAACTTAATCACGATTTGCAGAAAATGCCAATACCTTTGTAAAGGTGACAAAAACTTTATTCTCCTACCGTTCAAGACTGCTAAATGATGGATTTTTTTTTTTTTTTGGTTAATGGAATTTAAATATTCTCTCTGAAGAGACACATCTACAAGTGAGGGAGAGCCAGAAAGAAGAGCTAAAATCTGCTAAATTCTGCAGAATGTCTCAGCACTATATGAAGTCAGCAATCTTCTGTGGTTAGCCTGGCAAAGGCAGTTCTAGATCAATAGCATCTGCATCATTATTTCATGCCTGCTCCTCATTAGTGAGATTGAGATACCTCTACGATCACTGAGGGATGGTGGTTTACAGTGAGCAATGATTAGGTCTGTCTGATGTCAGACAGGAAGTCAAGATCATCAAGTGAGGTTGAACAGTGGCACTGTAACACTAACTCTAAATGCAGATATAAATCAATTAAGTATGTCACAACTTTTTTCCCCCCACTTTAATTTTTTTTAACCTCTAATTAACAGCCGGTAGAGAGTAACATATGAAACTCTAAATCCAACACTTATCGTCATGAAGAACAGCTTGGGTTTTTTTCTTTGGTGTTTTTTTTGTCTGTTTGTGTTTTGGAGTTTTTGGAGTTAATTTCTTTGATTTGGTTTGTTTTTGTTATTCCTTCACCCTCATCAGAATAAATCAGTGTTCCTTCAAACAGGTTATCCTACCACAGTGTCTTGGGTTACGGAAGCAAAAAAAAATTGTATTCTATTTTCATCTGCTGAAAGCAGTTGGGGAAATGTTTTTTCTTTATCTCTTGTCACTCTGGGGGGAGGGGGCAAATGCCTTTCTGATAATGGTTCAGCTGTTAAAACCGGGTGGGGTATTGTTTCTTATCTCTTTCACCACCCATCCTCCCTCCAGGGGGATATTTTCTGCTAATGGGCCATTAAGGCCCACCAATGACATGACACATTTACATTCTCCTTTCTAAGGAAACTCCAGCTTTTTGGAGCAGATACCTGTCTCTTAAACCAAGACACACAGTTAAAAAAGGTACCAATCTGTTACATTTCTGCTGCATGTCATGGAGAAGAATGGCAACATGTGCAGAAAGAACAGTTGCTGCATCCAAAATATTTTAACTCCCGGGGAAAAACAAAAAAAAGTTACTTATCCCATTCAGAAAACATAAATGCTTCAAAGGAATCTGGGAAGTTACCAGTTGAATCTGAAACTCATGTGCTCCTTATTCACTTCAGAGCATTTTGGATTTACTTTATTTGCTCCTCACACAAACAGCAAATTAAAAGCTCCTTTTATTTCTGCCTATGCAATGTATTCCCTGATTGTGGAACCAACCTTCCAGTAAAACCTTCCCCTTATTACTTAGCTTTAGCAGTGCCTCTAAGAGCCAGTTATGAGTAAATCAGAAGACCTAGAGAACCTGACTGGACTAAGAGCAGGGCCATACATTTACCATGACTTTCAGCACCGGTATCACAGCTATTCCCAGCAGTGAAAATTAGTACTCAGAAGCAATGTTAGTAATCTCCATGAATTCCAGGAAAGATCTTAGTTGCTGTTAGAAGGTTCAGTGTTATCCTCCTCCAAAAGCTAGCAAATTATCTCCTTATATGACTACATTTGGAAGTGTAAATATCTGGGTCTGCAGAACAGAGGACCTTGCTGCATGCAGTACTCCTGACCCTTGGTATACCAGAATTTAGCAACAAACCAGTAAGTACAGCAAGGCAGCTGTAAAACAAATTTCTCCCTTACATTTTATTTTTCATTTCAAAACCAAAAAATTACTTAAATGAGGAATCTTCTAAGATTCTAAGACATGTCTAGTACTAAGGTTTAATTTAAACAAAATGATCAAGAAAGTTTGAAAAAAGAGACTGTTCCAGTCCTATGAGATAAATCTATATTACAGTTTCCTAAAGATACTTTCATACAACCAAGCATTTTTCAACACTAGCAGTACTTTTAAAGAGCTGGGCTTATTTTTAATACTCATTTACAACCAGTGACTTATGGAAAAAAATACCAAGAAAAGCATTCACATGCAATACTATTATTAGGGACTTAAAAATCCAAAAGAAACCAAAAAAAACAGCCAACCAAAAAGAGCAGTGCTTAAAATCAAGTTTTCTGATATTTGTTGCTATTTTACAAATGAAGTTGATATTTGACTGAAACTCTACCTGGCTTGGGTCTAGACAGTTACCACAGTGAAAAAAAAAAGCATATGACATTTCTAGCACTTTTGGGTATTTCATATTAATTCTAGTAAGGTAGAAATTGTAGACAGTTTAACAGAAAGTGTCTCATGGCTCTATTTGCAAGTAAGCAGCACATATAGTTATCAAGGGGTAAAGTATTCAATTTGTTCATTTTTAGAATGATTCACATTGGTGACTGTATCTAAATGAACTATTATGTGAGCAGGATGTTTTAGGAACTACTAGCTATGATAGCATTTTCTTTAATCGTGATTAGTTAGACTTACAAATGATTATGGAACATACAATGTGTTGCAGCTTTGGATCATTACCCACGGAAATGTAATTCAAAAGCACAAACAATAATTATTTCCATCACTCCTTCTACCAAAACAAAGCTTTCTTCAATTAGAATACTGCTAAGTGAGCACAGCAAATACAAGATTTTTTAATAGTTAATCTGATAAAGAATTAATTGAGCTTTTAACTGAAGAAGTTTAATCCTTCAAGCAGTGTGCATACAGGTTGTGCCACTTTTTTAGGAACACCCAGTAATGTAATGGACTAACAGATTATTAAAGATATATTCTCTATGGTGGCAGCCAGCCTCTGGGACCTCTCAGCAGCAGCATGGAAGAAGAGACCCACATAATATGGGACAACCTCACCCTGCTGCATCCCATTCTTTCCATTGGTAGAAGTTGGCTATTGCCACAGGATGTTGGGATTTAGCAGACAAATCATGAAGTTTTCCCAAATCTGATGAAGGCAGAGCATGCTGAATTGGACACTCTAAGCCACCAGAACAACTGTTCAGGGACATCATTCTCTCTTGGACAGCAGATGTCTAACAGAGTGTGAGAACCAGTGGCAAGCATGGATGATGTAAGAGCTTGGCACCCTCCTTAATAATACACCTCTTCTCTGTATGTAAGAGGCCATTTTACTTTCATTACTGAGTCCATAAATTTTAGAAAGGGCACTAGCATCCATTATCACCATTATTCCGCTGCAAAGAGTTCCACTTAATTATCCGTTGTGTGAAACTTTCTTTTGCTTGAGATGTCTCCTCATTTCATCTGTGCAACAGTTTTACTGGGACACGAGTGCTGCTTTCAATCTAGCTGAAGAGGAGGTGGTGAAACTGCCTCTCTGAGGATGAAGGAATGGTTGAGAAGCAATGACTAGGTGTTATTTAGGAGAGACTACACACGCTGATTGAAAGTGAGACTGCACATTAACAGACACAGGACATAAATCATCAACATACATATGAAATCACCAGCACTGATGACAAATGATTAAGGCATTTCTTGGCAGACAAACTGCCACATGATGTAAAGGCCCATGAGCATTCATCTATCAGCTCGTCTGCCAAGAAATATCCTCTGCTTCTGTCAGAACTGGTTAATTAAAGTGCACCAATAGGTTATGCTAGAAAAGCCCACACCTGTTTCCCAAGAAGACCTCCAGTGAAAAAAGAAAAAACATAAGTAAAACAATATTTAGCAAAGATGCAGAAGCCAGTTCCCAAGCACCTCTCAGTTTTTTTCATTACTGTTAAGTGTCTGACTGCATTTCCACTCCCCTCTCCAAAATTACAAGACAATTCAAATAATAAAACCTGTGCATTTTAAGACATGGATGTCTTTTCCACACCATCTACACTCAGCACAGATCCATGTGAAATAAGCAGGTAAGTCTAGTTAAGACAGAAAAGTGTCAGAGGAACATTGTCTCCTTATAACTTCTTTGTCAGGTGCATGAACCAATAGTACTTGCTAAAACAACTTTAACATAATGATAATTTTTAACAAAAGATAATCACGCACAGCCATAGAATTTAAGTAATTTAAAGTGACAGGTTCAAAACAGAGCTCTACCTAGTATTTGGGAAATGTACTTAGGAAAAAATTAACTTCCTTGGGTTTGTGGAGTTTACACCAGTAATTGTTTTGGATTTAAGGAACCATAAATTCAACTTATGGTTAAAGAGTATTAATTTGTGTAAGCCTGCAACAAAATACTACTATAATCCAGAGACAGAAATGAGAATTTAAACTAGTAAGATTAAAGACTTTTCAACTGCCAAGCTAAAACTTGAAAATATTAGAATATGTGCCACTTAAAGTCCTGTAACTCTTTTGGCCTTCTCCAAAAATATTACACAAGTAATTGCATTTAGAAAAAGCTCTAAGATGAAACTGCATCTTCATTCTGTCTAGAAACCATGAAAAGTAACAGAGATTAATGGGTTATTACTGCTTTAAAGACATTCATGTGTATAGGTTTACAGTTGCCTTTTCTTTCTGAACATGTCTTTTCCTTGTGAGCTGAAGCCTGAGGTTCAGGTAGGCAGACAGAAAGTAAAGAGTTTAAATGAGTTCAAGGGTACACTTGAAACCCATCTGGGAAGAAGGAAACTGATGCACCAAATCTACCACTTCCATACAGTAGCAACTCCATAATTACACACTCTAGCATGAAGCCCAGAAAGATGTACTGGGTGAGATTCCCATGCAGGAAAAAAAACCAAACATCATTTAACAGTAGCTTTAGGACTTACACAAAGCAGCAGTAATAAAAGCAGGAAGACCCATTGGACTGGTCTCCACTGTACAAGCCATTTCCAAAGCTTTAAACAATGTATACACAAAATTATTTAATTTCGATAAATAAAATTATTAAAGTTAATTTTAGTGACTTATCTAGATGATGATACGTCAGATAAACCATCTTACTTCTTCTCCTGAAAGATAGTAAGCTGAAAGCAGTCCACCGACGAAACGAATGTTCACTTCAAATACGGAAATTTCAGCATTCTGTTGAAATAAACATAAATTTATTTCTAGAGGCTTGTTTGGTTTGTTTCTATATATACACATGTACACAGATACAGGTTTTAAAGCACAACAGCTGTAAAGAGCAAAACATAGAAGACGTATGGAAGGCCAACATAAGAATTTAAAGCATTTCTTTATCTTCCTCACTTTGACAAAATATCCTCTCCGCTATCCTCATCCTGCTCAACTTTTCATCTCTTCTGTTAGGCTAAAAGGCTTTCTCTAAGTCCACTAAATCTAAATCTAAGTACTTATCATTCCTTGCAGATAATTCAGCATTTGCCAAAAAAGTGCTCTTGGATCACATGTCCCACACTACCTCCCCTTACACCATCTCAGACAGATCACTATTGATCTCTATGTCCTATCAAGTGTTTTCCTACTTCAGTCCAAATGCAGCTTACTGGAAAAAAAAAGGTGACATTAGAATGAGTTAATTACATGCTCACGAAAAAAATGTAATCATTATGTGTATTCACAAGGAAGAAGATGATCTTTCACTGTTACAGTGACAGCCCTTTCCAAGCTGACGTGGATAAATCTTTTACCAATGATAAAGACTAGGTCCAGCCAGTATCTATCTCAAAACTCAATGCACATTCTTCCCTGCCTTTTGAAATTCAAGCATAAGTGATGAATCTGAGTCTCACATGCTTTTGTTCTTTATTAAGGCAATTCCAATATTACCCCAACACATAACATCTAAATTACTCCAGGCATTTAGTTAAAAAGTTGATCTAGTGAAGTTTCTTATATTTTGCTTTTTTACGTGATACTACTTTTTATATTTCTGTATTTCTGCAGAAAAAGGTACCTAACAGTGTCCCAAAATCTTGGGCACATAAAAAAGGCATTTGACTTTCACAGGTTCTGGGCTGCTCAGGCTTCTACTGAGTCACTTTTCCATTTTCTATTTGCCAATGTACACTACAGCTATATTTAATATAAACCAATGCATGGTGGAGCTGATGGATTTTCTTCTGAAAGGCTTGCAGGCTTTTTTCATTCAGCTATGTTTTGTGCTTTTCCAGTTTAAACATTCAGATGTCAGCTCATGTAGGAGGGAAGAAATTACTCTGTTTTCTATGGATTTTGAATTGTAGTAAACTGCCTTTACAGAACAAACAAACAAACCAGCACTAAGCTACTAAATAGAAATACTACTTAATTATTTTCAGTTTCCAAGGTGCTCTGATTAAGAAAAGGTATCTAGACACATTGCAGAGTTGGTGAGTTGTTTGTAAATTGTAAAGGCACAGGCTTCAAAATACACTCTCAGACTTGCTACAGTGCTAGTTGGTTTACATTCAGGAATTTAACTTTTCTCCTCTAAAATGTATTCTGCACTTGCCCCTCTAAAAAGAGGATATAATTTCATTCAGAATTACTCTGATTAATATATAATTAATATAGTATATATGTGTGTGCCTGTATAATTTTTAATACATGTGAGCATAATTCAAAGGGGCTGACAAAGTAAAGTGATTACACACATCTGCCTCTTGAAAACTCAGACTGGCATCATGGGTTAAGACTGCAGAATTATCTTGCTGTCTTGCAGTGTTCAGAACATAACACTCTTTCAAGTTTATTTTGAATATTCTAGAAATCTGCAGTTTCTCCTCTGTCACTGCTTCACCCCCACTGGTCTTCTCTTATTCTTTCTAAGAGAAACAACAAAGTTTAATTTTTGCAGCTTAATTTCTGTTTCCAAAATGTCTTTTTTTTCAAAATCTGTTATTTCCCTTTCCAAGGGTTCAGCCATTGCAGCAATAAGGCAAATAGAAACAGGCATTCACCTCAACTTTAACATTCCTGCGCAGGCTTTTTTATTATGCCATGATCCAAGTTAAACCTGGGGAGGGAGGGATATAAAAACATTTAAGTCCTCTAGAAATCTGAACTAAGTAGATGATGTATCTGCTTGCCTGCTAAGCAGGCTACCTGTGTAGGAACTACAGTACATGTACATTAAATACAGAAGTCTACCTTCAAATCCAACATATAAGACAGCTAGTAGAGAACTGATTTGAGAGAAGAAAGGCTGATCTGACCTGATCTGATTGAAGAAAGGATGATTAAATGAGTGAAAGGAGTGGCTTCTCTTCCCTGGAGATTGAGCTAGCTGAAACTCCTATGAATAGTATGAGAATATGAATATGTGAACCTTCAGAAGTTCAGGTTCTTTCCATTTCAATCTTGAGCCTTAGCACATGTCAAGTACCTTTCTTTGATGTGGGAAGGTTGAAGCTGTAAAGAGGTAGGTGTCAGATGAGGAAATGAGTTAATCAGATATCCTAGACACTTGTGTTCCCTTTGAGAACTGATTCAAATTACTTTTTGATTTTCGATTGCTTGAAGTAAATTGAGTGGTGTATGACCGGAATACTTTGTCTCCAGAACTTTACATTTTGCCTTTCTGGATTTAAATATGACCACTTAACTCACAAAACTATTGCTACCTTTCAAGGAGTGCAAAGGCCCTTTAAGGAAGGCTCAGTATGTGTGTACTGACATCTGCTTCTGGAAATCAGTCATAGACAAGAAGACTACCTGGAAGTAATGAGAATAAAGGTTTAACTGTCGAGCCACAAAGATTACTTGCACTGTAATATTGAACATGTGTTGAAGGGGTGATGTTTCAGGACATTTCTGCAAGGCAACCATTGTTCTAATGTTATCAGATTCCCAATAGGTCACCTGAACCTCCGAACCTTCGTTTGAAATACTTGCCTCTTACCAAAGTCTTTATGCAAGCCCCTGAAGCAGACAAACACTGAAACAGTAATTTCATTAATGGTAGATTTGAAATCTGTATGCCTGATACATAGTTACTCTAAAACTCACTGTACGAGGTCAGTATTATTCTCAGCACACAAACAACAGTAATTGGCAAAACAATTAAAGTTTTATAATTTCATGTCAAGAAAACATCTCTACATGCAAAGTTTATGTGAAGAAGTAGTCTGTTAAGAATAATGAACTTCTAAAAGTAGGTTTCTGCTACACCAACTTTACCCTTTTCCTGGTTTGATTCTTAAAATTTTTGTATGATCTGACACACTGAAGCTGTCACACTCTGATCATTACCCTCTTTTCATATATTTAATCGTGCACATATAGTTTGCACAAATAAGTCTGTAGATTTCTACTCAGCAGTCAAATTCTAAGTAAGCAATACTATTTTTTATTTTGCTCTCAGATCAAGCTGTATATGAACACCTTACAATCCATTTAACAGTACCAAAATATATCAGAAAAACTTTCATCTCAACTTCCCAAAATTTCAACTTCACCATCTGTAGAGGTGAGAATTATTTTTAATTTTGAATTTAGCATTCTCCTTCAAACAGTTATTGTATCACTAGCATAGCAAATCTGAGAAGTGGTTGAATTAATGTCATTATTTCTAATGGAAATTTTGTAAGGTGAAGTGACTGAACGTATATTTCAAGATGACTACAATGTTCCCTTTTTAAGGTACTAAGTGTAAAACATAGCTCTGAACAACTAGATCACCATAATTTCCCATTTTATGGTCTTTACATTAGTACCTCAAAGAGATGTGCTGTGTATGAGAATATCTGAAACACCTTTGTTAGTACACACCTGTGCTAACATCTAAACATCAGTTTGATCTGATATTTGCAGGCCTCCCTTTTAGAAATAATTATAGGAGTCTGTGGTTGCTTGGAAAAAAGTTATGTGTATTGGGAATAACATGTTTTTGTTTTAAATCCAGGGCTTTTATGTTAATTGATGAATGCAAGTAATTGGGTCTTTCATCTTATATTTATTCAGTAATTTATAATTCACTATTTGAACCATAAATGGAATAGTCCAAGTACTATATAAGATCCAGAGAAATTTTGACTTCTGATCACTGTACTTGAGAAAAAATAGAAAACAAAAAGCAATGTATGAATCCAATATGTGATGCAAGAGCAAAGCTGTGACAAGTTTCAGGAATTTCATCTGGTTTCCTTGATTAGCTTCTAAAGATGAAATTATTTTGACAAAGATATACAACATCCTTTATATTGCTGGCTAGACACATAATACCAAAGTAATGTTACAATTGCTTTTTAAGTAGAAGAAAACCCATAGCTCAGAAACACTCAAGATGCTGGAGAAAATGACAGACATAACTAGAAAATCTATTATACTAACTCCTTTTAAAGAAAGGGAGAGTGACAATGCACTAGCAAGGCTCATCTTCAAAAAGCAACAAATATAACTAAATGGGGAGGGGGCAGGCAGAATAAAGTGCCACAACTTTTATTAATTAGCCTGTGTTATTCTGTATTTCTATTTTATTTGCAAATCTATGACAGGGCCAATTTGACCTCAGCTGCATGTCACCACTCAACTTCCCTCACCCTTCCATAAACCAGAGGATTAAGACTACAATTGGTAAACTACTGAGGCTTCAAACAGTTTTTTAAATTGCATTTAATATTGAAAACATTGTTTAGACAACAAACTACTGTCAGCTGGGCTCATCCAAAGGCCCTTGCCTATTGAACTCCTCCAGCTTCCCAAAAATCAGTATTCATATCCTTCCGGATCATTTTTCTTAATGCATCTTGTGCCTGATAATCTTCCTCTCCACAATTCACAGACCAAGGCCAAAATAATTCCCATCTGTATTTTCTCATGGGAAGTCACCCTCCCTTACAAACAAACACAACATTTGAAACACAACACTATTTTATTTATCCAGTGTTAGGTTCCATCCTGGCACTCATCAGCAGCACTGGTTACATGTTCTGCCATTCAGAATTCAACTGGAGAAAATACTGTGCGCTCTTTAAAGAGATGAATGAATTCCCAATAATCAAATCACCTTAATTTATATTTGATAAAGAGCTTACTCTCTTAGTTTTTATAAAGATAAAAAATAACGCCACGAATCTTAACACAGAATTTGTTCCAGTCTTGCAGAGATTCCTTCCAAAACTTTCTTTTCTTTGGTTCTCCTGTCCTTGTATCATCAAGAGCGTACAGAACTTCAGTTGATGGAAATTTGCATTTCCATCTATTGCTCCTGTGTACAAGGAATGCAGCAACACCCCCCACGGACACACCATGGCAAGCAGCCCATATCCTGCAGTTCAACAAGCTGTGCAAGGGAACACCAGGGACCCTATACTGAACGATGCTGAATAAGGTATATAATTCTAGACTAAAAAGTGGACACAAAGGACCCACATTTCCTGTGAAATGAAATGAAGTTGTAATTATTATTACCATTAAATAATAATATTCCCCTGTTGAAGCACAAAGCTTGGGAACAGCAATGAATCCTAGCATTTTCAAGCAGCCCAGGAAGTACGACAGAGTCATGGACAGTACTACAACAGTTCATTTTCAGCTATTGTAATTAGACAAGGTTTTAATTACTTGCAATTTTGGGGAAAATAAGTTTCATTCATATACCACAAATGAAAGTTTCTGGCAGCTTGCTAAAATATTCAGTTCTTGAAGACATGGGAAACAATCTTAGCAACCTTTTTATCACGAGTGTCAAAGCCTGATTATTGCATAACATGTTATTTAACCTTGCTGAATTCCCTGCATGGCAAACTGCAAGATCTTCAACAGGAACAAAAATAAAGTGCTACTGAAGGCATTAATGAACTCTAGCAGCAAAAGAACTGCGTTTAGTAATGAATTTGCAGAATCTCCTTTTAGCCCATCAAAATAGGTCCTTACACATAATCAAAACAAAATCAAGGCACTTTGAAGTCTGGCATTTAGAATGTACTAATAAGTTATGTGGCAAACTAGTAGTCAAATAGTCCCACAAACTAAAGAACCATTTTCAACTGCTGGCTTTCTTAAGATTTCTCTCTGACCCATTATACATTTACCCACACCTCCCACACGACTTTTTTTTCTTTTTTTTTTTTTTTTAATAGGAGAGCTGTTCCAAATTGTTGTATTAGGAAACTTTCTGCTTTTCTCACTTGAAGAGGAAAAATGGGGATGAAATGAACAAAGGAACAAAGAGGAAAAAAGAGGAAAGAATAAAGAGTAAAAAAAAACTGTAAAATTCAAGCCAGAACATTAGGTTGTGGATTGTTAAATACAATTACAAGTCAATCATAATACCTACAGTTTGAGAACAGTAGGATTTAGATTTGTAAATGCTGAAGTTTGAAATAAGTAAACTAAAATCTGGAAGTCTGTCCTGTTACTGACTGCCACACCACAGATATAGCTGAGTCAATTATAAATGCTGGAAGCCTTATTTATTACAGATGCAAATAACATTTGCTATTCTGGGACCTTGGAAAGGGGGTATGCTAGTGTATACATGACAGTAGAGAAAAAAACATAACTTCAAGTTTCTCTACTTTTACCAGTTCTTTTCCAGTTCCCAAATAATAGACATATCGCTCACAAAACTTCTAGGTTGCATGAAGCTGCTGACAAAACCTCTTTAAAAGATACTCAGATTTGCTGAGCTAAGCACAAAGATGAAAATCAGAAGTGGTAGATTAGCCTTCAAGCTTCAAAAGTGGTATATAAAATCAGATACAGTGACTGACTGACCTCTAAACAGCTTTGCTTAAGAGCATTGGTAGGACACAAGACTGAGGATACCCTCACCTCTTACTCATTCCCTTCTCTTTATGCAGTTCTTCAATTCATTAATACCTGTCTTTGAGAGCAAATAATGAAATGCCCTTCACATTTCCCAATTTCCCTCTTACCCAAACAAGTGCATGGCTTTCTGCTCCACACCTTGTTCCCATTCTGATCCTGTCTGGCTACACTTCCATCAGATAGCCAGTCAGTTGGTCAGGGTATGAATTCAAGACCTGCCCCATGTACAATTTGATTGCTAGCACCTTCTGGTCTTGGTGTGGGCCCCTGTTGTTCCAGCCAATGTCCAGAGGTGCTTTAGGACACCATGTAGACCAGGAACTGCTCCCAGCAGGCAGTAGAGGCAAGGCTGCCCTTTTGCATGGGAGTTTAGCAGAGCTGAAGAAGAGGGGGGTGGATCACTTAGTCACTCATCCTAAAGATACCAGGGTGTGTTTGGGTGTAGATGCAGGGCACCATCAATTCCAATACTTAACAACTCCCAAACCTTCACTGCTGTGCCATGTGGCTCAGCTCCTGCACCACTACTCCCTGACACCTGACTCCTTCAATTTTCTCATTAAGATCCCTTTTCCTCTCTCCCTTTTCCCAAGCATGTACTCAATGTTATGTGGCTCTCAGATTGCAGACACTAATGGCTTTTTCCTCCCCAGTGTGAAGCAGAAGTGGGGTGGTGGTACAGAAACACTTTCAGAAAGCTCTCTGTGTGTGTGCAGCTTCTGAAAGAACTAAGAAAATGTAAGAGCAGAGGAGCAGGCAGCAGTGTGTAGTTGTAGGTAGGAAACAGCCAAGCTCCCTAAAGATCCCACGAAGGTCTGGTTCCCTTTTCCTCCCTTGTAATCTGCTGATCCACAGCCCAGCCCAGTTGCTGCAGCCTTGGGCTGTGCACTGTGAAAGGGTGTGTGGGCAGCAGCCTGGTGGGGAGGTCAGAAGAGAGCCTTGGCTATATTAATTAGAAGAGCAAAGATGAATCCCCCAGAGAGATGAAGTGATTTAACAGAGAACAGAGCACATATCCATGCTGCTACTCAAAGCTAAGACCATGGATTTAGCTACTGCAAATGCCAACTCTTTCCAAAGGTACAAGTATGTCTACATCTCTTATAATATTGACAGAATCAGAAAATGCAACTTAATTCCTGAAGGGATAGCTCAGTTTAGCTGAAAGTTCAGCAAGGTTTCAAATAAAAAAAAATGTCAGCTGTGACATAAAAAAGCTCCAAGCATTGTAACATGGACACCTCAGTTATAAAATCACAGGGCTACCAGCTACAGCTGTAATGAAAATAGCCTGTGTTATACTCCAAAAGGGAAAGCTTCTAAACATATCCACTGACAAGCTTACTAAAATGCACAAGTTTGCCAAGAAAGGTGCTGCTGACTTAACAGAATTTTCCTTCAAAACCAAAACCTATCTTCAGAAAGGTAAAGAAGAGCAGCATCATTCATTGAACTGCGAGATTGAAATCTAATGCATAAAGAGACATTGCCATTTCCCATTAAGTCATCTTTATTCCATAAATCCTTTCCTGTAGATAAACTAGTGCCTACTTTACAAAGTGACATTAGGAGACTTTTATGATCAGGTGTTGAGAGTGGTGTGAGTGCTGGCCAAATAGGTTGATGAGTATCTTCTAGAGTTAGCAAAATTTTCTTGTATCTAGTTGCACTGACATAGAACATAAGGAGAAAAAATTCTGCAACAGAATACAGTCACAGCGATTTTTGTAAAGAACATCCTAAAGAAAATTAAAGATTTGAAGCACATGGTTCTAAGAATAAATGAAGAGAAAAACTTATCCTATTTATGCAAATAATGGCCAAACACGCTGATTAAGCAGTTGCTGACCAGGAAATTATCAGAAACATCAAACACAAGTTTATACTACTCTGAAGAAATAACTCTTAAGAATATGTCAGTGTGTCAAGAATAAAGAGTAAATCACTTGCATGGGACAAAGGTTTCTAAAACAGAAGCAAGTAATAGTGTATATAACATTTTTGCAGATTATGTCACATAAGGCCTGATACATGATAAATGCTTCAACACAAAAGAGAAGTACTGTTCTTTAAACTGTAAGATATAAATACAAAATGGTATTTGAATCTACAACCTATACTTAAAGTGGAAAACCAAACAAAAGTGCAAGTAGAATAGCTTCCAACAATCCACCCATTAAACAAATGGACATCCATTACTAAATTTGGCATTGCAGTTATTTATTTTAATTTCCTTGTTCCAGCTTGGGAAAATTCATCTACTCGCTGCTGATGCCAATGTATAATTCAATTACATATGATTATGAAGTATTATGAAAATAATTTTGTGAGGTGTCGAACTCCAGGCTGCTGTTTACAGGAATATCAGTAACAATATACTGTTAGCGATGCATGTTGTCAGTGTTATCTGTGAAGCAGGTTTGGTAAATCTGCTTGACTTCTGCATTGACCAACTAATGGAATACAAAATTTCTGACATTTTCTTAGTCCATAAGCATTACTGAGAAAAAACTAGGTGCATTGAAAAGAGGAAATGTTGGCAATACCATCTACAAGTTTCCAGTACCAAATATAGCAAGATTTATGTAAACGTGAAGATTTTCATGTTAATAATGTAAATCACTCTACAACACTTTACCATGTTCCTCTGAGTAGAGCTCAGCTCAACCTTTTAAGTGGAGTTTGTTATTTTCTGTTCTCTTATCCTGTTTTTTAAACATCTTGATAGCACCAAGCTAATAAGACAGGAATCTAGTATTACAAAAACACCTTTAGGGAAAAAAATTCTTATGCACAAAATAAAGTGAGTATGTCATTCAGGCTTCTGACACTATGCAGGAGCACTGTTTAATATCCTCTATTTACATTATAAATGTAAATAAAAATGCATACTAAATTACTGCTTATATAAACTATGTAATATCCACTCTTACTAACTCCTTCTTAAAAGGATAATTAATTCTCAAGCATGGAAGAGAACCTGATTAAACCTGAATTTTGCATAACTTATTAGAAAGAGTACTTTGTTTTCAGAAAGTGTTTCTAACATTAAGCATGTCAGCTACAAGAGCTTTTAAGTGCTCAGTGTACTGTGCTTACTTTACTACACTGATCAGAGGTGCTTCATCAGCTCTCTGTACCCAACAATAAATCCTCTGTCCCCCCCAAAAAAAGGAAAAGAAAGAAAAAATACCAAACCCAAGACTTCTCAATTTAATTGAAGAGGTTCCTGCTTGTTCAAGGTCTTTCTAGAATAAAAGCTTCAATAATGAACTTTGCCCTCAGCTGCATATTGCCACTTAATAGGGTGATTTGTACATGCAGCTGTGAAGACCTGATGCTTCCTAAGACTAAAGCAGTTCAGTTGTGCCCATAGTTCAGCCTAACTCATGATACTCAACTTTACTGGAGCAGACAAAGGAACCTAAGTAGCATGTATGGCATGTGCCTTTCTCTAAACACAAGTAAAATCTATGGAAGATGTCATAAAGGGAAAATGTAAAAGGTTTACATAATGAAAAAATTAATGCTTGAAGGCTCCCAATTCTTCTATGCAGAAAAGCTGAAAAGGCTGTTTTTTACCTTACAGTGGCAAATACTCTATTTCCTTTTTCCTTCCTTCAGTCCAGCTCATTGTCTTCCATCTACCTAAACCTCTCCAACTAAAAAAGAGCATATAAGTAGAGCAGTAAATTTCCTACTTCCAGCTTCCTGCCTTGTTTTAACTATCAATGATCTAAATTCTTTAGCCTTGCATCATGCTTGTAGTACTAGAACCCAGTCCTCAGCTGAACCCCCAGAGACTAAACAGAGCATTAAATGTTAATCAGCAATGCTCCTTACCACATTGAAATCCAAGTTTTTTTCAACCCACTCCTTGGCTTCCTTGAACTCCTCTTTCATTTCCATGATGTATAGTGTATCAAGGGCATCCACGATTGTTGCTCCTTGTATGTTACCTGAAATACATGAAGAACCAGTAATTTACTTTCCAACAGAAGACTTTTCAGTTAGATCTAATTAATTTAAATTAATTCTAATTTCAAAATCCAATTTCAATTAATCCAATTAAAAACTGGGTGCATAAGCATTCAAGTGGTAACTAGTAATTCACAGCCCTTACTTTGATTCCCATGCCACAACACAACATCATAATATTTAAGTATTTCTTCCACTAATGAACTTTTGAAGAGCTATTCTAATGCACTGTATTTTCAGCCATAATTTTGCATTTTAAACCACTGATAGAACAGTTCACCGTAAGATGACATAAAACCCAGTAAATCTCAGTAACTGAGAAATTCCTCTTTCTCCCAATTTGGAATGAAAACAATCAGTTGCTTTTTTTGTTTTTATACTCAAATAATATACATACAGCTTTAAGAAGCTGGTGAGTACTGATCTCATTTCAGTTAGGAAAGCCCTTTAGGAAGCACATGTGGAAAACAACTTTTCTGACACTGTGCACCACCGTGTAACCTGCACAAGATGGCACTGGGGGAGGCAGAGGCAAACTTGCACACATGGATTTGTCAGCTCAGGAGGGGCTGCAAGGCACTGCTTTTCAGAGCAAGGCACTGGTGGTCTGCAAACATGGCACCCTTCTACCTCAGTTACAGAGATGGGTAAGAGCTAGCCTTGACCTAACACTGCAAGATGAAATATCATCAGTATGTTGGTTTTGGAATGGATTAAATGTTCATCATCCTGTACTGAAAGGTTAATGTGGATGGTGAGGTTCAAGAAAACACAGTCACTCAAAATACTTTCCCATGCTTACTTCAAATTTACCTTGACCTTTTCAAAACACCATTTTTGTCTAGGAGGAGTTTCAATTCCTATTTATGGGATAATGACAAAAATTCAATTTTGACCACTCTATTCAAATTTATATTTTCTAACTTCGCTGCTGCAGTTTTCATAATGAATGGAAAATCACTGTTATATTTTAGGGAAGACTCTGATACAGAAGTAAACATTTAAAATTACAAAATAATTTAGGTTGCAATCAACAGAGAAAGTCATTTGGTCCAATCCCTGTCTCCCTCAGCAGGGCTAATGAGCTAGGTGAATAGGTAACTACTCATTCCAGAATTGATTGTACCAGGGGAATAACAAGATGTAGCTACAACTTATTAAGGAACTTGATTATCATATTGTCTCTGAAATACCTGAAGAAAAAGTAAGCTTAATTTTATAAACTTATCAAATATCAGAATTTAATTTTCCATATTTAAGACAGAAAGCTACTATATCAGTGTCTTGGGTTATGGAAGCAAAAAATTGTATTCTATTTTCATCTGCTGAAAGCAGCTGGGGAAATGTTTGTCTTTATCTCTTGTTACTCTGCGGGGAGGGGGGCAGATGCCTTTCTGATAATGGTTCAGCTGTTAAAACTGGGTGGGGTATTGTTTCTTATCTCTTTCACCACCCACCCTCCCTCCAGGGGGATATTTTCTGCTAATGGGCCATTAAGGCTCACCAATGACATTACACATTACATCATCTCATTGTGAGATGCTCCACCCAGTGGTGGGGGCTCCAGGGTCCATATCTAGATAAAAACTGAGACTCAGAGAACCAGGCAATCCTGTTTTCCACTAGACCCCAGAGGAAGATCAGACTCATCTCACCACCACTGGACCCTTCTTCAACAGGATCATCTACTCCTACAGAGCCACATCTGTTTCTCCAGGAGGACTGCCTCTAAACACCCTGACTCTGTCAGGGTTTTCTGGGTTTTTGTTTGTTTGTTGTTTATTTGTCTTTTTTTTTGTACTATTACATTTGCATTTCTAACATTCCTAGTAAAAGAACTGTTATTCCTATATCTTTGCCTGAAAGCCCTTAATTGTAAAATTTTAACAATTCGAAGGGAAGGGGGTTTACATTCTCCATTCTAAGGAAACTCCAGATTTCCTTAGCAGACACCTGTCTCCTAAACCAAGACAATCCGTCAATTCTTGTGTTCACTGCCATGCTGGGTTTCTGCTTCCACATGAAACAGAGGTGATTGGAGCACTCTACATAGCAGGATTGACATCACTTTCCTAAATTAAGCTTCCAGGTAGAAAATAATTTTCCATTTCCACCATCTTAAACAAACAAAAAAATATTTGACGTTATTATAACAATTATTTGGTACATTTAACAGAATCAGATACTTTCTCTATTTTAGCAGCTGCTTATACCACCCATTTTTGGAATGCCACTTTCCTACTCTGAAGGTAGTAATCTCTACATTTTCCCCCAGACATTCCACTAATAAAACTGCAGCATACTTTGGTAAGAACAACATAATATCCGCCAAGAGCTTATTTGGAACTTGGCTGCCCTTCTCTAACATTAAAGGAAAAGTATTCCTTTAAACTTGGCTAAGTAACTTATATTTTTCCTCAGTTTATGAGAAAGTGAGAGTGGAAAACTGCTGGAGGACATCTGCTCAGGAACACTACTGCAAAAGCTCTGGAGATGTCTGGTAACTCCACGCAACAAAAGCAGTTCCTAGTGAACCTTTACAACTGAGCTCTACTTACAGAAAAATCATCTATAACCTGATTTGCTTCAGTGGATTGTGATAGGCTCACCATGCAAAGACATTCTTTGTGATAATCCTCTTGTAATACAACTAACACCACCACTAAACAGTTGAGCTTTCAATCTAAAGGATTAGTACTTGAGCTGCAACCCACTACTAAGTCAGAAGAAAAAGAGGAGAAAATAAGGAGCAAACTTACTGAAAAATCGCCCTTGGAGTCATCTAGTTATTACGATTTTTTTTTCCTGAATCTGGCCGATGTGGCCTGCTTAGAGCACAGACAGGAAAAAAAAATGCTAGAATCTCAAGTAGATCTTACTTTATTTGAAATAACTTCTGCTATTATTCCGAAGGCTCCAGAAAACGGAATCAAACAATTAATGTGGCAATTAGTCAAGTCTGTCTCAGCTGTACTTCTGAGTTCTTGAGAAAGACAAAAGAACAGAGAAAGAGTCCATTTAGAGGCCAGAATTATGACTTGTGAACAACTGCAGTTTATGCCAAGTCAGCCAACAGGATAACTTAAACTTGAGAGTAGTACGGAAATTGTGATGCTGAACAGCTCATTAATAACCAGTCAGACGAACCAGTGGTGGGGGTGGGGGAAGGAGTGCAAAGAAATTAAATGAACATTTCTTATTACGGGATAAGACCAAATATTTCCCAAGCCTATGTAAGCTATGCTTCTCAAAACACAGCACATAAATTATTAAATACAGTTATCACTGTTGTTCCTTCCTACACAACATTCCCAAGGAGTTACACAGCAGTCATGGTCTACAAGAAGTAAAGATTATTGCTAGGCAATTACAGTACACACTCATGACAGAGAATATTTGGACAAGAGGACTGTTTTCCTATACACCTACAGCACTGCTATAAATTTGACTAACAGTGGGCACCGTGTTACAGAGTGCCAGCAAAGTTGCAGTCACCATGGTAGAGTTTCATAGTTGGCCTAGGCAGGAAGAAGAAATCACAAACAATACTTGGAAAAAATTCATAGGCCCCAGCTAAATACAGATATATTTTGCAGATAATTAAAAAAAAAAGTATATATATACTCAAGGTAGAGAAAATGTACCTGAAACTCACAAAACATAAGCCCAAAGGGAGTAATTTTGATGATAAAAGAGAACCAGATAGGTACAAGACTACCAAAATGAAGAATTATGAGTCTCTATCAAAACCTCCAGACTAAATACTCATATATACTCCATTTTACTTCTGTTGTTAACCCTTTACTTTTATCTCTTCTCTTTACTAACAGCATCATTTACTCCAAGGGATTAATAGAGAATACATAAAATAGCCTCCTATTAACTGAAAAGAATGCAAAAGAAATCAGTCAACATGAAATTTCCAGTAGTCTATTGAGAAACATCTATAGAGCTTTCTTTCCAGTTTAACACTTAAAATCTTAAGCAATGATCTGGAAGAAAACAAAAAAGAGAACATATTGCTAACAAGATTTGTGGACTATTAACCACAATGGCTTATTACCCAGCATTTCAGAAATGTATGATGTAAAGCAGAGGTAGCCCATACCTCCTCTGGGTAATGCCCAGTCAGCCCATTTAAACCGCATGCTTTTGAATATCTAACAGGGCCAGTGTACGTGCATGCAAATAAAAAAAAGAAGCAATTACATTAGAGAATGGAGCAGCATCTGAGCACTGGGCAGCAAGAACAGATTAGGAAGAGTGATCAAAGGATGAATAACTTTGTATGAGTTTCCAGGATGCCACTGCAGGGAGAACTGCTCTGGATGTGAATGACAACCTTATTAGCAGAGCTCTGTGATTTAGCTTATATGGCCATATGGTTTAAGGACCACAACTGGCTTTTGGCCAAGCCCTTTGGAGCATGTGCCAAAATAAGTTTTCACTTGTCTAGCCCAGAGGAGTTGTCTATGGCCAGAGGATTCTGAAATACTCAGAGTCCAAATACTTCAGAAGCAATACATGTTGGTGCACGTAACAGTTTACAATTTCCTCCCACCCCCTGCACACCAAGCTTGGTATTAGAGAATACATATAGGTTCGACTAAAGTAACATTTTGATTTGAGCTGTAGGTTTCTTGGAGCATTGCAAAAGCTGACTCATATCTTAGAACAGTGTTTTCCTTTATTTAAAGTTCACTGAAAAGGTTCCTATGCAATATCATTAGCAATTTAAAGTGTCAAGAGTGATTAATTATTAAAGCGTGCTATGCCAAAACATGAAACTCTTTGACTCAAGTACTGGCAAACCCTCAGCAATATTAACACTTTTAATTTCAGTGACTATTAGCACCTGGTAAGAGTGGGGAAAGAAAATTTCATTCAATTTTTAACAATTCTAGCTTTTCATATGTGTAACATGAAACAATATAGTGGTATTTCTAGAATTCTCTTCTAAATCTCCAGTAGTTTATACATCTGTGCATTTTAGAGCCAGCTCTGGTCTTTGAATTTGATAAAGCTCAAATAGTTTTTCCTTCATTGCTTATCTCTGTGCTTCCTGCAGAAGCCTTTGGCATCCACCACATTTCTGGCACGGTGCAGCTCAGCTACATGTTTTGTTATGAACCCCTTTCTTTTGTTTGAACATGCTGCCTAGTAATTTGCTATCTCCACCCCTTCCTTACAAAGGATATCACTCCCCAGAAGGAACAATAAATCCTTGTTCATCCCATCTATGCCACTTTTTATGGACCTCCACATATTGTTCTGGAAAGCTGTCAAGCTTTATGACTTACTGTGAGCCTAAGTCTGCCCGTTCTGTGTATTAACTCAGAATTATATCTCCTGTTTCACTAAGTGCCAGTTTAAATTAGGAACATTTTCAATTTCTAAGTGCAATTATCACCTGTTGGGAAATTCTTCTGGGTTTGTGGAACTGTTTGCAGTTTACCATTGTCAAAGCTACCCCAAGTAACTTATTTGCTCTGCCAAATTTCACTCTGGTCATTTGATTTTTCAGCGCTGGGATGAGTAATTTGAGAGTGTGGCTGCAGCAGCAATGGTTGCACTTCCTGTGAGAGGCCAGTAATAAGCTTGAAAGATGTTTTTTGGAAACATAAAAAGACAATACACTTGTCTCTGTTGTGCAACATGACCTCCTTTCAAAAATGCTGTGTTGAGTAATTCATCCACATATCTGCTAACATTACCCTTTACATGAGTTAATTTAGTTGAGATAGATGTCAGGCTTACTTCCAAAATTAAAACCACATACCAAAACACAAAATTTCAAGGAATATAGCAGGAACAGTGCAGACAAGACTGGGGTGGGGGTAAGGTTTTGAATCCTTTCAATTTAAATTAGTATTTTGTTTAAACACATGCATAATTAATTGCCCAGGCTATATTAATAAGCTTACAGTTTGAAAAGACACATTGCTATACACTGCCAAAACAGTTTTGGATATAAGTTTTGGCAGGCTTTAAAAATATTCATACACCTCAACACTCCATAAAAGAAACAACAAAAACCAGTTCAAAGTGGGAGGAGGAGGATCTTACTAAATAATAGTACTTTGGGATTTGCAGATGGTGAGTATTTATTAAATGCCTCCCTTTTGCCTCCAGAAAAGGTCCTTTTTCACTTGCAGAGATTAATTATACCATGCCCACAAGTTACAATATCAAACTGGCAATATTGCACATGAAACACAGCTTCACATAATTAAAAAAGCCCTTCAGTTACAGTGACTTAAGTGCAGAAAACGCTTCTAAAAAGAGTTCTCTGCAGTGTAGCAACACTTATTAGTTTTAAAATTAGTTCAGAAAGCATAGAGAGGAATAGCTCCTAGTTTGAGGGGTTGGTGATGGAGTGCTATGAAAAAAAAAGCAAAATTGTGATTTTGCCACTTTTGCAATAGGAAGGTAGATTAATAAATCTCTGCTTTAGGTAACATTGTTAACAGTAACCTGAAACATAAAGGTTAAAGTATTAAAAACTAACGGCACTTACTCAGGGCCTACTTTCTACTAGGGATAGCCAGAGAAGAATTAGTACTCACGGAAGAAGTCATACCAGGACATATGGTTTTGCTAATGTACAGATATGGTGCAAACAAATGCTGAGCTTTTCCAATTTATTTGATTAATCTAGAAACAGTTCTACAGTTCATGGAATCAAACCACTAAGAATATTTCTGTCCTTTCAAACAGTTGCCACAACATGGTAAACCTAACATGGCAAATACAAAGGAAATAAAAGCATTGCATGGATGTGCTGAAATAACATTGCCAATGGTCAGAGGCCTGTTATGTGGCACTGGCTTCAAGGAGAAATGATTCAGTCCACGTTTCAGTGTTTCTCTGAGAGTATATTATTCTTGATGTGCACATGTGAGAGAAAGCAACTTCCGCTCATAAAATGAATATATCTACAGTCTGCCAGTCTAAAGACTTTCTCAACATATCATATACACCCTTCCACACACACTGCCTGCAGAATGCCAGCAAGATCAAGGCAGCTCCTTGACTTTACGAGTTGTTTTCATGGTCTGAGTTTTGGGCAAAAAAAAAGTAATTTCCAAGTTCAGCAAGAAGTCCTCAGCTATAGAACAGCTCTACTACTAGTAATTTGTACAAGGTGCTAAAGCAGGGTTCTTTTCCTTCCCCCAACTTTAAGACCACCAGCTGTCCCTGCCCTCTCTCCTATCAACACCCCAATGGCCATTTTCCTCTTTCCTAGCTAGGTATAGTGTCTGTATTTCATGATGATATTTCCAAAGCCACATCTATGTGTAATTACACCTCTCAAATGCCATCTTATTTTTGTCCTTTTGAGAAACACAGCATGACAGTTATGACTTGTCTTCAAGACACAACAGTCATTATAATCTACCTGCAAAATGGAGATAGAAAGAAGCCATGCATTTATACTTTCAAAAATAAGCTTAGAAGCAGAATCATTTGAAAACAACTCTCCCCTTCTGTGTCAGGAGAGCTGTACTGTAACTTATATATTATAAAGTACCACACAGCCCTGGACTCTGCTGCTCCTCACAGTGAGATACTAGAAGTCTTTATCCCGTAACAGCCACTCCCAGTATATGCAAAGCAATGTAAACGCAGCAATTAAGTCAAAGGAGGAGAAGCATTTAAAATCAAACAGTGCCTAATGAAATGTGCTGTATTTTACTGATGCTAAGACAACTCAAAACTTGTATTTTTGAAACAACTGAGATCTGGCAGCAAGAAGAAAAGATGGTCTTGGCAAATTGGAGATAGTTATGATGGATGACAGTGAACTGAAGGTCTTGATTTCTGAAGGTTGGGAGGAAATTCACAGGACACAACTGAACCTATTCTCCACTAATACCATTCAGAATTACCTTAAATTAGTCAACCATTTGCAATTTAAAGATTTTTTTTAATAAGAAATAAAGAAGATAAGGAAACTTGTCCGTCCTTTTGTGAAGGAAAGAAACCCAAACCACAAACAGATCACCCTTTTATTTTTTTATGAAAAAGGTGGCATTTGTTGAATTCAAACATGAAGGCACAGATCAGATCTAATCATCTGACACTTACAGAAACAAGGTTTTGTTTGTAAAGAACAATAGGCAATTATGGATTTGGGCAAGGGTAACTTATGGCAGACCTGCTTGCAGATATGCTGCTCTTTGGTATCCTGTAAAGCAATTCAGCAGAAAGAGACCCTTTATGCTTATTTTGATTTGCACCAAGATCAATAAGATTGAAGATGTTTCTAAGGAAAACTCCTCAGCAATAAGATCTTATACCAGATGACCATGATGAGAAACTGATCTGCATTTAGACTGACTGGCTCTTACTCCTCTAAATGCAGTTTTATGTTTCAGTTCAACTCTTGTCCTGTTTCACAGAGAATTGTGCTTGAAGTGACTTAAACTTATGCAAAATCCACAGAACTCCTGCTTAAGAATTTCACTAGTCAATAATACATCTACAGCTTTTTCTGAGAATCCATGCAATATTATTATTAACTCAAACCTTAGCAATTTTTATACCACTTCTCATTTCAAATGAAACTACAATAACCATTTTAATTTTTGAGAATTTTATGCCATTTTATTGTACTGCAAGAAAACAGAATTCCACTAAACAGTTCCTCAAATATATTAAATTGCACAACTATCATTCCCCTGAAGACACTAAATAATTTTCATTTTTAGAAAAGAGAAGGAAACAGCAACACGACAACTCAACCTTGAAGTTAACTCAAACTACTCTGGTTTCAAGAACTCAGAAAGAAGTCCAATAACTAACTAACTAATAATTACTTATTAAAAATTTTGATGTTACCTTGGGCTAGCCAAGTGGTGCAGCAAGATCAATGTAGATGTTGTATTTTCCAACTTATTTTTATAATCACAACTGCTGTCTCTAAGCAACCTCCAAATATAGTTGAGGATTTGATAAGTGCTCTATTTAGGCTGTCATAGGAAATATTTCCACTTCTTTTGCAAACTATCTTTTGCAAACATTCAGCAAAGTCAGTTCCTGTTAAAATCAAAATAATGAATTGATTTTGTCTCAGCTATAGAAATTAGTAATTTTTTCAGCTTTCTGTTTGGAAAACAAGCTGTTTGAATAGGAAAATTGGTATCCAACAGTTTGAATCTCAGTTTTTCTGGAAAACTGAAGATATTGACAGTTCATAGGACAGTTTGTTTATGCTTCCTCAGAATGCTGTTTCTCTTCAGCTACTATTTATCCAGCCACAAGTCCCACTTGGACACCAAGGAAGTCTTGCCTCATTACACTGGATTTCTACAGTGTGCCTCTCCTACTGGAACTTTTCAGTCCCGTATTTGTTCTACACTGATAACAACTTGGGCTTTATTTAACATCTCCTGTACAATATTTAGAGGTGCAAACAACAGTTACATTAATGAAAAAGAAAGCCTGATAAGGGAGTCTGATACAAGTCAACTAATTTTTATAAGAAATGGAAATAAATTCCTAAGAACTGCACAGAGCTTCAGCTACCTTTGTGACTGTAGAGTGTTGTTTGCCCCTTGTCTAGGATTTCTTCTCTTCTCCACCCTTTACCCCTTAGTTCCCTGCTTATTGAATGTGGCATCAGTGATTTCCATAGTAAATGTTTAAGACAGAACAGTATTTATTGCAACAAAACTGTATTTTTATCTTGCAGCAATGCCATGCTCCATTTATTTTCATTCAGACACTAATCTATAAAAGTCACAGAAAGCACCTTCATTTACTGTTACTTTTTATACATTACAGAAGCAAGAAACATCATGCTGCATTGACAGGGAGAAGAAAGAAAACATGTTTATCACTTATAAGCTTTTCAGCTGATTTACTGTTTTATGCTAACGTCACTAAGCACAAAAGTACACTCTACTCACCAAATAAATTGCTTGAATGTCCTTGCTTAGATATGGGTTTCAGTTCGTTTAATCCCCATGCGTAACGCTTATAATTATCCCAGGCATGCTTCATCATCTGTAGGGAAACGAAAGCAGGATTATAATGTTGATTTAGCAGGAAGCCACAGCAAACACCAACTTGAGAATATTCTCAATATTAAAAACATTTAATTCAATTCTTAACTAAATTCCCGCTGTATGCGTTAGATCTATGAAATATTCAATAAAGAATAACAGTGGCACTGTTTTCCAGGTGGCAGTGGCATGGTTGCTATAAGAATGACATGACTGTCCTCTCCACTTCTGTTACCTGCAAGCTCATGGTCAAGACACACTCAAAAAAAATTATTTTTTGGGAAGGGAATTCATTGTGTAATATACAATTCAACTGAGATTTTATTTCCCTTAAGCATATACCTCAGAAACTGAGGGAAGTAACACATTTAAAGAAGGTTTTTCTCCTAGAACCTTTAGATTCTTTAAGGTGAACCTTTTCAGATTCTGGCAGAGACCTGCTTGCATAGAACTAGCTGGTTCAAACTCAGCACAGCTAGTAACAGTAGAAAGATGATAAAGTAGGCAGGCAGAACAGCTAGAAAATGTTTTGAGGTTTTTATGATACAATCTTTTACGATTATAAATGCATCTGTATCTTACTTTCACGTGTCATTCTGCACAAAGAGATGAAAACCTTTACAACTAAACATATCACCACCAAATGATATTTTGCATGAGAAGAGGTGCACCACAGATAAATACTGCTTTGGGAAACAGCCTTGCAGAGCCCAGCAGAGCAGTGCTGTGATAAGAGCAGGGGGCATCCAGACCAGAAGCCAGGGGAGTGGGTGACGTTCAAGAATAGCTCACAGTCTCCAACACCATCACCAGACATATCTGGTCTGAACTGTCCTTTTTCAGGGTGGTCCAGGTGTGTGTACTGGAGCCCACCTGCCCCTCCCCAAACATGTGGTGAGAAGAATGCAAATAGCTCTGCAGGCCTGGTGACAAACCACTGCCACTCCAGCAGGTGCAACACCTCCCCTCACCAACCACCACTTTTAACACCTGCTCAGGAAGAGTCTTCTTTAAAGGCCACCACATGCAGGATGACTTTATGTAACAGAAAGAAAGATCATGCTTCCTTGCTGTCCCTCCTCCCCTCTTCCACAAGGCAGAGTAGTGCCAGGAATGCCAGAGGTCATCTTCCAGACAAAAAGTGACAATTTCAGACCTTTTCAAAGATACTGCTTTAGGCTGTCAGATGACAACACTGCTCTGTCCTTGCTTTAAGACCTCTTCTTGAGGCCATGTGTGTCAAGGATAATTCTATTAAATAACAGTTACAATCCTAAATTTAAAAGCAGCAGCCTTGGGACATGCTGATAATAGTAATCCTGCACTTTCTCCCTTCCTCTTTCCTTTGCTCAAACCACAGAGAAATTATGTCAATTAAAAATCTGCATTAAGCCATACTATAATAAATGACAACAGATTTTTTAGAGTACTGCTGTACTCGTGAGAATAAACATTTCTCCAGTATCAACGGGAGAAGAAATGCACATCTATCCTGCAGGAAAATTCAGGGATGTTAATCTGCACTGCAGGTTTAGCTTTACAAATACAAAAATTGGCAATGGCAGTTAATATTTGAGCATTTTCAACCAAAAGATTAGCCTGGTGTCAGAACAAAGCTGAAAGGTAGCAAATGAGAGGCCCTGTGGAAATGGTCTCAGGCCTCGGATGGCAGCGATATGCTGGATGGTAGGAGCTGTGTCCATGGCTTGACTTCACTGCAGAATGGCTTAGGAGCTCTCCCAGGATGGGGCTTTTTGTCTCAAAGCAGAACTGGTAATAGGCAGCCAACTGGCAGGCTTTATGACTATGGGGCTTTCCCAGTCCCTGGCTACAAGGATCAAGACTACATGAAACCAATCATTTGTCCACACATATTTTCTAATTTACCAATTGACATTTTCTCGTAATTTTGTCTATTATACAGACATATTCTGCCCTGCAATCATATTCCAGATCTGCAAGCTCTGCTTTAGATATTAACGTACAAATTCTCAGAGGTTTTGGGAGGCTAAATCCTATGCTTTGTCAAAGCTTATTTTCTCATGCAATCACATCAGAATCTTTTCATTTGCTTAATCTTAATCAGGACACACCGCACAAAAGGGTTTTTTGTTGTTTTTTTTTTTTTGAATACACTAAACTTGTAATTAGGTGGTCTGAATCAAAGGGCCTAAAGATGTAGTATTATAATAACATTATAATTGCTCAAGCCACTACTGACATTGTCCTTTTCCCATCCTTTTTCTCCTAGCCTATCTATGCTCCTTGTCTTGCATAAGAAATAAAGTGGTCATCTATTCCCAAACCAAGACAGTTCAGGAAACAGAAACTTTTGCAAGTGACGTTGTTTTGAGGATCATTTTTGTCTTGTCTGATTCCCCAAGTCAGAGTGTCACAAGTATCAGAATTATGAAGAGGGAAAGGCAGGAACAGCTCCAGACTGGTTCAGTCCAGCCACAACAGTCACAAAGTATGTGATGCTACAAGATGTTCTAGATGTAACCACTTGCCTTTGGTTTTTCCCCATGGATTGACACTTCACTCATATTGTATCATATATGTATGTGTGATTTGGTAGCAGAAACCAGTCTGATTACCCTAGTGTTCATCAACCCCTAGCTAGTAGGACACAAAAATAACCCAGATGGTACACACTATCTTCTAATAATATTTATTATTGTATGCCAATGAACATCCCATGAGTTGTGTTTTTTCACAAAAATTCCCTCCCTCCCATTCTGCCAACTACTCTCAGGTACATTTATCTAATTGTTTCCTAGGAAATTACAATATGTGGATTCCACAAGCCAAGCAGATTTAAAAACCCCAACAAAATCCCCAAACAAACAAACAAACAAAAATAAACCAAAAAGCACTGCTCTGCTTAAACTTAAGGAAATACTCCAGTAGGAAAAACCCTACCAGAATTTACTGAGGAATTGATCTCTTCAGGCTAATCAATGCATTCTCTAGAACTCTTCCAGAAAGCCTAGATTTAGACAAAACCACTCAGGTTAGTGAGTAAATTTAAGAAAAGAAGAAAACGCACCTTTAGGACATCCTTGCTTAGACATTTGGAGATTTATGGGCATACACTGGAAGCAAAAGGCAGCTCCAAAAGCAGCCAGTGAGCCCTCTAGTGTTTCAAAAGAAATGATTCATTCCAACTAGACACATCTGTGACTGCCTCTTTAGAAAAAAGTTACCAGCACTCAGCGTTACTGTGTTACTGGGCAAAGAGCCCATAGACGCAGCAGCCAAAGAGCGCTACACAAGCGACTTTGGGCATCTAAACTACCAAGAAGTTCCAATTTCTAGGATTCAATACATCAGAAGTACTCTACATTCTTTCCCCTGTGGAAATTAGAAAGCCATATTAACTTTCTCACTGCATTAACTTCCTATCTGTAAATAGCTTCATTTTCTATGTAAGAATGAAAAGGTTCTAAAATATTGAGGAACAATTTTAATTACCCAGCTCACCCAGGTAATTCTTTGCTTAGGTAGAAGTCCTAGTACTGGTACTTTGGGAGTGAATTTTAACAGGTTTTGGGTTTTTTTTTTTGAGAACTCCATCTATCTTTGCAGTCTTCACCTTTTTGTTTGCATGGAATATCACCAAATCATTATCACCTGGGGGTTTTTTTGATAATTCACAGAGTCTTTTGATCACAACTCTGACTACTCATACAAGTGCTGTTGATCACTTCAAATGTCTAAGATCAGTCACTGAGAGCATCTGGTATATCAACACAACATTACTGATGCTGTTAAAAAGAGAAATTCCCAATGAGGGAGACTCTAACAGCTTTAGACTAGATGATCCCTGAAACAAACAAACTCCTCTACAGTATAACCAATAAAATTATTTTAAATAATTCTTTGTCTTCCAGGATGTTAATAGGCAGAGTTACATTTGTATAGAAGCATCCCTCAGTCCTTCTAGTTTTATTAAATGTTTAAAAAAAAAAAAATCACAGAATGGTTGGGATTGGAAAGGAGAGATGATCTGGAGATCAACCACTGTGCTAAAGCAAGTTCACCCAAACCAGGTTATACAGGATTTTGTGCAGGCAGGTTTTGAGTATCTCTAGAGAAGGAGAATCTACAACCAGCAGCTTGTTGCAGTGCTCTGACACTCTCAGAGTAGAGATGTTTTTTCCTCACATTTAGGTGGAACATCCTGTTTCAGTTTTTGCCCATTATGATTTATCATGTTGCTGGGCAACACTGAAAAATCTGACCCCATCCTGACCTTAAGGTATTTGTATGCATTGATGAAATCCCATCTCAGTTGTCTCTTCTTCAGGTTCAACAGGCCCTTAGCCTTTCTCCATAACAGAGAGATGCTCCAGTCCCATCATCATCTTCACAGCCCTTTGCTAGATATTCTCCAGTAACTCCTCGCCTTTCTTGAACTGGAGAGCCCAGAAAGGTTCACTGAACCTCAAATTCTAGAAGAGACTGACAGCTCCTTGTTCTGTGAAAGCAGAAACAAAACCCTTTCCTACAGCTGTAATACTGGCCAGCTAAAAGATGACAACACACTCCCATTTGTTGGTAATTTAGTTACTGCTATCTTTCAGAGCACTCTAACACAACACCTAGAAAGGACATATAAGTCACTTGAATTTTGCAAAATACAGTTCTAATCAAACACTGACAGAAAACACAGTGATGCTGAATCAGCACAGTAATAGTGGTGTTTAGATGGAAACTATTGCAGTACCAGGTGGAGTGAAAATAATAACTTAATAAGGTTTATTTTTAGCAGTTACACATAAGTGGGGGAGATGCCAAAGAGGATCTCAGGAAAAGAATTAAAGCAACCTTTTAGAACTGGGATATTAAAGGAGAAAAAGGATTAATTGCATGAAATAGTACCATTCTGACCTTCAACAGACCCATTTAAATCTTGCCAAGACAGAGGAGGAAGGCAGAATACTAAGGAACTGAAAGTTCAAGAAATGAAGACACAAAAACCCCCAAACAACTGCCTTCCAAATCAAACCTCCCCCTGCAACAAACCTGAAGAAAATGTAAGTTTATCTAGTCTCTGTTAACTCCCATCTCTCGCTTAAATACTTTTTCTTTCTCAGTTTACACTGATCTTTCTAGACATTTAAGTTATTCTCACCTTTTAAACTCCTTACCAGAACTACATGTTAACTCAGACTAGTCTCCCTGCATCTCCTTATTGCTGTAACTAAAACATCATTTTTTCACAGTATCAGCAATGGTAAGGAATTCCCTAGAATTAGTAAGAAACCTCAACAAGCATTCCACTTGAACTTTCCTCCTGTACAAATCAAATTGCATAGCTGTGGATTGTTCTGGGACTGGTTGGGATGGAGTTAGCATCCACCACTGCAGCCCATATGGCATTTTGAATTTGTGCCTGAAATAACGCTGATAACACAACAGTGTTTTGGCTGGTGCTGAGCAGCACTTGTAAAACAGCAAGGTTTTCTCTTTTTCCAGATCCTGCCCCTTTTCCACTCCCCATGAGAGGGAGAATGGAGGAGGTGGCTATAAGGCTGAGAGGGGGGACAGTTTGGAGAGCTGACTCCAGCTGGTCAAAGGGTTATTTCTTACCATGTTAACATCATGTTCAGCAACAAAAACTGGGGCAGGGGAAGAAAGAGCAGATTTCCAAGGTGGCTGCTGTTCAGCGACTGGGCATCAGTCTGACTGTGGGAGGATATGAGTGATTGCCTTTGCATCATTTGTCCCTGTTTCCTCCTTCTTTCACCTAATAAATGGGCTTTATCTTGAGCCACCAGTTCTCTGGCTTTCATTCTTCCTGTTCCCTCCTGCAGTCCACCTGGGCCAGCAGCTGTGTGGGTACTGACTGCTGGCCCTGGTGAACCCACCACAGCGTTTCATCAGGGCAGGAAGTTTGTGACCACAACACAACCCCCAGCTGCGTTCTTTGCTCTGATGAAATAGTACAACATTAGCAAAAATTCATGCTTTAGAAAGCCTTATATTCTTACTTTCTGTTCCCATTACTATCAACCAACAAAGTAACTTAAGACTCAGTGAATCAGAATCACAGAAGGGTAGAGGTTGGAAGGGACTCTCTAAGTCACCTTGCCCAAAGTTCAGTGAAAGATCTGTTCTCAACTGTTTTCACAGTCTCTGAGTACCAACCAAATTGCAGCACTGCTGAAAAAATTATAAGAATTTATTATTCGCAAATTAACTACCTTTGAAATTATTGACACCAATTAGGATTTCTCTGTGAAAAACTGTATAATCCACCTTCAGCTGATTCACTATCACTTTCACAAAGCTCTGCTGTATATATGAAAGCTTTATTTAATATGCTCTTACTGAATCTACTGATTACCACAGTGAGTAATTTTTGGAAATACACAGGCTTTGTTTCTTTAGTTATCAAAAGTATTACATTTGTGTTTCATTATCCTCACAATGGTATTAATATAACATTTCACTTTAAAGAAGTACAAGTTATTAACTACGTTTATTGAGCTTCTTGTGATTAATATGCATCTTGAAAACATTAGGTGAATTTTCTCTTTATCTCAATACATAACACTTTTTCTAGGATTAGCAAGCGCAACTACATTGCAAATTCACTTGACAATTTCCCTTGTTTCTGAGCATGATCTTTGTTACCTTTGTCAATATTCACTATTATTACTTTGGTAGTATTTTAAACCTTTTATTTCAATCCTTTCCAGTGGTTCTGCACGCAATCCTAACACATTTCAATGTCTTTTCCGTCTGGAAATGTTTTAATCACTAATAACTACCTTGACCTTTTTTTTTTTAAAGCAATTTTTATCAGCATTCACAATGTGTTCAGACTTGCTCTCTAGTGGAAATTCTAGGTAAAGATGTAAGGTGTTCTATTGTAGTTACTTCTTCGCTGATTAGTTCATAACCTTATCTAAGCAGACATGCATATCTGACTAACAGTGATACATGTCTGCTTTAGGCTCTTTCAGTTACTCTGTCTGCTGTTATGCTGGACTGCTGACAGAATTCATTATAAGCAACTTTGCATAAAATGAAAACTAAAAGTTAATTTTTTAACTGAACACCAAGATTCACTAGATAACTAGCTAAAACTGGTTTATGTTCAGATCATTGTTTTCTGTAGGTAGAACTGTGTATCAAGTTTATTTTCAAACTAAAAATTAGCAATTATAGTTGCCTGAATTTTATTTTAAGCTCTTTATTTTCTGTTACTACTTCTTATTCTAGAAACAAAGCTGAAGAAATGATCTCAAATGTAGAAAGGTTAATCTCAGTTGATACTGTTTATTTTTTTTCTTTTGAATCTGACGGAAGATACAAATGACAGACTCCCTTTCTCTACTGGCAACAGAAATCTGTTTTTCTCCTTCAAGACATGTAAAATAAATCTTGTCACTATGAACCTTCATGTAAGTAATCACTT
The DNA here is from genome assembly GCA_013397195.1 of Hylia prasina. Classification (NCBI taxonomy): domain Eukaryota; kingdom Metazoa; phylum Chordata; class Aves; order Passeriformes; family Sylviidae; genus Hylia; species Hylia prasina. The sequence goes on along the minus strand of VYXD01014867.1, from coordinate 959,878 downwards.
CTTATCTGTCAGCAGGAAGACTATTGCAAATCAGGAGCTTGACAGATTTTTGGTGTTTATAACCTCATTTCCTAATGGCATCATCCTGAGTTAAGAGCAAACCACACAGTGTCAATGTTTGTTTAATAGTCACTGCCAAGGTGTCACCATTTCTAATTTAGCAGGTGGATGATAACCATGCTCGGAATCCCTGCCAGGCTGGAGGAGTTCCCATGAGTGCTTCCTCATGGGACTTCCACTCAGCCAAGAAAAGCCACAAAGGAGACTTTAGTATTAGTTAATGGGCCAGTAACAAGATTCACAGTTTTCCACTAAGCAGCAGACAAGGGTTTGGGGAACATCTAGGGGCTCACAGCTTCCTTGTGCATTGTGATAGGAGTGAAGGACTCCCAACAACTCACAGGTTCGTCCAGCAGCGCTGCCCATGGCTGTAGGGCAGTGCCAGACACAAAGACACAGGTGAAATACCTCTTACCATGACAATAGGACTAAGGTATCCAAACTGATTTACAGGATATTCCGTTAATGCTAAACATGCATATCATATCATGGAATACTTTATGTGGTTCTGTATTTAATGATCTGCATTAAAGGGATATGCGAGCAAAATCCTACTACTCCTCAGCATTTAAGTATCTTACAAATAATTCATTTCTTGTCCATAAAGACAAATTAAAATTTAAAAAAAAAATAGCATTTGCATAGAAAAAAGGAGGTAAGAGAAAATAAAAATCTTATGGCCTATTCTGAGAATTAATTCATCATTTGCACTGCAAAGCACTTCAAACTCCTCAAATGGAAAGCCTGACAGAAATGCTAAGTATTATTCCCTCATGTGTTAAGTTACAGATAAGCTTCTATTCTTATACTTTCTATTCCTCACAGTAGCTTGTAAGCCTCCTTAGGACTGTATTAAACTATCCAACTAATATTCATCATATGCTGTTCTGGGCATCATTTATTAACCAGGGATAGACTCTGCACAGTGCTTCATTCTGTTACTCATTTTAAAAGGAATCAATTATCCTATTAATTCTGTAACAAGAATTCTAATTAAAAGGTAACTAAAGAGAACAGGAAATTTGCAGGTATTTTCTCCACTTATTCTATTACTGCATATTTTATTTAATGCACAAGTACACAAGGAAAAAAGAGACTATTTCATGTAAGAAATAACTAATAAGAAGAGCAGCCCTTACGCTTTGATGCCTATAAAAAATAATAAAAAAATTGAAAATTATTATATGACATGAAACTAGTCCATGATAACAAGTCACATTTTACTCATTTGTCAGGCATACCTCTCTTTGTTAACTGAATATAACTGAAACACCTCTCTTTGTTAACAGTAATGTAACTGCTAAAGTTATGAATTTACTGAAAAACTGGAGATACCAGAATGTTTACTACCAGAATGTTTTTCTGAGAGCTGGGCTACAGTGCATTAACTATTGAATTGTTCATTTTAGTAGAAGACACAAGAGTGATAAGGCAGAGAAACCTGAAGGAAGACCTTCAGGAAGGAAGAGTTACCGGCATACTTTGTATATTAATATCATTCAGTCAGTATACTACATTAGCCAATATCGACAGCCTGCTTCTTACCTGGCCATCTGACCAATACAGCTACAAGAAAAACTATTTGGTGCAGCACAGAAATATCCTACCTGAGACACTTTCCTTGACTAATCAAAAACTAAGAAGGCAAGAAAAATGTATGGCCCTTCCCACAAAGAGCACTGTCCTTGTACTTTCTAACCAAAAATCTGGCTAATTTCAGCCAAATGAAATCATCTATTTCAGGGAAAAAGAAAAAAGCGTGATTCAAATATCTTGCCTGTATAGTTACCCAAATCATATAACAGCATTCATTCCACCTTGAACCAGCCAGACTAGATCAGTTTCAGCTCAGCTTTAGATTCTGTCACTCAACTCCAGCTGTCTTCCACCAAAAGTATAGAAAATGAAATAGACATGCAAGAAAGTGCTATTTCCTTATCAAACAGAGGGGTTTGAATAATCTTTTTTTACTACCCCTCCCAGGTAAGCTAGGATTTGAGTATGTTCTGTAGGCATTTAAATAGTTTTTTCCTGAAAATATCTGCCTAGAAAGCATCAATTAGGATATTGTTGAACTACTTCTTCCTCCAACTCTCAGTTACTAGTGGGTGAACCAACCACACATTCCCACTAATTACAGGACGAAAAAGAAAAAGAAAAGAAAATATAGTGCTGAGGTGCACTATTATGAAAGTAAGCACAATTTAAATTAATAACTGAAAATGTTCTTTTTCAACTTATGCCACTTGCCATTTATGTATACATAAACAAGACGGCAAGCTTGAACTGTCCAAGTCATCCAGTTCCAAACAAAAGAGCAGTCTAAAGAACAAGCCATACAGCCTCTAACTTACAACTTAGCAACTGTTACCAAGATCTGCATTTCAGAAAAAAAAAAAAACAAACCCGAAGCCTACAGCCTGTCACTCAACACCACTGCATTTCTCCAAAGCTGTCTTCTTCCACACTTAAAATAAAAAGTCAGATGGGCTCTTTAACAGATACACTGAAAAAGTATTTCCTTATCACTAGCACAAGAGACAGATGATGTTCTTCAGACAACCTATTACTTCAGCAGTTTGGATATTTATTTTTTCTTAAATCTCTGTGGTGGATAAATCAGTGATGCTCTATTGTTCTGTTTTTTTGTCTAAGGAGTGTCACTGTTAGCTTTTTTTTTTTTAAGAACCAGAAGAACACAGAAGTTTTGTGTTAATGAAACACCCATTAAAAGAGAAACGTATCACATCATAACATAATGTGGAAGAACTCAGGTCATTGTTCATTACTGACAATAACCAGAAAGCAAGCTCAAACATTTTCACTTAAAACAGAAGTGTTATATGAAAAATTGCAGAATTAGTAGCAGCCTCTGAAGTTCATGCACAATTTGATTAATGTCATAAAAGGGAAGGAAAAAAGAAAGCAATTTGTGGAAATACTACTATTATGAAAAATAGTGTTATACATAGACTCATCCCACTCAGTGTCATTTCTTTTTCTTGGTCTACTTATGATTTGCTACATTTTCCAAGAACTCCCAAGCTGAACAGTGTGAACAGTTCAGCTCCTGCACCTGCATGATACAATCACGCTTTTGTTCTCTTTTCCCTACTATTCTTTAAGAGATTATTTGGTAACGTTTGCTTCTAATTAGACTATAAGTTATTCGTGGCATGGACTGATTGTCCTACTTGTTTTTAGGTACCTGGCACTCCATAGCCACATTGGTAGTGAAGTTCCCAATCTCAGTACAGGCAAGGCAAATAAAAAAAAATAGGCAGTACAATAATAAGCAGTGTTATACAATACAACACAGCCACAGGAAGTGAGCATGATTAGCACACACAAAAATGAAGTAAGATACCTTCACACGTTTTGAACCTCAATCTCCCCTTATATGCTTCTAAGTTTCATTCTGCTGCTAAAGTCAGTAACAAAGTTTTAGCTGCCTCATTAAATGGAAATTGTCAGTATATCCAGGTCTATCCAGCATGTCTTTTAAGACAAAAACAACAACTAAAAAAGCAACAACAAGTTTCCTGACATTTCTCCCCCTTGCAAAATTCATCCCACAATCCTGCTTCCCTACCAGGGAATTGGAAGTGACAAGATTGTATCCTTGATTGTAAGAAGTTTTAGCGGTGAGATGAATGCCAGGCTGGCATTGAAAGGCAAAATTTCAGATGTATCTTCTAAGAGCAATGTTTCTTTAACTGTATTTTGTTTTATTTACTTGTATTTGATAGAACCAAGTATTTTAAAATGTTTTTTTAATTGTAGCTTTTTTCTTAAGAAAAAAAATGAAACAGTGAGCCATGCATTATTAGTCCATTTGGGGCCATTATCAACTTAAGTGGCTCATAACAGTAAGTAAAAACACAAACAAGCTACAAAAGCTACTAGAGTTTTCCAGTTAATGAGAAACTAGAGCTTGATGCTGCCCCTGAATTCACAAAGTGCAGTGCACTTTGAGTTTTCAAAAATGCTGGGTACTGGCAATAAATACTTCACCCATCCCTGGGCCATCAGCTTTGACAAAAGGCCAGCTCTTCCTTTCCCCTCCCTCTCCTCTCTCCAGCATCCAGTCAGAGAAGCTGAAGCACTTCACTGCTAAAGCTCATTATTGTGGCCATGGTGAAACTGTATTTCCCCAAGTCAGAGGGGCTGTTCACTGAAGAGTATTTACACAGATAATCAGACACACAGCTGCTGCGTGGATCAAGGGCTAAGTCTGCATCATTACCGCTACCGTCAGAGCGGTGCTCTTCAGCCTAATGTCCTGGAATTAGGGCAAAAGGATGGGACTGTTTCCCAGCAGCTGGAAACCAGGTGCATGTGGATCAAAAGCAGGTGACACCTGAAGAACATGATGCAGTGCAACCTTATCAAGCTTGTAAGGAACCGCTTTGGGGTGGGGGAAGGAAATCCAATCTGGGAGCCAGGACTGCTGTTGCCAGAGGTCAAAACAGGCTGGAGAACAGGCCAACAAGAACTTTGTGGAATTTAGCAGGGCTCAGATGGTGCACAAGGACAAGGAGCCAGGTAGGCAGAGATGTGGGCTTCCCAAGGTGGCTGTGCCAGCTCTGCTCTGGGGGGCTCCAGCACTGTGGATGCACAGACCTAAGCAGCCCTATCTGACCTTGGACCAAGGACCTTCTCATAACTCCAGACCAAGTTACCCTGCAGTCCCACCAAATTCAGTATGGATTGCACATATTTATGCACATTTTACAGGGCAAGTAAATTGACCTGCTTTTCCTGATCAACAAGGACACAACTCAAATTTCAGCCCAAGATTGTGGCTGTTTAAAATATTCCAGACGAAAATCATGAATTGTTAAAGCCTTTTCCCAGCTTCCAGAAATATTTCAAGGTATTTTCTATATTGAAGAAAATACCTCAGCTATGCAAAACACTGCCAGCTCATTTCTGACAGGAAGTAAGAGCTATCTACTTATGGGATTAGTATAGAAAGATCCAAGAAGAACAGTTAAGATAGTCAGACCCTGGCAAAACATGATGAAGATCCAGTGTCATTTACAAATTCATGATTTCTGTCCATTTCACATTTACATCAGCTTATCTTGGTCAGAATTATCAAACAGCTTTTCTAAGGCTGCATTTGATTTCAGAAAAAATATTATTTTAAGAAACATTTATTTCTGCAGCCCTCAAACTATCTCCAGGAAACATGGATTGCATAGTAGCAACTTTACTAAGGTGAAAATGTCTTGCTGTAAATTAATCATCACATCTAGCTGTGTAAACAATGTAATAACCACCAAAACAGGAAATGTGTATCAGCTGTTTTCCCTCAGCAGTTTTATCACAGTATTCAAAATGGATATTGTAAGCTGCCTAAACATTACCATTCTTTGTGTGGCATTTTTTTTTCCTCTTGAAACATTTATTTGGTTAGGTGGCCTGTGGATCCTGACATAATCAGTATTGGTCAAGTCCCCCGAATACAAGGCACTCAGCCCATAGGCCTTTTGTTTAATTCCACTACTACAGTATATACATGATAGAAAACAGTGGCTGGATTGGTAAATTAACTTTCCAGTTCACATAAACACATCTGCAAAAACAGTAATAAGACACTTTCCCCATACCCAACAGGTGAAATGTATCTACTGGCATCTGTACTTCTTTCCATCAGGCTGGAGTAATATTGGCACCTTGGAAATAATGCCTCTACACTGAAAAATACAACTATGCCATGGATTCTTTTGTGGAAGGATGCTGCTTAACATCAAATTTTAAAATCTAAACAAATCTGCTTTTATGTACTAAAAATTAATTTAACCCTTAGGTAGAATCTCTTCCAGTGCTATACACAGCATATTAGTGCTTTACACGGTATTTTTCTTGTATATTTTCAAATCTTTCTCAGCAATAATCAGATATAAATGACATAGCAAATCAGGATGCTTAATAGTTCATCAACTCCATGTGAATTTGGGAAGGCTTATGGAGAATGCTTGTGATCATGTTTTCATGGCAGTCAAAAGAAATCAGATGCTCAGTTGTACAAGAAAATGAATGCAAAACCATAAAGCCATTACGAGACAAAAACAGCCACGAAAGGTACTAGTGGTCTGTTCCAAACACCTCCTGGTAGTAGAGGATACTGAAGAAAATGAAAGGATTCAATTAAGAGGCATAAAGGTATTTTCCTCAATGGAAAGGCTGAAAAAAGGGCAAGAAGATTAAAATAAAGATATGGAGAAAGTAAGGGTTGTTCCTGAATGACTTTGTAAATTACAAAAGGAAGAAATGAAACACATTTCTGCTAAGGCCACCAATAAAATATGTCCCTAAGCATCACAACTACATATCTTTTAAATACCTCCAGGGATGGGGCTTCCCTGGGCAGCCTGTTTCAATGCTTGACAATCTTTTTATGACAAAGCTTTTCCTAACATCCAGTGTAAACCTCCACTGGCTCAACTTGAAGCCATTCCCTCTTGTCCTATTGCTTGTTACCTGGGGAAGAGTAACCTCACCTCACTACAACCTCCTTTCAGGTAGTTGTAGAGAGAGATAACATCTCCTCTGAGCCTCTTTTCTCCAGGCTCAACAACCCCATCTCCCACAACAGGCAAAAATTTCACTGCCATCTAAACTTACAGTTTCTCAGCATATATGGTGCCTCACACAAATACATAAGCTATCATAAAGAATACAGCAAGTGTGATGCTTCTCCACAATGCACTGCATTCAACAATTACCTGTAATTTCTGACCTTTCCTAAGAAGGAACAGGAAAGCCAGCTACTGAGAGAAAGAAAAAACTGTGGATGTGACTTGCTTTCCAGCCATTCCTTTTGTAAAATTCTCTTGCTTTTTTCAGGCAGGTATGTCAAACCTCACAAGTCTCTCAGAACCTCTACTGATTCCTCACTTGCATTTCAAGATTCCTTAAGGAGATCAGAGTCTTCATGTAAACTACACTACACAAGACAAAATCCTTGCTCGCTCTCAAACTGTTTTGGACCATTCAGCCTAAAGTTGAAACTTTAGGGGCTTGGAATTAGGTGACCTTTAAGGTTTCTTCCAACCCAAGTCATCTTTTGAAAATAATCTAGGGGGTTTGCTGCATCTGTTTTCTAAGATATACTTCAAAGATAAAGACAATTATATGGCAAAAGTGAAAAGAAAACATCCAAATCATTTTAGTAATTTTAAAAAATACCTATGTCAGGTCACTGAGCCACCAAGTGTCCGGTAGAGTGAAATCAGGGATGAACTTCACTGTTGAAAATCCACTGCCCATGTTTATAAACAGCTCTCACTTAACACATGGAAAACAACCAACCAACCAAACATATACAAGCAAAAACCACATCAACTTCACTTGCTGTGGATGGAAAGATGAATTTGACAAGCCCCTTCCAGGCAGGCTGATAGCTGAGGGGCACAGCAGGCAGGGACTGAGCCTCCCCAGCAGCCTACTTGACAGGTCCTGTCAGTTTTCATTTCTGGCTTACTGCCTGCCCACAAGCAACTTCTGTAAATTCTGAAGATTCTACTTTTGGGTGGACCATTTTCTGAAAATAAATATATTCTTTAGTGTCACATTTCTTCCCTAAATCTGAAATTTTTCCACCAGGAATGTTCTCTATCCAGCTCTGGGCTCAACCCCTTTTCCAAGTTTATCCTTTTTCAGCTGCCAAGTCCCCTAATCTCCAATGCAAACTATCTAAAGACTTCAGGAAACCTCCAAAAACTACATCTATAGTTACATAAACATGGAGGTGTGTGTGAACTGTATTATTCTGCAGCCTTTTTGGGGGTGCAGGTGCAAAGAATTACAGACTGCCAGACTGTAGCAAGGCAGCAGAAGAAAGGCACTGCCAGGCTGGCGGTGCCTCTTTGAGATAACACCACACCACCAAGTGCAAGGTGTTGCAGATAACAGATCGGGGGCAGCCCACACACAGAGGGCTCACCCTGCCCTGTGGCACCACTGACAAGACAGCAAGAGGACAAAGGGCAGGCAGGTGCTAGAGATAACAGAGTGTTAGCCTGTAACAGGATTGAGGCCAGTGAGAAGGGCAAAACCAGGCTGATTAATTGGGAAGTGATAAGGATGATAAATGGAAAGAACTTGGAAAGCAAAGAACATGAGAAGGGAATGCAAGGAGAGACAAATCAGTTGTTTGAAGGCACATTATCAATGCTGTGAGGGGGAACCTGGGTGCTCTCCCTCCTGCAGGTGAGGGAACAGCTAAAGAGGACCTCCTGAGGTCTTAAAATATACCAGATGGAGCAGACCTTTCCCTGCATTTATAGTTCATTACCTGAGCATTTGGGTAATACTAATGTAACTCTGTTCACCAGAGTTATGAATTCTGTTTGTGCCATTCTGAAACAATGCAAATAACTTTACTCAGAACCTTTTTATCAGTTGTTTTTCCTGTCTCAAAAATAGATTTCTCTCAGTACATGGCAGGCAACAACCATTCCAGTTCTCAGAAGATAATACAAAAAATCACTGCTAGAACAGAGTCTAAAAGGCGTATCTACTACAGTTTCCTATCCCTAACAAATGCTTATGAATAGTACAGCAAATAAACACTTCCTATGAGTAATAGGAGTGTTCAGAGCTTGAGAGTGGGAGACTTTCAGAGCCAGATGTGATGCTTGCATGATTAATAATGCCCAGTAGAGTTTTCTTCCACGAAATTACTCAACTGTTTTCTGAACTTGTTTGAATTTTTTATATTTATAACATCCTGCAGAAAGATCCCTACAGCTCTGCAACACAGCATGCAAAGAGCAGGTTTGTTCTGATTTTATCACCTAGTACCTTCATTTGATGCGCCTTATATTCAACAAACAACAATATTTCTCAGAATAGATGTAAATAGCACCACTAAGTATACCATAAAAATTGATGTCTTACTCTCACCTCTTTCTCCCAATTACAGTACTTTCCTAAAAAACACAGACTCTATTTAACCTTAAAATTTTTAAACAAAATATGCTTTTATTATGCATTTTGGTAAAGACTGGTGTAGTGGAGAATAGACTTGACTGTGTGTTATACTCCCTTCTAATTATCTACTACTTTTGAATTACAAGTTAACGTGCTTTAAATCTTAGTGCCTGCATTTTAAAATGGGGAAGCAATTCTTATCTTTTCTGAAATACTTCATTAGATACATCCATAAAAACCTTATATAAAATAGCCATGTGTTATCATAGTATCCAGTTTCCATATCATGTTCATGAGCAGCAATTTTTGACTCAGAGTGATGGGCAGGTTACCTGCCTCGGATCTCAGCCTCCATACGTTTACTGATTTCAGAATCAAATTACAGAAATCCAGAACTTTTAAGGATTCAAATACAACATTTAGCATGTTAAATTAACATGCCTTAGAGATGATAGTTTAGGACAACAGAAGTTTCAGTCCTTCTAAGGTTATAATATTTCACCAGAACTACACAAAGTTCCTTTTTGAGCATACAAGTTGAATATGAGCTATTTAGATAGCTTCTTACAATCCTCTCAAAAGTGCAATATGTTTCATTCCTAGAACTTATTCTTTTACAATATCTCTGTTCAAAAATGAAAGAGGAAGAAATAGTTGTTGGTCTGATACATTTCAACAAAAATGTGAACTGTTTTACTCTGACATCAAAGAATTTAAGAAAGACTTTTCAATTCTTCCAATGCTCTTCTGCTGCTGCGTTTGGGACTAACACAGTAAAACTACATAGGTTTTTCATTCCAAGGTTTCCATCCTGTAATGACCACTTGAAAGAAAAGTATCAGAAAAAAACCCCTCGTGATACATCTGTAAGTCTGTTTTGTCTGCTTACTTTCACAAAATGCTGAATCATATTTTCTCCACATGCAAGAGACTACTGACCACACACAGAGATCCCAGATGAACCTTGTGGCTTGAATCTGTAATTAGCAATGTTTTTCGTTTGTTTAAGTTTGTTTTAAAACCAGGATACATTAGAAGGTTCTTACATCATTTGTTTAGAGTAGGACACAATGTAACCTAGTTGTTTCCTGTTAATCATAACAATTCATCATTCCCTGTGTCCAGTGATTTAGGGCTGCCAAGCACATGGAATAGCAACCTTATATGTATTGGTGTCCTAATTTTGGCTGGGATGGAGTTAATTTTCTTCTCAGTAGCTGGTACAGCACTGAGTTTTGGATTCAGTAAGACTAATGTTGATGCCAATGTTTTTGTTGTTTCTAAGTGGCACTTCAAATCAAGGACTTTTCAAGTTTCCCAAACTCTGACAGCAGGTGCACAAGAAGCTGTGAGGGAGCATGGCCAGGACAGCTGACCAAAGTGGGCTAAGACATGTTCCATACCATGGAACATCATTCTCTGTATATAAACTAGAACAGTCTGTTCCTGAAGAACTGTACCCCATGGAAGGGACCCACACTAGAGCAGTTAATGAAGAACTGCGGCCGGTGGGAAGCACTCACATTGGAGAAGCTTGGGAAAGACTGTGTCCTGCTGGAGGAACCCCAAGTTGAGGAAGAATTTGAGTAGTTTGCCCCTGAGGAAAAAGGAACAGCAGAGACAACTTGTGATGAATTGGCCACAGACTCATTCACTGTCCCCTCCACTGCTGGAGGCGAAGGAGGCAGAGAAAATTAGGAGTCAATCTAATCCCAAGAAGAAAAGAAGGGTGGAGGAAAGGTATTCCAAGATTTGAGTTTACTTTTTGTTACCCTAATCAGATTTGATCTCTTCATGTTGAGTTTGTTTTGCTCATGACAGTGACTGGTGAGTGATCTCTCCCTGTCCTTATGTCTGTCTACCCATGAGCCTTTCGTTCCATTCTCTCTCCTGTTCAGCTGAGGAGGGGAGCGATAGAGCAGCTTTGGTGGGCATCTGACTTCCACCCAGGGTCAACCCAACACACCCAGTTAAGCATATTTGCAAACTTTTAGCTGACATGGTTAACTGAGAGTTAAATATTTACCTGCAGTAGCTAAGGAAAGCAACGAAGTGCTGATGTGAATATTGAAGCAGAAATCTTATTGTCCCATCTGTCAGTTGTAAAAACAAACAAGCCAACTCTATCACTGCCTTACCCTGACGAACAGAAGAGACTCATTTCCTTGTATTCTACTTGTACCCATTAATAGCCTATATTCCTTTAAGGCTGTCATTTCTTTGAGGAAAAATCAGCTTTGAGCTTGGTCCTTTTACACATACTAGTGTAGTAGCTTTGACAAGAGCTACTAGGCAGTGTGCTCATCTGCTACTGACTCTGAAATAGGTCACTAACCATTGCTCCAGCTAAATCAAAGTGGACCCCTCCAGAAGTGTCACACCAGCCAGGGCCCACAGCTGGAGTGCTGAAGCCTGGAGCTTTTCATGTCCCATTCAAGAGCAGTGAGATGTGGCAGGAGAGCCTTTGGGCTGTACAACATAGGAGAGAAGGCTTTGCTCTGGTGCGTGGTGCTACTGGAACTGATCTCATATCAGGACCTCTGGCCAAAGATGGAAAGCCAGAGAGTTGGTCCCACAACACACCGCTGTAATTAAAGTACACAGCAGCTCAGACTTTCCATTTCACTACCTGACTTCACGCCTACCTTACATATGATGCCTCTGCTACTTGCTAATAATAGGTAATAACCAGATGCCAGAGCAAGAAACTATCAAGTTTAAATACTGAGCAAATATTTTACACTTTTTGAGGAAGTTATAAAGTCAGCATCAAAAGTCAATAATGCCTGCTGGTGCAAGTGAGTGCTGTAATCAGACTGCAGACTAAACCCAAGGCAGTGTCAAGTAGAATGTAAAATGAAGGGTCTGCAAGAGAGGCAGCACATCAAATATATCTGTATTCGAAGTTTCCTGACAGTATTAAATAAACTCAAATTCAAAAATTGCAGTCTTCCAAAACACATGCCCTGAAAAACTTGCTTAATATTTGCAGTCTGGTGCCTTTTTCATTGATTTAAAGAGAAATTGTTTACTGCTTTCTTTTGGAGGAACAGCAGTATGTGTGGAGCATCATTTGCTACATTTGAAAGTGACAGATATAGCCATAAAGAAAGGAAACCCACTTTCACTGTAGTGCTCCCTCTAATTCTCCGTCTTCATTCCCAATACTAATGAAGGGACATTAGAATGCTTCAAGAAATCACTGGGAAATGACAGCTCCATGCCACCATGTGACAGTTACCTTACAAGGGAGACAGTGGGAGGGTTCAATACTTCACCCCAGATGGAGGGCTCTTCCAGTGATTCCATCTCTCTACACTGACACTCTTCTTGGAACCAAACTACTGTAACTGTTTGTTCACGGAAGGTATGCTTTTTACAGATCAAAGTGGACTACAGTCTTAGCTTGGCTTTAGTCCACATAACAAAGTAAATAAAGGAATATATGTTCAACCTATGCCCAAATCTCAAGAAAAAGTACAAATATTCTGTGATCTTCATTCACTTTCAGAAACATTTGCCCCCTGTGCTCCCAAAGGCTTGGCACCAAGTGCACATGCCACGTTATTCTATGAATAACACCAGCACCCACACTGTGACTTCAGGGAAGGATGATTTTTCAGTGGCAAAGTATGTGCCAAAAAAGCAGTGGGGTTTTGATGAATTTGCTTCCAGCTCTGATCTGGCAGAATCACGGCTGGTTAGAATTTTAAGTGTACTGCCAAAGTCCAAGGTAGAATAAAAAGAATATGAGTTTGTGCTGATTTGGGGAAAGTGGTTGACTGTACAGATCTTAAAAGGTCATGAAAATGCAAAAATATTTTTTTTTCCTCACAATACATATTTTCACTATTTTTCTGTAGAAATAGAAGCAAGTGGGTTTAGAGACGGATTCTAAAAGAAATTAAATTCTGCTATAAAACTCCAAATTACTTCTAAATTTGCCAAGAGGTACTACTGAGGTCATTGCTACTTCAGTAATACTAAACCATTTCACAAAAGCTGGAGAGCACGATGAAACTGAGTGATGTCCCAAAGTAAGAAATTAACTACATGAATTAACTGTGGAAATTAATCATTATCAAGTACCTTGTATAAAAAGCTGATTGAGAACTGCTGATAAGAATTTTCAGTAAGCTGTAAAGTAGTGAATAAAATTTGTTTTTCAGCACATTCTGACTTGCAAGCAAAGACTGCTCTTGCCCAAAGAGGTCTATATTTGGTTAGTAATAGCCCTTCTGAGAACCAAAAATATTCTTTATGCCCAGCAGTCCAAAGGGCGAAAGGCAAAATATATGAATAATACAACATTTAATCAGAGTTCATACAAGAGTCATCAGTCTACCTTTATATACAGCTATATACTAAGTTTCAAGAACTACCTTTCATCATCTGAGCTGTCAAACACTTCCTCCCTACTCACCAGCCAAAACAAGGGCCTTTCCCAGGCTTCAGTCTCACATACAAGCAGGAACAGCTGGAAATAGTCATGCTATAGAAAAGCATGCTATGTAAAATTTACAGTTTGAGTTTACTTCTTTGGCAACAATTCCATGTATCAGGGTATGAGCTTTTTCTTTAGTCTTTTTTCATTAACAGATATACAGATTTATATATCCATAAGTACACAAATCTTCCTCTATTCCAAATGCTCTGAAATGCTGGTTTCTTTGGTAAAATGTGCCACATTCATGATGTTCCCAGTTACTAGTTTTCAGGCGAAAGATGAGCAAGTTTCCCTTATTTCATCAGAAAAAATTCTCTCCTCGTTATATATAATATCTTTGGGGAATTCAGTCAAGTCCAAGGAAAAGGCTGAAGTTGAAATTTGAGTGGGACTGAGGGGGTGGGAAGAAGAAAACATAACATGTAACAAATTCCCTCTTGTTTTGATTACATCATGTGCAATACCACCCAGGATGCTTCCTAGAAACAGTACATTTGCAACCAGTTATTACAGCATAGCAGGAATATCCAAAAGAAATTATGAATCAGTAATTCTCTTCCAGATAATAGCACATTCACAGAAGTTCTCCAGCCTGTAGAAGTTCCCCATGTAACACAGGACTCAGGGCAATATGAAGTTACCAAAAACAAGAGAATCATTGTTGGTGATGCTGCAGTAAAATCAGCCACGACGTTCTCAAGGAATGTTTCTCTATGTGGACATAAGGTAGGGGCTGGTAAAACAGAACTCTTGAGTGTGTTTGGCATTGAGGCAGCTGATCACGTCCGCATTTATTTACACTGCAGTGTTCACATGAACACAGGGGACTTTGAAAGCTGGTGTTGAGACTTGTCTTTGGCATCAGCCACCAGTCCTGTGCCTTCCTCAGAAAACATACACATTTTGCAAAGAGTGGCAGGAGACTGAAGTGAGAAAAACTCCTCATGAAAAATAAAGACTAAAACTGGCATCACAAAAAACACTGTGCTCAAACAAAAGGTAAGGAAAGACTCTGCATCCCCCCCTCAGAGAACACAGTAACAGCTAATTACCACACTATGAAGCCACTACAGAGGTACTCTGAACTGAACACATGTAATACTTTGCAGTGCACTACTATGTGTTTAAAATAGCTCTATTGGTATTTGTATCCACCTAGGTACTTATGATCAAGAATACAGCTGACAAAAAAATGTTCTCTCAGCACCCATCAGGTGACTGTTCATCTAAAATAAAAAATGTTCATACTTTCATATGCAAGAGATCCAAATCGTGACTTCACTAGCTTAGACTACGGGATCAGCCTCACGTAGGAAAATGTTGAATTTTTGATTCAAGTCACTGATCAGAAACGGAGAAGTGGACATGTGCAGCCACTGGTCATGCTTTGGATTGCTGAACAACATGCAAAATAACTTACTTTCTTGATGAAATGAAACCTCCATACTCAGATACAGCAGAAAATTTAAAGAAAAAAAAGTGTAATAAAAGTTAAAAGAAGCTTAACTCCTTTTTAAAATCACAAAGCCCTTTCCTCAAACTTATTTAGTTCCTATCAAAAGTATTCACTATAGGTTTTAAACAGCTACCTTTTTGCACTTATAGGGCCAAATAAAAACTATGCGTGGTCACTGTCCTCATAACAAAGGACCATAAATTTTGGGCCAAAGGAAGGTTATATAGTCCCTGCTATAGATAGAAGGAGCTTTGCTTCTCACATCACTAAATCAGAATAGCTATGTCAACTTGAAGGGATGCTCATGTATTTCTGTAAGGCTGGAACCTTTTAGAACCCTTTAAGAAGTGACTAGTGAGTGTGGACACAACATGAGGCGGTGTAAAGAAAGACTTCAGTTTCAAAACCAAGCTTCTGTAAAGCCAGAACTCTTAATGATGTTAAAAGTGATAGAAAATCAAATGCTGATGAGTTGGGCTCTTCTGAATCAGTGTGTAGTTCAACAGAACAATCCCACTGTAAAAATATTTACAGTTCCTCCTGTAAACCCCATAAGTCAGAAAAAACAGACGGAAATTTAATTGAAAAACACATGTTTATAAGCTAGCAGTTAGACCCTTAAAGAGATCAGACAGAACTGTGCTTTAAACCTACTTTAATGGCATTCATGTAAGTTTCAATACAAACTCCAAACCCACCAACTTTGAAATGATACAATGTTAGCTTTCATATCCTTGGCTTCATATCTGCAAATGTATAAACATCAGGTAGGTGACTGATATTTTGATCAGAGGTATGCAGACGAAAGATGCTTCAAAACAGCACGAAGACCATGTCAGTGTGCTAGTCACCCATCTACAGCCACAAAAGTGGCAAAAGCTGCAACTAAGAGCTTTCTTTTCCATCAGTAGCTTGTATTTCAAAAATTCTAATGGCAATTTCCTGTATTAACCAAATATCTTTGTCCAGTAAACATTTCCTCATTTCTTTAAATCAAAAAATATCTGCTGAGCTAACATAGAGGTGCCTGCTGGGCTCCTCCCAAGGAAACTAAAAGAGGCAGCAAAACAGCCAGGAAAGGCTGCATTGGCATTTTATTCCACCACCCCAACTCCCATGATAAAAGCTTGCTTCAGAACTGATGCATGAATGAGAAACACCGAAACCCCAAGTCTATTTAAATGCTAGACAGCAGAGACTATGATCCTGAAAGAACTGCAAAAGGCAATATAAGACCCTGAACTTCAGGGCAATGAGCTCAGTTTCTTCAGGGACCTGATCTGCAGGCTCCCATGAGAGAATCCCCTGTAGGGCTAAGATGCCCAAGAGACCTCACTGATCTTCAAGGTGCCACATCAGGAGAGGAGGGTGGCTGCATAAGGAACTCAGGTGGAGCACAAGCCCTCAGGGAAGAGGGGGGAGGAGATGTGGGGAGATGTCCTACAGCAACTCAGAAACACTGGCTGGGCACCAGGGAAGAGGAAGCCAAAACTCATCTGGAAGCTGCTGGAGGACAGGAGGTGCCTTTACATCAACAAAAAATGAAGGACCAAACCAAACAGGCACTGGTAACTGAGGAAAAAAAAAAAATATTCTGGGGAATTGCAAGACAGCTTTATTCTGAACCTTGGGAAGAAAGTGGAGCAGAACCTCCTTGACTTTCTTTCCAGGAAGATGAAGGACAAAAACACCTTTGCAAATGGCAAGGAAAATTTCCCAAAGGCAAAATGTGGCAAATTGACCCAGTTACTTATGATGAAGTCACTGGCTCTGTGGATGAGGGCAGTGCAGCAAACACAATTTCCCTGACTTTAGCAGGCTTTTTGACACAGTCCTGCCTTACCACTAAGGAGTCAAAAAGGAATGGACAAGATTCATGAAAAAGTGGCTGATTTGACACTCTCAAGACAGCAGTAAACAGATCAAAGTCTAACTAGCAGCTAACTACAAGTGACGTGTCTCTGGGGTTAAACTGATCAAAAGAGCAAACATACACAAGTCACCAGCTTCACATGCTGCCCAAACTCCAGCAATCAAGGTGGACAAGAGGGCTCCCACCCGAATGGCCCCACGAGCTGACAACCAACTCTTGAAACCAAATAAAACCAAATGCAAAAATTTTATGCGTAAGTATGTAACAGGAACTAACAGGCTGAAAAAACAGCTTTGGAACAGACGTCCCGGGGGTCTTGGTGAACAATTGGTTGAACACAAATAAGCAATGCACCCTTGCAATGATGAAGGCAAACTGTACGGTGGGCTGTGTTAGCATGAGTGCATGATAGTGATGGGAAGCAATCAACACTTTCTATGTGATGTTCCTGATGCTTCAAATGGAAGCCCAGTTCAGGTTTTCAGCTCCCCTGCAACCAATGGAGAATGCAATGACATATGAAAAGAGGTAGATGAAGCTGGGTATGTTTAGACTAGAAAAGAGAGGCTTCTGAAGGACTTAGGGGGTACCCACGGAGAAAAGGTAGCCAAGGTCATCTCAGTGGGGCACAATGAAAGGAGTAAAGGCAGTGCCATCAGTTGCAGCAAGAGAAATTGTATCTAGACACAATAATAACTCAAAAATCCTACAGTAAGCATCTTCAAACACTGGACTATGTTTGTCCAGAGGGGCTGCAGAATCTCCCTCTGCAGAGATCATCCACACTTGAGTGCACAAGACTGAGCAACTCAATCTTATTTTGAAGTCAGCTCTGTTCTGTGCAAGAGATCAGGCCTCCAGAGGTCCAGTGGTGAGTCTAAAATCTCTCTCCTTCTCAACAACAAAATTCTATGGTAAGCAGAAGGTTGAGAAGAAGAACAAATAGGACAACAGTGTGCATGAACACAGACCAACAGAGTCTCCATAACGCCTACAGATAAGGCTGCATATGAAAACTGTTTCCATGAAGTCTGAAAACCTTCTCAGAGAACATCTTTCTGCAATATTTAGATTTACATAATAAAAAATAACTTGAGCAAAGCTGATTATTGAAATACAATGATTTCTTTGCTTCATCCTAATGTTCTAGATTTTGTTTGTAGCATATGTATAATTTTACTTTCAATTTAGATGACAATTTGTAAAACAAAAGAAACCCTATGCATTTAGCTTTTTTCAAGGTTTTCAAGGTTTTTTTTTCAGACCACACAGAGCTTGTCCCCAGCAAACTGCATTCTCAGCTACAGACAACAGACCAGTTGCACAACATACTTCACTCTTATGTAAAATATACATGTAGAGAGAGATATGAATACATCTCTATCAATACATGATTTTTTTGAAGAAGAAGAAGAAACTGCACAAAGACACATATGGGCTTTTCTTCAGAAAGGTCATTTCTTCAAAGTGCTCTTCTTGATCTGTGACATCACTTCAGCCCTTGACAAGATCACACACCTTTCTATTTCAGTCAGTTCAGGCTCTGTGCCACGCTTACTCTAGAGATTTACAGAATAAGACACAAATATCAGTCAATTTGCAGTTTGTCTTTACATGGCACAGTTTTTCCCATGGTGATTCTTCAGATGATCAGAACAAAGAAAGCAGCATGCAGTTTTGAAGTAGTATAACATTTTAAATAAGTAACATGTATAACTCTTCTGCTTTCTAAATGGAAATTAGGGTTTCTGTTGCGTGATAGGGGTCAGGGACAGAAATCCATTACTGCAAATGATTAACATCTACTTCTCTTCTTTAAGCTTTAAAGGATTTAGTATTACTACCTAGGTTCAACACAGAATTTAAAGTGCAATTCTTAAAATCACAGATGGGTGGAGAGCTACAACCACAGTAGCAAGCAACAGATTTCCCCACAGACAGCAGTATGGGCAAAGCTTTATCAGCAGTACCACCATTCACTGCACCAACAGATGTCAGTGCTCAAAGGCAGTGAGAAAAGTGACAGCGGAGTTAAAGACTGGGTCTGCATCTGCACGTGCCTATCACTGAATAGTAAAATTACTATCTCCTTAAGCACTGCACTTTGAAAGCAAAATGGCTTTTTTTAGCTTGACATTCTCTTACACTAACTACTCCCTATTTCCTTGGAAGAAAGCAGTCCCTGAACAAAGGAAATTTCAAAAGGCAGAGATTTATATTAAGCAGAGCACTAAGTGAAATAAAAGTATGCAGATACTTTTAAAAATAGTCTCACAGTGGTCTGAATACTAATTAAAGAAGCAAGCCACACTGATCTAATGTAATTTTATTGCAATGTTTTAAAGGCAGATACTGACTTTCAATAAATAATTGAAAAAAAGGGTTTATGTTGCTAAGCAATACGATCACCCCTACACAAGTGAAATGGTGTAAAATTCTGAGAAGAAAGTATCATTCTTTCTTTCTACTTTATTCATACGAAAAATACATAGTACTGCCTCTACCCTAAATGCCAGCATTATATACTTTACATGAGAAGTGCAAAGCTGCATACTTTCCATTAAAACTGCAACTTCTATTTCTACCCAGTATCAGAGAAAGAAGAGGATTCTTCTAGAAGTATTTTTGTGATGCACACGAAGTCTTATAACAGCCAGATGTTCAACAGTCATCAGCTCATTCATTGCACAAAATCATTTTGGCCCTTTGCATAGTATTGCCTACCATCTCTTCTGATTTTCACCTATTTTCATACCTGACTAGTGATTTGCCCTTAAAAGAAAGGACGCAAGTTTCATGTAAGTCAGAGTCTACTCACATATTGTATTCCTTAGGTTTGAAACCAAGGTACATACAGCTTCCAAGAAGGAGAAGGAAGACAAATGAAAATAGATTTTACACTTGTAGTTACCCTTGCCTAAGTGTCTGTATATCTCAGTGTTTCCACAAGGACTGTGAATGTTCAACTTTAACAGTTATAAGAATGTAACAGCAGGTTATGTGCTCATCCAATCTGTTTGAAAAGCTTTTAAAATCAGAGGCATCAAAATGAGCAATACCTGTACCTTCACGAACACTCGCTATAAAATCCTACCAGCTTACCGTGGAGAGTTATAGCAAGTTGTCATATTATTTCATACAAGTCTTTCATGGTTACAACAGAGTTCAGACTGAAGATTTCAAAATGCAAGGAAGGCAAACTAGGAGTTTTACTATCCTACATGCCTTCCTTCATACCAGCACTGGAGCACAGCACTCAAGTGTTGCTTCAGAAGCTTACAAAGCTAATGACCTAAACACAGAACCAGGGAGTCTCGGGTTTAACCTCCCCCTGCAATAAAACAATGCATTTGGCAGCAGTTTAGTGCTAAAGCAAAGCTGTGCAATCACAAATCACACCCCAAAACTCAGGTTTATACTGACCCTAATGAACTGACATGCCCATGCTGGAGACCTGCAGCACAGGTGGGAGCAAAGACAGCCTTCAGCCAGCACAGAGCAACAGCCCCTGCTTTGGTGGGGAACAGCAAAACAAGAACCAGGTATCCAAGTTCTGCTCTGAAACCTGGCATACTGTGCAACCCTGTGCAAGTCAGTGGACTGCTCCCAGCCCTGGAAAACCCAGCTGCTTCCCCTCAACAGCAAAGCCTTCTGGACTCTGCAGGCAGGGCTGCCAAGCACTGCGATACAACTGCGGCTTAACCACAGGGCTGTAAAAGGTTTCATTTAATCTGGTTCGGGGAAGCATGCGCTTCATTACTCACCAATTATGTTTTCATAACAGACTTGCAGACACGATTAAAAAGAGTCATGGAAAACAGAAAAACAGAAGATGCCTCTCAGAAGTGTGCACACACTTTTTATCACATGCTTTAAAAAGCCCAATCAACTCAGTGGGAAAAAAAAAAACAAACCCCACAAGAAAAAATAAACAACTGAAAATTGTTGTGGATAAAGAAGATTTTCACACAAAAGGAACCAATATATTGAGCATCTGGTACATTGCCCATATTGCTTAATTTACAGTCCCTCATCCTTCCCAATTATTTTCCTTGTAATATGGCAGTTCTATAAATAACTTAGAAAGAGACCACAAAATCCTCCAAAACTGAATGTCTAAAACATGCTTTACATACAGACATATCTGAATACTTGAGTTTGTTACCAAAAAGACACACAACCAGTTTGTCTCATCATCTCTGTACCACCTGAGGTGGCAATTTATTGCCAGAGTAAGTGCTGCACTGTTAAGACAGAGTGAACACTGAATCAAAGCCACCTTCCTGAAGTATTACTCTTACTGTGCCAAATGAGTTAGGAAGACAAAATTGTTATTTGTAAATAAAGGAAATACTTATCAAGATATTATCTTCAAGATGAAAACCACAGAAATTTCCTCGTATGCTGGCTCCCCAAGCTAGAAAAAACCACCCCAACCTAACCAAAGAGGAAGTTAACACACTCAGCAATCCTCAGAGAAGTATGTTTCAGACAACTTGAAGAAAAGGTCTGTCCATCCAACAGTCACACAGATCCTTCTGCAAGGACATTAATTATTTTCCACAAGAAGAGTTGTCTTCTGTCTCTCCATGACTTCCTTTTCATAAATCCTGTGCTTTCATTAACATTCAAAGAAGGCATCAAAGCCTGGCTGTCTACCACTCTTACTTGCTCCTTGAATGAGATAAGACTTTTTTTTGCCTTAACAGTAGATTTTAATAAACAGGTGGATTTTTTTTCTGCTTCAGTTTGCCTGCAGCACAGACCTACAGCCTTAAGCAACTGTACTCACTAACATTATGATTTACTCTATTTCTTTATATTACATGGCTGCCATAGGCTACTATACTAGCATTAAATACAAAATCATCACCATGAGAATATAACTTTTGCCAAAGTACAGGAGATATTCCATTTTAAACTTTACCTCACATCTTTACATCACCTTATTCAGTTCTCACAAAATTCCTGTGTGTCTGGAATTTACATTTGGCCTTTACAGAAAGACAAAGAATTAATCACATGCTTGGTTTTGTGGTCTTTTTTTGGTTTTATGGGGGCTTTTTTTTGGTTTGTTTTGTGTTTTTTTTGTGAAAGCCAGATTTTTTTAAAACATTTAAAGCCTCTTCATTTTCTCCACAGTTCTAACGATCTGGTTATAAATGACATTCAGTTAATTTTGATAAATTTATCTGACCAAGTCTGAAGCCAGGAAAGTTAAGTATTCTTCTTAGCACACAGAAAGCAGGTGCAAGGCTGTAAAAACATGAACTAGCAATTGGGAACACACCCTATTCCAATCAGATATGCACACAGTCACACAGTGAAACACCCCCTCAACTCATGATCCAAGTTCAAATCCAAGATCATTTGACTGAAGGGAGGCCATGAGGTTCTCATAAAAAAAACACCAAACCAAACAAAACAAAAAAACCCAAACAAAGCAGCACCTGAAACAACTCACCTGAAGCAATGTCCTTCCCTAAAAAGACCCTGGGGGGTCTTAGCAGGAAGAATATTGATTTGGCAAATATATACCCTATGGGGGCATAAAGATACCTCAGACCATTCTCCTCCACTTTCCTTTCAAATGCATGCCTTAGTGGGGGTCTGCTGCATCCACTGTGCTCAGACCTCTGCTAAACTATTTCAGCTTCCTACCCCACCAGGCCACAAACCCAACAAAAGCAGGGGTAGCTTCATGTCTGATTGGCAAGTTGAGTTGGGTCTCCATAGGTTGTGCCAGATGCAAGATGATGCTTAATAGAGTCACTGAATCATACTCAGTAACACAGCTGAAGCTTCTCTGCATCCTGAAGTGCCATTAACCCTAAGCAAGCACTTTAACTTATTATCTTGTGACATTTTGGATCTCATAAGGCAACCCCAGCCACCTCCAGCTTACCATCATATGTGATTCCCATCTTTAGGCACTTTGTTCACCTCCTCAGTGATTTTTATAAAACCATTTAAAAAAACAAAAGAATCACAATAAACAGTATTTGTCAGGAAGGAAAGCACTATCAAACCCTCAAAAAGAATTAGCAAATACAAAAATACTGAAGATTACAAGTAAATAAAGCTTTGGCAAGAAAAAAACAAGAATTATTTTAAACTTCAACAAACTTAATGAGAACTATAAGACGTGAGCATTAAGGTCACAAGATAGTTCAGGAAAATTTCTTTTGAAATGCATTGATTGCACCATCAACATGTTGGCAGGAATCACCACATTGCTTACTCATTACATGTCAACCCTTTTCCTTTCACTGAATCATGCTCTTAAAGAAACGTACCATCAGGGAATGTGGCTTTTTCTGTTTGAAACCCAAGTCACCCAATACTTAAACTGCTGCATTTTAACTGCTCCCTCTCCTGTGAAGGTACTCACAACCTTCTTCTCAGTAAAAGCGCTCTGAATTTTAGTCTGCAGCAGCTGGGGCTTCAGGAATTCCTGCTTCTGTATTTCCTTTTCTGTTATGAGAAGAGAGGTTGGGAGGTAAACCTCCTGAAGGGAAATGCTTCATTCTGCTAAAGAAGGTTATTACAGTAGATAGAACCTTTGCTCTGCAAAAGTCTCATCGCAGAGTTTCGGTTTTAATGGAGAACTTAGGCAAGAAGATCAGATACCAGCTGCTAAGATGGGGCTACTCAAAGAGATTTCACACCTTTCATCTACCTGTTCCCTCACCACAGCCAAAATTAGCACCAAGTCAACCCTTTCACTAACACCTTTGATTCACCAACCTGACAGAAAGCTTAGCAGAAATCCATCCTGGTTGGTTTTTTTTTTTTTTTTTTTCCTCTGACAGTTTTCAGCTGACTTACTGAGCTGAAGCAGTTTACAGAGGCATGCAGTGGAAGTCACAGAAAGTAGATAGGGAGAAGGCAGTCAAAAGTGGTATGAAGAGACCTCTTCTCTTCCAACAGCAGGAAGTATTAGTGACCTCACCTTGTCATGTAAACATCCTCATAAGGAAATAAAACTCCATCCAGCCTGGCACTGGACCTTCCTGAGCAGCAGCGCCAGGCTACCAGACAGTAGGAAAGCAACTGTTGAAACAATGCAGGAAGACACAAGAGGCAAACTGCACATATACAGCAGCGAGTGACCATCCGTAATTTTGCCATCACTCACTGTTAATTAAGATATCTGACTATGTCCAAGTATTTCATGTCAAGCACATACTAGATCTCCGATAAGTGCTTTATTTCCATGCTCACAAGCTTTCTTTCCTCAAGATATTGCTAAACATCTCTGTAACATTACTGAGACTTTCATCTAAACTGCATAAAAGCCATCAAAGATAATGAAAACTGAGGACTTAGGAAGCTTCAGGATTCAGACTCTCAATGCCACCTCAATTCAGCTCTTTACAGAAAGATGGGTAGGAAAGCTGCAGAGTCTGTTTAGCTGACTTGCAGTCACTGCCCTGTTGAGCTCAAAGGACTGGTGCTCAAATGCCCCTCTGCATGACTTTACTACATGACTGCAACAACTGAGAGCTGTGCAAGTTATTTGGAGCACTGCATGACCATGCTCTTCAGACATTGATTCCAGTTTACCAGGGAGGCTTTTATCCTGAAAACATGTCCAAACAGCTCTGATCAATAATGTGAACAGTTTCCAAGCTAGTTACCTTGTCCAAGAACTGCACAGCTGCATTAGTATGGTGCTCCACCAACACCAAGAGCTTGCTGTTCAGCAGGATTAATTAGTCTGGGCAGAGCATCGCACTAATGTGATTATATAGCTTCTAGTACCTGAGCTAGCTCATTCATCGTTTCTATTCCTTTGCTCTGAAACAAAAAGAGCTTAGGTCTTGCTGTTTTCCTAACACCTAAACAATTCCAGCACCTTTTTTTTCTTGGAAGAGAGAGGAATGAGACTTGGAGAAGACTCAAAATCAGATTTTCTAATTAAAAGAATGTATCTTCTGTCTTCATAGCCTCTTTCTACTACTATCATCCTCTTCTAATCACTTATTTTGCTTGTATCAACTACGTATGCACCTGCAAGTCTTCCCTTGACATCAGGAATAATGATGTCCAGCCATAACCAACAGTGACAAGAGCAGAGACTGGAAGACATTGCACTTGAGCGGAATGGAATCATCATTGCCCTCCACTCCTCCTTTCTCCCAGGTAGGGAACAGATACCACAGTAGGTACTTGCTCAAAGGTAGGGCTACCTCTCAAAGCAGTGAGGGGCAGAGCAAGAATACAAACCACAACCTCCTCACTGACAGTCTGGGCTCCTGTCAGGACATGGAAACAGAGACTGTTGCGAAGCGTACCCAGGACCCAGACCTTGTCCTCAGCCATGGGAGCACTGGAAGAACTGACTGAAGAATGTAAGTTCTGACAAATGCAAGTGTGCTAGTATGCTCAAAGTGTGCCTCTTTGCTTGAGCCTCCCTGAGACATCCTGTATGAGGACAACACCCAGGGCAGGCAACATTACGCCATCTAGTAAAAAAATCAGCAGCCACAAGCAACTGACAGCAGTTGAACAGGAAGTACTGGGGGAAGCCCCACTGCTGGCTGTACTGCTCTTTCTTCTGAGTTTGCTTGTAACACATTAACAGAAGAGAAACACAGGACTATCAAAGCAGCCATTAGTATCTCTGGTCTCTGTCCCACGTCCCTTCCCTGCACAGCCACACCTGCACACAGCCAGGCCCCAGGGGTGTAACACAGCAGCGTAACACAGACGTTGAGAGTAACCATATAGCTCTGACAGAGTGAAAAGCACTGACAGAAACAGCATCTCTACTTCTTCATGTTTCCACAAGTATTTTACTTGCTCAACAAGCATCTAGCATTTCTTTTTCTTTTTGGTAATATTATGTTGGTTTAAATAGTAAGAGAGGTTCAAGAACCTTTATATGTCCCTCTTGATTTAGGTTTCACTCTGTTTTGGTGCTTTTCCTAATAAAAGAGCAGGCTGGAGAAAAAGTGGTTAAAAATTCTAGAAAAACACTTGGCTGAGAAATGCTGTAAAGTCACAGCATTTCATTGCTTTGTGATTGCAAAGGATATTGTACTGGCTGGACTTCTAAACATGCATGTCAACTTAAAATTCAAAACAGTAAATGGACAAAACATCTCTATGGTATCTCCCCTCTCAGCTTTATGTCAGCACATTGATGGGACGGAGCCCTTCCAGAACAGAAATCCAGGGAAGAATAACCTTATTTTTTGGCATTCTTTTCCATTAAAGTAACTTGCTTCCTTCTGTAAAAAATATCTACAAGAGTAGTTTCAAATTTTGAGTTCTTGATATATGACATAAATCATACAACGCAGACACAAATTCCAGGCTCAAAAGAGCATGAAAGCAGAAAGATTCTTTATGTTTGCATCTCCAGCATGCAACCACTGGGCACAAAGAGAAGAACATTAAGGGATAATTCTGGCTTCTGTCAACTTACAGTACAGTACAAAAATTCATACTTTAAAAATATACAATTTAAAACTAAAGTTTTAAAACTAAGCTGAGAAGACTGCAGATTAGAAATCCATCTTGACACTACGGTAATATAAAAAAAGGGGATGAAAACTTGCAAAAAGACAAAGAGAAAAGAAAAAGAAAAAAAAAGAAAGCCAACACATAAAACAATGTCAAGCAAGTTTGCACAGAATAGAAACACTGTTTTACTGTCAATGGAAAAAACATATTCTTTGAAAAAGACTAAAACCAGGCAAAGTACCACAAAAATACTAAAGCAAGTAAGGAACCAAGATGTTAAGGTCCCAGAATGATTTAGGAGGAAAAGAAACTCCCAGAAACAACACTTAGTATTGAGGACTTAAACTGAGGTATGAAGGAAAACAAAGATCTGAAAACCAAGTGCAATCTCTGTCATCTCCTATGCTTAAACAGCTAAAACTCTGCTTTGGGGGGGCTACTGTGAAACTGATGCTCTGTGTGGAAGTGGAGAAGAAAGAGGATGGAAAGGGAGGAAGAAATTGAAGAGATACTGACCACATGTTTGTATGTGCACATACACATGCACATCCACAAGTAACAAAAGGTAACTCAGACTAGCTGGCACACAGTGGGACTGGCAGGACAGCAGTATATTTAAGTGTTATCTTCCTCCTCCTGTTTATTTACTTGTTGCAGTCTTCTGCACCACAGAATCATGTACATCAGGTTTGAAGCCTCATTACTTCTGAATACTTCTACATGGCAACTTCACATAGCTTGAAAAAGAGTTTGCTGGTATTTGTAACTTTCCATATGGCTCAGGGAGGCTTCATGACTAAACCAGAAGACAATACAGTCTCTGCACACTTCAAGATGTGGTCTGTACTGTGTACTCCTAAGAGTTTCTCCCTTCAAAATACCTTTGCATTGGTACATACTGCTTATGACTTATAACTGCGCTACACAATTTGTTGAAATAGTTAAAGTGACACAAGGACTCCAGAGCACAGAACACAACTTGATATTTGTGAGAGCTTTTCAGAGCACTCTGTACAAACACATAATAAAAGTAAATAATTTCAAATAAGGCTAACCAGCTTTCACAAATACTGAAATACTCTGTAGTAAATCTCACGCCTATCTCATTTCCATCACCACAGAACATGAAATATATACTACTAATTAATTCATAAACCTTAATCTCTGCAGGCAGCTGAAATTGTCAGTTCGATAAATAAACCAACCAGCACTGATGGGAAGTTGAACTGTATTATCAAGGAAATTCTTCTTCTACCAGAGAACCCTGTCAAGCTCTGCGCACAAAAGCATTACGACCTAGACAGAGTTTGGAGAATTTCTGTAAGGAACGATTTAAACCGGTACCGGAATCAACCGAGCAGCAGGACCAAAAAAGACGGTTGAAGGAATTTGTCAAAGCACACACAGCTCTGACGCTTTACCACTGTAACCAAAATTGACTGTATTTCGCCAAATACCCTCAACTCCTTAGACAGTCGGTATCGCTGAATAGTGAACCGCTCGAACGCGAGACAGACCGCGACACCCCCGGAGCGCTGCATCGCACCTGCACCCCGCACTCGCCCGGCGCCGGACAGCTCTGGGCAGCTCCTCTGCCAAGAGCGCGGCACGGTGCCCCGCTGGCTCCCGTACCCCGCGGAGGCATCCGACGCTCCCCGGACCAGCCCGGGACGTCCCACGGGGAGCGCAGGCGGACCCGCGCCGCTTTCTCCCCGGCGTCGCTGTCCCCAGCCCTCGGCGCTCCACGAAGCGACCCATAGCCGGCAAGCCCTCGCCGGGCTTTGCTTTCTCCCCGGGTTTCGGTGCAACAGCTGGGGGGATCCGGCAACGTCGGGAGGGGGGCGCGGCCGGCTCGGAGCCGGCAGCGCGGGCCCGCAAGCGGGAACGCACCGCGGGATGCGAGGATGCAACCGCGGGCGACGCCGCCGACCTGCGCTGCGGCTACCGAGAGACAGCCGGCCAGAAAGAGCCCCTTCCCGCAGGGAGGAGGCGGCAGAAGGGGTCAGGGGTCCCCCAACACCGCCGCCAGACCCGGCAGCGACCTGTTGCCCCGCGCGGGAGTGTCGAGGCGCATCCTCCGGAGCGGGACCGACAGCCGCCACCACCCACCTCTTTGATTTTCTCCCTCCTCTGCCGGACGTCGGGGTCGGCGGGCT
>VYXD01014867.1:813699-930723 GCA_013397195.1 Hylia prasina | reverse complement strand
GCCCTCGCGCACCCAGGTGCGCGCACACGCGCGCGCGTGTACCCCCGCTCGGGCGCGCGGCGGAGGCCTGCGCGCTCCCGGCCGCGCGTGCACAGGCGCGCGCACACTCACTGGGGCTTGCCTTGGCCGGGAGCGGGGGCACGGCGGGGCCGGGAACAGCTCCTGACCCGCCGGTCAGGACGAGCTCTAATCTATTCTTCGTAAGAAAAACAGGGCTTAATTTTATTTATTTATTGGGGTTTTTTCTGTAGGTAAAAGGTGCCCCTTTTCCAAGGAAGTAGGGTATATATATATTTGTGGTAATGTGAAAATCCGACTTTTCATCTATGCAAGTACACATGGGAAGAGCATCATGTGCTGGCACAAGGAAATATCATGTTTGATAGTGGATCAAATTGCTGCATCAAGCTCCCCAAGCATTGAGTGAGAGGGAAAGTTTCCAAAAAAAATAAGATAACATTTTATTATTTTTGCCCATGTTACAGGGCAATGCAATAAACAGCAGGCATGTGAGAAGAATAAAATGTTGTGTCCCTTTAACAGGAAAGGGGAACCCAGCCAACACCCAGGGGTTTATCTCCAACTTTTTTGGAACATACTCAGAATCTACCTAAAGTTTCACAGCAGTTCAGTACTGTAATCTTAAACATTTTCCCCAAAATATTAACCACACAGTCAGAAAAAAATGGCTAGATATGTTGTTCCCAGAAGTTAGGATGCTGAGGTTGGCTTGTTTGCGTATTTGCATGGCTTTATTTTGCACGGGGAAAAAAAAAAACAAAAACAAAACCACGACGGTAGAGGGAAGTCTGTGCTTTAAGCAAGGGCAGGGAGAAGGCATTGTGTAAGCCTTAGAGACATGATTTTGAAAATGGGCTTGGCATGGATCTAATTCTGCTCCCAGTGGAATTAAGGGGAGTTTTACCATTGACTTAATAGGAATAAAGCAAGGCTGCTGCCCAGTGCTTTTCCAAATCCCTTTCTTTAGAAGTTAGAATATGTAACAGATTAATTAAAAACAGGTTCAGAGAAGACAGTTATATAGAAATGTTGGAGTGATTCCTGCAAAACTCCCCTAAGTATATAAGCAAATGCTTCTGTAAAATTTCAGGATTATACATGAAACTGAAGGATCAGGGGCCCAACTTTGTATTCAGTGAGATCAGTAATTTAATTTTTATTCTGGTTTTCTTTTAAAACTCTTTTTTTTTCCCTGAGTTGCATTTCTCCACATTTAGATTTGAAACAATTTCTCAAACTAAACAATGAGCACTCTGACTTCGACACACGTTTCCCAGAAATCTTTAACGTAGCCTAATAGCTGTGCCAAGACAAAATTGTTTAGGGTTGAAGAAATCAGACTGCTTGGAAAAGGAGATAAGAATCCATAGTGATTTTTTTTAAGCAACACTTAAGGTAGCAAATAAGGGATTTAGCTGTTGAAAGATGGTTGACTAATGAAAATAATTCCTAAATGGTGAAATACCACTCTTAGCTTCAGCGAGCATATTCTGCTTCAATCACTGTATATGTGGGCGTGCAATATTTTTCATAGATTGCCCTCAAAATTCATCACTACTTACATGATAATATTTGGAGGCAGAAGTTATTGCTGGAACAAATGCCTTCCTTCAGTATTCTGAAGTAATTCCTTAGATTGCCGTATTTCTATAGCACTTCATGAAGGGATGCAGGAGTAAAAAATACCATCATATGGGATTCTGCTCCTGTGTCTCCTAAAATGAGGCTCTTGGAACTCATCAGCCTTTTGCCTTCTTTTGGTGTTCATCCTACGTGCTAGGGGCCAAGTGTGGATTCATGTCAGGGGTTCCACGCTCATCCCTGTCTTTGGGACATCCTGAGCATGAGGGAAGCAACAACGAGGATTTTCTATGCAAAGATGAAAATTGTTAAATTCTCAAGTTTTTGTGATGAGAGTATCATTCCTCCTTCTCTGAGCAGGACACAAAATTTTGTATGTAGAGTGTTCCTGTTGTTAGCACTTAATGTTACAGTTACCAGTAAGGTCATGTGAGAGCTATTCAGTGGGACTATTGAAGCATGTAATGTTATTGGCATACAGAGCTGTTCACTATGTGAGGGCAATGGAGACTGAAAGACAAAAAAACTGCTTCAACCCAACGGTGATATACAAGTTCCTTGGGCTTTATATCACTAGTTCAGGTACAAGGTATTCCAAGGACCATGAAAATGCAAGGAGTATGTCAGAGTAAAATACCTTGATTCCAAGTAGTAAAATGAAGGGCTGTACAATGCTCATTTTCAACTGGCTGTGTTCAACAGGCAGTTCAGCTATAAAGTTAAATCATGTTCAGAGGCAGTTAATGTCAAAAATCCAAATAAAATACAAATAAGAGAAGCTTGGTGTTTGCATTAATCTAGACACAGCAGTGGAAAACCCACCTGCCTGCACCAGGCCTTGCACTGGAAGAGCCTCTTTGAATACAACTTTGTCAGCATATCCACTAGTGGATATTGAACTGCCTGCTACTTTGGGTTGGGTTTTTTTTTGGCTAATCAAGCTGTGTTACTTCCTGGATGACATCAGCTAAAATGGGAAAAAAAAAAAAAAACATAACAAGTTTTGCTATGCTGGGTAAGGCTGGGTCCTACCCAGTTTGGTTATACCAACAAAACACTGGACTGAATCCCTCCCATGGGGTGAAATACTGCTCCTATGGATTCCGCTGCAGAATCAGGAACAATTTTCCAGCAATCATGTGGAGATTTATAGAAAGGTAGAACTGATACATGAGAGGTTGTTAGAGGGGTATTTACATAACAAGGAACAAGACTGTTTTCTGTAATAAATGTTCTGAATGGGGAAATTTGTTACATATTGACGGAAAGGCCTAGAAAAAAAAATAACTCATATCAGAGGGCTTTTTGTTGTTATTGTTTGTTTGTTTGTTTGTTTTTAAATCATCTTATGCCTAATTAGTCACAGTTCCAGCCTTAGCTATTGTCTAGTGATAAGGAATTAACCTGCTTGATCTGAAAGATACGTGCAACAGATAAGTGAAATAACAGTTGTCCCACTTTTAGGCCCATTCAGCTGAGGCAGAGATACTGACTGATACATCTTTTTGGATAGTGAGTTTGTAACAATGCCACTCCCTTGCAAGGGGTTCCCAGTGTTACAAAAACACTTGACAGCTTCCTTTTGAAATGCAGTACTTTTACACAGCTTTCAGAGATACTTTTAACATGTTTGCCTTTGGGAGTGTGACTCATAAACCCATTTAGACACCCAGCTCTTCATAGATTAAGTAACAGGGCACAGACTTAGGGTTCCCAGGGCACACAAGCTGTATTCATAACGCCCAGTGTGCTGTTTGGAAGGAGGCTTCGACCATTTGAGGACCAGATGTGCATGAAATGCTCTCCACCTCTCTGATTTTGGTAGTTGGCTGCAGTTCTGAATTCAGTCTGTGAGGAAAGTGTGATTCACAGCCACAAAAACTTTGTTCAGTCTGCAGTGTTTTGAGAATACAGGACTGCCTGATGCTTTTCTTTAAGAGCTCAGAAGACAGAGCTGTTGACCGCTTATACAGGAGTCCTGTGGTTAGAGCACTTGCTCAGGAGTTGGAGATCTGTGTTTGACATGGGGGTTTGACATGTATAGTCTTGGGGGATTCAAATTATCCTCTTTTGCAGAGGAACATGTACATCCCTGACCACCATTCCTTTCGAAGTAGTGCTGTTATTCAGAGATGAGGGGAGGACTTTGAAGGCAATTTCCACTGCTTTACATTTACCATTGCTTTACAACCCTGAAGTAAGAATGCTTCACTCCCAGAGGAGCCTACAGCCTAAGAGTTAGGGCACTAGTCTGAAGTCACCAGATCATCCAGTCACTAATCTGGAAGACACCAGATTATCTCCTTCCCAGTGAGATAGGTGTTGAAGATTGGTTTCCTATTTGAGGATGAAAAACAGAAGAAAGAATATTAAATTTTTTCACATCCTTTCTCAAACATTTCCTCTAGCCTAACACATGACCTGATTGTGGTTACCAACTAAATTTTATAAATACTGTAGAAATAGATGTATCAGGAACATGAAGCTGTAGGCTCACAAACATTCATGAACACTTTTTCAATTCTTTTCCATCATGGCTGTCAATTCTATGAGAGGTCTCTTTTCCACCAATATCACGGGCAACATCTTCCATCCCTATCTGAGGGAGAAGATCATTCATTCCTCCAAATGAAATCTCTGCAGTGAATGCAGCTTTCAGTGTTTATTGGGAGGCTTCTCTGGAAGCACTCAGGTAAGCATCCAGCTAAGGGCAGAAAAGTTTTGCCCTTTCTCTCCTCCCCAAGATTTCAGAAGGCATAGCAAATGAACTGCTAGAAATGCTGTCTGAATAAAATATTTGACTCTTGCTCTATTAAAACATGAAAGATTAAAATCATTGTCTTCAACATTGCAAGAAACCTGAATCTAGAATTTGAACTGTGACTGCTTGTAGTGTATTCAGTACTAGCATGAAGTATATCATACTCAGCCTCAGATAGCATCTTTGAGAATATCTCACTTTTCTGGGTTTTATTCTTTTATAATTGCTTCAGTTGGAGACTTTTGCACTCCCTCAAAGCAAGCAGACATGGTTTGGTTTTCAATGTGCAAGGGAGATGAATATAGAGGTAAACACGAAAGTAATGGAAAGAAAAAGAACTACAAACCTTATTCCTCTTTCCAGAAATATATCAATGTTCACATCCTTGAAGAAAATTGTAGCCGTGGAACTAAGAAATGGAAGCTAGCTCTTATGGTATTTTAGCATTTAGGATTCATGTAATTATTTGCATAACAATTAAGGATGAATTTGTTTGGAGACATCCCATGAAATTCCATCTGGACCTTAGATCTTTAAGAGATTAAAAGTCATGACAGGTAAATATTCCCTTCACTTCTCCCTCAGAAGTGAAGAGACTGCTGTTACCTAGAGTGAGACTGCTGTTCTTTTCCTTCCTGCCTCCTATTTCATACCCACAATCCCCAGGAAAGGTAAAAGGCCACCAGATTGGGCATATATTTAAGGGACAAATCTCAGTGCATTGTAGGTGAATGAAAGTGGTTTATGGCTGTGGTTTCCTTTGGACTTAGTTACCTCCAATAGCACTAAAATATCTTGTGCCAGAACCATGACTGTAGCAACTAAAGGACCTCCCAGCAGCTCTTTTTTCACTGTCATTAATTTTTTATATCACATTTATAGGTATGGGTTTAGTAGATTCTGACAAGATTAAATCAAGACAAGAAGGCAAAATTTTTGAAGAGGGTTCTTGGATAACAGACTTCCTGTCCTTTCCAAGGTGGTTTCATTTTTCCTGAACCAGAGGGGAGATGTGTTGGCAGAAAAAAAGATATGGCCATTGGAGCTGGTGTTTGTAGCCATTTAACAGCTGTTTAGCAGCCAGATGATTGGGATAACTACACATCTTGGCTGCGAAACAAATCTGGCTCTGTTAGTGCGTAGCCGCAAGGAAAAGTGGTTAGAGCAGAGATTTCTAACCTGATAAACCTTCTAGAGGAGTAAAAGTATGCTATAATAGATGACTAAAAGTATCAACAAGAAATCTAAAAAAAACCAAGGACGCTGCAAATTACTAATTTATTTCTTTATATTAGCTGTGCTTAATTTGTACAAAATTTTAATTCCCTATTCAATGGCTCCCTGACTCTTTCATAAAAACCAATGTTCCTGAGGTTTTTTCACCCTGAACACGTGTCATGACACATGAATTATGTAAATTGCCCTCATGTAATAGCTGAAGTGGTGTCCTTGTGCCTCTCTTCCCAATGTATTTCCCTAACCAGATGAGTTAATTTTGCTCAACAGCCCATTTTAATAGAAGAAGTACAGATGTGGTTTACTGGTTATGCCCTGTTTGACTGCAGCATTAATATGAATATACTTAATTTTTGAGTCTATTTTAAAGGTTCTTTCTCTTTATGTAAATCTGTTATGGATTTGGGGTTATAAGCAATATTTAGATTTTTTTTTTTAGTTAGTCTTTCCTATAGAAAATATTCCACTGTTTACTGGCTTCGTCATCCGGAATACAGTGGTGCACTTTTTCCCAGTGGTTGTAATTAGGACATATTTTTATTTCACAGCCTTTTACTTAAAAGTGTGGCTGGTTCCATCAGCCCTTGATTGATTCTCTTACTCCAAGTCACGGAAGCCCCTTGGTGACAAAGGGTTAATCTTTTTCTTGCTTTCCTGTCTGTGCCATGTGGGTTTTGACTCACCTTGACACATACTGATATTGCGTCAGAAGTGTCCAGCTATCACCTGATGGGCTGTATGGATTTTTTCTTTGCAAAATCCCTCCCCAAGTAATGGCTGTCAGCTGCAATCTGGCAGATGGTGCATGTGCGCACAACGCACACGTGACTGCTCAGATCTTACACAGTTGTGAATTATTTGTCTTCCCTAAATGAAATCTAGGAGTTTCAGCCTCCGTTCAAATCTGATCCTTTATCCTGCTGAAATGCCTTTGTTTGATTTACCACTGGGGCTAAATGATGCAGAAAAAAAAAAAAAATCGCTGCTAATCTGACCTTTGCTCTTGTTGTTTGTCTAGACCAATATCTTACTGAAAACCTTGATAAGAAAAATAGTTTTGCCATTTTTTTTGTCTGTGTGATGGTGAACCTTGGTTTCCTCAGCTATAAAGTAAGAGCTAATCTATTTTACAGTGAGACCTAATGTATGGAGCTTACTTTGATATTCTTTGGTGAAAAATTGTTTTGGAGTGCAAAGTTTAGCTTTGTTTTCCTTAGAAATTAAATTCTTCCTCATTTTCAATGCTCAGTTACTTACCCAAGGACTTGTAGTGTACCACTGACAATGTATCCTAGGCAAGTTCTGGTTCGTTTCACTTTTTTTGGCTGTGTTCCTGAAACACAGGTCTCCTTTCTCCCCCACATATGTCCAATTGTCCCTGAGCCTTCTGCTTTATTGACAGCTGTAGGGCTTCAATGTCATCTGATACTCTGGTTCACTGCTGCAACCCTGAACATGCAGTGTTTAATGCTTTGCTGAATACAGGGCATCTTTGAGTTCATGATGTCCCTCAAATGCACCAGGCAGTGTGAGATCTCAAACACATGAATGACAAGACTGAAGTAGCTTTTCGATGGGCAGATTTCAATTTAAGATGAAGCTCAGGAAAATAATTTTTTTAAGGAAATCCTTGTCTCTCAAACAAGACACAGAAGACTGAATAATGCATTTTTTTACTTTCAGACTGGTATCTGTGGTATGAAGGTCTCCATGCATGTCTTGAGAAAAGGGTAAATATTTGTATGTGAGTCAAATCTACAAAGTGGGGGACAAGTGGTGCAAAACTCTGATTTTAGTAGATTCATGCCTCTGCATGTTTCTCTATTTCTCTTTTATACAAGCTATTCCTTTAATGTCCCTGCCAGCAGGGTGGGAATCTGCTCTTTGGCACAAGTTGCAAATGTGGAAAGTAACAGTCTAACAGTGAATGAACAACAATATATTTAGATACTATATCTACCATAAGAGGTAATATTTTCTCAAGTTAACAAGTGACTGGCTACATTTGGAAAATATGTATGGTCTGTTCCTTATTTTTGACTCATCACTGACTCTAGCTATTTTGTTCAAATGAAAATAATTTGGCTTTTCTTTCCCCTTATATATTCAAATCAACAAATGAGAGACAGCAAAATTAGTTAATTGTTACCATAAGTACATGAAAACAGAGGACAAATTCCAAACCAAGCAACATGAGGCATCTGGGTAAGGTTGTCATGCTCCTAGAATCACCCATTGAATACAGCTTTACCTTGTTCCACATTTTTCCCCCATGGGTTAGCATAGGGGCAATTAATTTTCATGGGTATATACCTTATTGTTGATCTATATTAGGAAGATATTGATTTGCAAACTGCACTGAAAAACAGATCTTTAAAATTAGAATTTTTTTTTCTTTACCAGTAAGGAGTGTTTCCTGAGGGACAACAAAGTTTAGCACATCGCATTTAAGCATCTGTGAGTAATTTTTTATTCTCTCTTGTTGAAGTTTAAGAAAGAATAAATCCATCCTAGCTAGCAGCAGGGTAAAGTCATGTTTCTCTAATGGTTTGGGTTGGCATGACCTATCCTATGCCTCTGTAAGAGCTGGAACAGACTACTTTTGAAAAAAACAGAGCCATCGTTAAAAATTTTTATCAGGAGTGGTTTGGTGGTGTGATGTCTTTACTACAGTCTTGCCATATCTCTTCAAAGAAAGATTTTATGTCTTGTGTTGCCTCACATTTTCTCCTCTGTTTTGGTTCATAGTGACATTTGATAGTGCAGAACTCAGGTGGACAGAAAAAAATAATAGTTAAGTGTTTTCCTCAGAATGACCAGCACTATGCTGTTCTGTTTTGAAAAGGCTGGTTGCAGGGGGGAAGGCCAGTGCTGACTTGTGTTCTCACCAGTCTTCTCCTGGGCCTCCACAAGGCACTTCAGCAACCTTTCCCCCGAAGGTCTTTTTGCACCACTGTCTGTTCACTCTGTCACTGATGTCTTTGTGCCACCTGTAGCCATCCTCTGGTCTCACAGACAGGCAACAGCTTCAAGTAAGTCCATCAGCATCTCACCACAAAAGTGGGAGATTAGGAGGGAACATGGACTGGTGTGACACTCAGGCTACAGGCTTACCTACAGTGTGTCCCTATATCCAGTTGTCCTGAAGGACAATGGGCACTATCCCATCCTTTCGTAACCTGCACAGAAGAGAACATCTCCCCCCAGCCTGGAGATGGCTCTATTGATATATTCTGCAAGGGTCATTGGTCCACTAATTTTCTCCTGTGAGGGGAACCTAGAGGCCTGAGAGACCATAATTCAAGACTGACAACATAAATTTAGATACCATTTGGTGCTTTGTGCATGGAATGTAGACCATGTGGTAAATGGACTGCTGGAAAAATGACAGCAGAGAGAAATACTTAGGGATGTGATTGTGTGGAAGAAAAAGAGGGAATAAATATAAAATAGGCTTTTGGGAACAAAAATCTATCCCTGAGGCACCATGTCAGGAAACCAGATGCCATCACAAGACACTATTTATTGGCAGGTAGAGTCACAACCCGTAGTTGGACAGGATGTCTTTATAGCTGTTGCTTGCACTAGCCAGAGGCAAGAAGGAGACCTTAAGCCAGCTATCCCTCATGTCCTCTACACATCGGCATTTCTTAGCCTTACTGACTGTGATCATCCAGATTTGACCATGATGGTACACAGTAACCCGGGAAAATGCAGAAATGGTATAAGCCTTTCAAAGTTACAGGTTTGGTCTTTCTTGAAGCCAAAACCAATCTTGTGGCTGTTACTCCTGTTAGACACTGCCTAATTCCATCCTATTTTAGTCCGTTGTATTTCTTACTGGGATGTAGAAATAATCTGTGTGATGGAGTGTCAGTTGTGTGCTCTGAACCCTTGACTAACAAATTCTACTCAGGAGCAGAGTTGTTCCCTGCAGTTGAAGCTGTTTATAAGCATTGGAGCAGTGTAGCAGTGCTGGTGTGTGGTGCTGGTGTGTGGCTTGTGAATGGTTAATACAGTGAATTAAATACTGAGATGAACGCCTCAACATGTAAGTAAAGCAGACAAAATACTAAGAGCAAGGAAATGTGAACGGGTTGCTTTAGGTTAATGCATTAACATAAAGTGAGTTATTCTACTGTCCTTCCCAAAACAGGATGGGTGGTTATGGAAAGGGGATCCATAAATAGAAGTTGCTGAGTTGTGTCCTGTGTCAGGCCTGTCTAGTGCTCCTTATCCTTTGCTCCTTCAATTTTTAGCTGCGGGGATTTAATCCGAGCTGCCTGCCATTGAGATGGAGAAATAGAGCAGAGAGAGTCTAAGCATTTGGAAATCTGGGAAGTAACCAGCTTTAAAATGAAAAAATACCAGCCAGATGCTTTTACAATAGTAATAAAATCATACATTGTGTTGGAGTGACTCTATCTGGATGCTAGGTATCCACCAAAGCTGCTCTATTACTGTTCTCTTTGGCTGGACAGGGGAGAAAGAATATAATGAAAGGCTTCTGAGTTAAGAACAGGGGGAGATCACTCACCAGTTACCATCATGGGCTAAAGAGACTGGACTTGGGGAAATCAATTGAAATTATTACCAGTCGGATCAGAGTAACATAATGAAAAATAAAACCAAATCTTAAAAACACCTTCCCCCACCCCTCCTTTCTCCTCAGGCCCAGTTTTCCTCCTGAATTCTCTGCCTACTCCTCTACAGTTGTGCAGGAGGATGGAGAAGGCAGGTTGCAGCAGTTCATCATACATTTCTCACACCCCTTTCTCCTCACGCACTTCACCTGGTCCAGAGTGGCGTCCCTCTCATGGGACACAGTGTTCTGTGAATTTCTTCAGCGTGAGTTCTTTCCACAGGCTGCAGTTCATCACAAACTGCTCCAGCATGTGTCCTTTCCAGGGATTGCAGTCCTTCAGGTGCGGGCTTCTCTGGCCTGGGTCCCCCATGGAGTCACAAGTCCTGCCAGAAGCCTTGTCCAGCACTCATGGCACTCCTCTCCACAGGCCCATAGCTCCTGCCAAGACTCTCCTGTAGCATGGGCTTCCCATGGGGTTGCAGCCTCCTTGGGGCATTCACCTGTTCCATGTTGGGGTCCTTCAGGGACTGCAGGTGGATCTCTGCTCTTCCATGGACCTCCCTGGGCTGCAGGGGCACAGCTGCCTCACCGTGGTCTGCACCAGGGGCTGCAGGGGAACCTCTGCTCCAGAGCCTGCAGCACCTCCTTCTTCACTGAGTTTGGTGTCTGCAGGGCTCTTCCTCTCACACAGGCTCACACTTTTTTCCAGCTGCAATTGTGCCAGGTGGATGGAGCTTTGAACAACCTGGTGTATTGCAAGGTGTCCCTGCCCATGGCAGATGGGTTGGAACTAGGTGTTCTTTTAAGTTCCCTTCCAACAAAACCCATTAATTTTATGGTTCTATGACTGGAAACTCCACTGTGTGCCTTGAAGTGCATAAAGCTTCAATGAACCAGTAATGGACGAGCAAAAATGCTTGCTGCCTTTTTTTTCCCCCTAAATGCAGAACTCAGGTGTTTGTAAACATAAATCAAATCCTGCAATAAATTATATTCAGGTTGATCATAGTAATCAAAAGGGATCTTGAGGTCAACCTCTCTCTAGTGCTCTGTAGACTGTAAAAATGTGCTTCAGTTTCACTTAGTCTCAAGTACTGAGTCAGAGGAGTGTGGCTCTGCTTGGGCCTCGATGAAGATGAATTTTCAGAATGTAGTGCAACATAGGACTGAAATAATGCTGTTAGGTGAAGAAACAAACCAAGAAGAGGAAAGTTGACGCTTGACCACTTTCTGAGTGTTCTTTAACCAAGTCCTGTGATCCCACTAAATCTCCAGCTTCTTCCTTGTGCCTGGGTATGCCGGTAGTCAGGAGCACTGCTCCCCTCTTTCTCTTACCTTAATTGGTTTCCTCATTAGACTAAAATGCATTAAAAGCTTACTGAGAAACTTCAGCGAGTATTGGATGCAATCACAGCAACATAGTGATTTTAAATATAAACTACTGGTATAGAACTCCTGATTCCATAAATGGTCTTGATGTCAGAAAAATTTGTCTCCTAAGACGATATTATAGTTTTTAATATGGACATTAGAATCAGCTGATTCTCTTCTGTTGTAATTTGTCATTCTTCTTGCCCATGAATTAGGAGATTAAGGCACTAAATAGACCGGTAAATATATATGTAAAAAATATATGTGAACATAATTTGTTACTTATAAATATTACAGAAAATGCCTACAATACAACATAAATTGAAGTCAAGTTTTCTCTTTCCTTTTGTGGCCCCTTGTAAAGATAGACAAAGTAAAGGGAAAGAGTGAACTCTGGGGGAAGACTACCCTTACTCTGGCATCCTTTCCATGGATCCTGTGCAGTCAGTGGAAAAAGACAATCCCTTTCAGATTTAATAATGTGTAGCTGCTTTGAGCTTTTGTTCTGAATCTTTTCTGGAAGAGATGATCTCTCTCCATCTGCAACAGAGAAAATTCCTGGAGCTTATAGAGTAATCATAGAATCATTGCCCAGGAGCAGCAGACAAGCACCAGTGGTTTCTTCCAGAGGTGTAAGAAAGCTCTGGGGATTTTACTTTTTGAATTGGATGGGGAAGCAGGCAAGTGATTTAACTGGTATATAATATCGAGAGAAAGACCACTCTTGCCTGACAGCAGTATGTGCTTGTCTGTATCCTTGCCCATAAAGCACGAACTATTAGTGAAAACAGGCTTTTCTCTCCTACAGTCCTCCTACAAGCACTGAGTAAAACATTAGGACATGTATGCAGTTTCCAGTCACTGCATAAATCAAAAGAAACTGAATTGCATTCTGAAAGGTCCCATCACAGTGTTGGTTCAAAAGCAGTGGTGACATGCATTGAGCTGCTGTTCATTATCAGTTTTCTTGACTGTAGTGCTGATGAGTGATCTTTTTCTACCCCCAATGATTTACATCCATCCCTTGCTGAGATGCATCCTATAGTCCTGACCATCCTTTGCCTTTCAGCTTTGCAAGGAATTTTTAACCCTGTGGAGAGGTAATAGAGTATCCATAGCCTGGTCTGGCAGTGCCCATGCACTCTGAAATGTTCATGCTGGGCACTGATAGCCTGTGCTGTTCGGCTATTTTTAAACTAATGTAAGCAAAAATGGAGTCAGCCTCCCAATACCTTGGAGGTTTTCCTTTCCCCTCAGGTCACTGTTTGTTGTATCATCCTCAAAATATTATTTCACTCTCATAAAAGTCATCTCCATGTAAAGCCCCTCCTGAGCAGTGGCTCAGGCAGACAGAAGTTTTGTGTGTGGGGAAGCTCCTTCCTTATGGATGCATCACTGTGAAGAACAGAGATAGTTTAGTATGCTTCAAGATAAAAACTTCCCAGCTTACTCAAATATAGTATGGTAGTAGTTTTTCCATCAGGGCAGGGGAAAAAGTAGTAATCTGTTGTGGCTGGCATTAACACAAGCATCTTCTTTTAAATCAGTGAATTTGCAATTGAAGGACTTCCTCTGTCCTTGGGCTTCCTTTACCTTTAGATGCACTCTTTTTTGTTGTTCAGGAAGCTGTCATTAAACAGCAATAATCCTTTATTATTGAATTTATCTGGATTTTAATAGGCAACCTAGAGATCAAAATTTCAGACTCTGTTCCTTATTAAGAGAATCATTTGAATCCCTGATGGTTTTATTATTATTTAGTACCTGGACTTAGATATTTTCATTCATTTCACAAAGGTGATTTCACATGTCTTTTGTGATTTAGAAGCTACCTGTTATTGCAGAGCAAATTTAGTATGCTTATTCATCACTTTGCCATGATAAACATTAGTCTTGTGAGTCAGGAATTTATCAGTATAAGCTTACTTCCCTAGCTTTCCATTGGGCAAATGCTATATGCTGGTCTTTCACAGGGTATGAAAATGTAGAATAGATATTAGTAAAATATGTCTTTGCTTATATGTTATTACAACAGCTTTATGTGAAACACAAAGCGTAATTTTCAGAAGGGCACCTTCTTTTTCTAGCACAAGATACTCAAACTGCAGGAAGCTGCAAGTTGCAAGAATATTTGACACTGTTTTAGTGGAAAAAAGTGAACAAATAAAGATACAGGGGCTGAAAATTGCTTTTAAAAGTAAATAACACACCTATAGCATAATAAGTAATCTCAAGTCTGAATGTCAGTGGTAAGAAAATACTATTTAGAGGCTAAAAGTAGAATACTAGAACTATTCAACTTCTTCTTCTGTTCTTCAACGGTGACTGGAAGAACCAGACAGCTAAACTTCTGAGGAATGAATTGGAATCCCATGTAAACATCTCATTTGCAAAGTTTAGCACAGTTATACTCTTTTACAAAATCCTTTTTTATGGTGTATTATTTATGCTTTTATATTATAATGAATGCACTACTTGTGAAGCAATGTATTTAAAAACATGATTTAAAAATAAGTCTTTTAAAACTCAGAAAGTTTTAGGAGTAAAAGTCAGGCCTTGTGTGACGTTTCTGGGTACGATACTTATAAAAAGTAACTTATTTTCATTTTGGCAGGTTCTACCCAGACAACAGCTTTGCAGAGCTGATTCCACTGCTGAGCTGAAGCACCAGGAACAAAACCTAAAAGCAATTTCAGTGTCAGGTTTTAAATTTGTAACTAATAGGTCAGCCTGTTTTTTCTCTTGCATTATAAATTTGTGGGAAGAAAGTAAACTTTTTTTAGAAAGGCTTTGATGGGTTTTAAGGCTCCAACAGCTCAGTCTTGCATTTTTTTTTTTTTTTTTTAATTTACCATGTGTTACGTCACTGTTCTGAATGAACAGGAAAATTTTTGTTATCCAAGTATTCTGGTAAGACTTAGATCATAGCTTTTAGTTGAGTCATTTAAGTTGCATCTTTTACAGTTTACATATCTGCAGTTACAGGGACCAGATATTTCACTGTCAGGATTAATGCAGCCTAAACAACACCCCAGTCCCACAGAAGTTAAAAAAGCTTTACCTACTAAATTGTTGTTTATTTTTCCTTGTTGTCATAAATAGCTGAGAAACTTGTGGAAAGAGCAAGCCCATGTACCAAGAGCTT
The DNA here is from genome assembly GCA_013397195.1 of Hylia prasina. Classification (NCBI taxonomy): domain Eukaryota; kingdom Metazoa; phylum Chordata; class Aves; order Passeriformes; family Sylviidae; genus Hylia; species Hylia prasina. The sequence continues at coordinate 916,023 of VYXD01014867.1, read as the reverse complement.
TTCCCAGCTCATTGATTCAGGTATGAGCTGTGGGGATATATTTGTGCACACACTTCACCCCTGTTTTCTGTGTTTTGATTTCCCAGCTCTAACACACATGCATTAGGGAAACAGGACTATGGAGCACAGGGCAAACAGCTATGCCATGTTATACAGATAGATCCAGGATGAATCATGAAAGTACAAAATTTGCATATCCAAATAGACATCTGGGAGAAAATAAACTGACACAAAACAAAGCAAGAGATTTGAGCACCTTTTGTAGCAGTGGGGCTTATACAGCCCAAGTGAATAGGATTTGGGATTGAAATTTATGGGAAGGAGAAAAGTTTAAATTTTGGGGAGTTTTTTGTTTAACTGTACTGTGTTCCTGTGTTTCTGCTTTCCATGAAGGAGTCATAGAGGTGTCTGATGCAACAGCAGTCAAGAAGCTGCACGCCTACCAGAGCTATTATCTGTATCCTTAACTGTATATATATCAGTATATAGAAATATATAGTTTAAATACAACCTTGCAGTAAACAGAAGTCCTGTCTGTGCTAAGTAATTTTTTATTATATTTTTAGACTCCTGAGAGTTGTTCAACTGCTCTGTGGCAATGTAATTAAAAGCAGAGCATTGTTTAGGGCAAATGAGACTGTTCTCATGAATAACTTATATTCTACAAGAGCTGACTTTGTGTCAGCGTATATAGAACAGTCAGAAAATAAAGCCATAGATACCTCATTTGCACAGCTTAAAGCCAGTGAGCATTCTTTTATTTTTCACACAGCTCCTTAACCAGGAAAAATATGTTTGACTATATGGTTAAAAAAGAGATACTTCAAAGAAGCAGAGCCCAATGGAAAGAAGATGGCACCAAAAATGAAAGGATAAGGCACTTGTTGGTCTAGAAATGAGTGAAATTGTTTTCTGCCTTTCACACAGGCGAGATAGAGGTCTGCATAAATATATTTCTAAAAAATACATAAGCAAAAGTGTTTCTCTGAATGTCACATGACAGTTAATATTTTTGTTAGTCAACACTTTTTATCTGACACCAGAATTCTAGTTCCAGGTACAGATTTTTTCACCTGTACTTCATGGATTTTGTTTACTGTGTTGCCACTGTACAAGCCCCCCCAGTAGTAACATAATACCCCTCAAGTCAAAAAATACTGATAAATGGACATCCCCCTCCACCCCCATGCATTTTTCCTGTTTTCCTAACTTGTTTGGAATACAATTTTATTATTCTAAAAGTAAAATCTCTTGCCAGATTAATTTTTCAACCATTTCAATCTGCCTTAGATATGAGGGTAAAAGTCCTAGAGAATGATGAGAGATGGCAGAAAGACTATATCTTTCTTGGAAGGAGACAGATATTGAAATACAGAGCATTTATTAAGAAATTTTAGTGAGATTATGTAATTCCCTCTGGATTTTTGATCTACATTTTAACATGAACTTTGGATCAACTTATGAGATATTTTTATTCAGAGGAGCTTTCCTGCATGTTAGGTTGACTCCAGTGCATGAAAGGACACAATCTGGAGGGTCTTTTAGGTGCTACACCTGTATCCAGTATGGGCAGCTTCCATTCAGACCACAGTCATGCTCCTTCCTCCTGATTAACAAGGTTTTATTATAAAAAAGACTCAATAATAGAGACCATAAAGTAATTCTGTTTTATTTTTGCAGGTTGAAGAGGCATTATGCCTTTTTGTTGTAAAAGCCCCTGAAAAGACATGCTTTTAACTATGTGACATAAGCCTGCTTTCCAATAAATGCTTTATTTCCAGCAGCAGCAGCAGCAGCAGGAAGATCAGCATCTCCTTTACCAGACTGTTAACTACAAATCAGAAAATGAGGAGAAGGCCACATCCTAATTCCTGACCTCCCACGGGTCAGCAACAGTGTGCTAATGAACACACTGACCTGTGCATTTTGGCACAGCTGCAGCCTGGTGTCACTGAGCTTCTTCCTCTCTCCATCCCCACCTTATCCTGCACCTGATTGCAGGGTGGACAGTATAAAGCACCTCGTGGTTTCCCCACGGCTTGCAGGCAGCACTGTGGGTTGCTCTGTGTGCTTGCAGGGCACAGGAGCACACGGGAAGATGCAACAGGAGCAGGTCCCCTTTGCCTAAGGACCAGAGGCAGGCAAAGCTTTATGTCTTGGTCTTGCAGTCTCCTCCTTGTTGAAAGGCTAATGCAGGAGTTGGCTACAGACTGCCTGAATTCCATCACCAGGATGATGTTCCCCTTCTTCTCTCATGCTGAGAGTGAAGCAGGACTGGGACTGTGAAAAGCAGCTCTTTTCTGTCTGTGTAAAGGGAATTTTTCTGCATCTTTAGTAGATAGCTGGGATAGTTGCAGGGTAAAAATGACAAATTACAAGCATAGTACAGGGAGACTAGTCTTAACAAGAAATTGCAGAGATTACCTATAATTTTTATTGAGCAAAAAACATGCTATTTTATCACTTTCTAGTAAATCAGCTCAGTTTCTTTTGAGAAGAGGGAGATTTAGATGAAACGGTATTTGGGTGGAGATGCATTTAATAACATTTTATGGCATACTATTTTTTACAACAAGCACAAGGCTTGTCATTTTTACTTGTCTGCCAGAAGAAAAATGACAGTCTGTTTGAACACTGAAAGACTACAGTTAAAGCAAGGAATTTTTACCTCTGTCTGCATTTTCAAGGCAGGGCTGAGGTGAGGGAAGCAGATAACTAGAGGTGAGCTGACAATGTACCTACCATTTGAGCACTTGAAAATTCATGTCTGAAATTAGAGTGTAAAATCTCACCCAAATCCTTCATCTACTCTGCTCTCACCTCACTTGGAGTGCTGTGTCCAGCTCTGGGGTTCCCAGCACAAGAAGGATGTGGACATCCTGGAGCAGGTCCACAGCAGGGCCGCAAAGATGATCAGAGGGCTGGAACACTTATAAAAACAGGCTGAGAGAGCTGGGGTTGTTTACCATGGAGAAGACTTGGGATACCTTAGGGCAGCATTCCAGTACCTAAAGGGTAGCTGGAGAGGGACTTTTCACAAGGGCATGTAGTGATGGGACAAGGGGTAATGGCTTCAAGCTGAAAGAGGGTAGATTTAGACAAGATATTAGGAAGAAATGTGAGGGTGGTGAGGAACTGCAACAGGTGGCCCAGAGAAGTTGAGGATAGCCCAGCCTAGTCTAGGTTAGATGGGGCTTTGAGCAGCCTGATCTAGTGGAAGGTGTGGAATGGCAAGAGGATTGTAACTAGGTGATCTTTAAGATCTCTTCTTCCAACCCAAACCATTCCAGCCCTCGCTGATAGACTTAACTCCCTCTTTGTTCCCTCACCCAGATCACCTTCACCCAGCTGTACTCTGACTCAGTCAGTCCAAGGAGAAGTGGTTCCAATTCAGGGCTATGCATCCCTCTGAGATAAGCGCCAACCTTTTCTAGACTGAAAAGTGGGTGGAGCACATCTGCTCACTCCTGGTGTCTGCACATGCACTCCTGACCCTGCTGATGAATTTGTTTACATGGCTGTCCTGGTTCTGGCTGGGACAGGGTTAATTTTTGCACTAGCCAGGAGGTGTCATGGCTCAAACCCAGAGGTTTGAGCACCTCACATCATGGCCAGGGCGAGGGAAGGGAGTGTCTTTTAAAAGTTTTCTAACCAATAGCAAATTGTTAAGAGCTTACAGTGAGCATTTTGCATGTGACTCAGTCTCTCTTTTGCACACTTTTGTTATTACGCTGTCACTGTTTGTTTTCTAATCTCATTTCATTTCCAGTAAGTTGTTCTTATCTTAACCTGTGATCTTTACCCTTTGTGCCTCCAATTCTCTTCTCTGTCCTGTGGCAGGGGAGGATGGAGGAAGGACTGAATAACATGGGATTTTAGTCACAGCACTAAGTTGGAGAATACCTTCCTAAACCACAACAATGGGTCAGGTTATAGATGGCAGTGAAATCTGAGGACTCCATTTTTGCCATTTACCTCCCCTGCACTGAGAACAACAATGGGTGAAGCTAGGAACCCTCCAAGAAAAACAGGATGGGGGAAGCTGAGCAGAGGAGTGTGAAGGCAGATAATTTGAAGCCAGAAGTGAGAACACTAATGGAAGTGTGACACAGATGCAGGAATGTGGACATGGCTGGGACTAAGGCCAGGAATGCTCTCAAACCTTTTGTTGTAATAGGGTCAGCTTGGCTGGGCAGTGTTCCCTGTAAGCCAGCTCAGGTCTGGCCTATTCTGCTCTACATTATGTCTGGATCACTGTTTGATGTAGACATAGAAGTGTGAAAGCAGGGTGTGACGTGGGGAAAACCTGCAGCTGAAGGGAAGTGAATATGCAGAGAGGGGGAAAGCAAAAATATCTTCATGTTCCAGTTAAATTCTGAAGTTGTCCCAAGACGCTATTAGGTTAAACAAGTGACAGTGACTTGAGAGATAACCTGTGGAGACACCAAACTTGACAGAATTAGGAATTGTGTGTTCCAAGGGTGATGTGCCCTTGAACAGATTTTGGGAAGCACTACACTCACAAGTGCCATCCCTAAGCATCACTCATGCATTCCTGCTTGTTCTGCTGTCAAAGTGCTGAGACAAATGTGTTTTTGTGGTCAATGGGAGAAAACACCAATGCTCAACTTTCGGTTGAGTTCTGATATATAATTCTTACATCTAAAGTCTGTTGCATAGATGTGGGTTGTTCTTAGGTTTTTTTGAGATTTCTCCCTAGTAACAGAAGTAGCAAGTAATTTATGGAACTCCTCACCTTTTTTTCTGGCCTTTAGGTACTGAAAACACTTTACAGGCACATTAACTTCATTTAAATAAGGCTCCATTTAAATATCATATTCTGTGACATAATTAAATCAGTTACTGTATCTCTGTCACTCTTAATTTATGTTTATTAGGAGAAAGTTTATACTGCTAACTGCAGTGGCTTATTAGTTGCTTGTCAGAAGTATGATTTTTAAGTTAGGAAACAATTATTTGAAGAGGCTGCATTAACATTCTTCAATTAAAATTAGGAAATGCGTATAGAAAAATTTAAGCTCCAACTTAAAAGATGTAATGGCTATTACATTTTAGGCTAAATACCCTGTGTGGACATACAACACTATTTGTGAGAAGGGATAACAAAAATTTGAAGCAGGCCGCCAGCTTTTTTCTGCAGGAAATTTTATTTCACCTGATTTATGGAAAAATCTTACCAACAAGTGGCAAGGCTGTAGACAGTTTTTTCCTGGGATCTCAGCAGGATGGAGGTGAGAAAGAAAAACACATTGGCCCACCAGCTGTGTGGGAAATCTCAGAGAAAAGCACTATATCAGGTCTGGACTTCTAAGATTCCCAGCAAGGAGTTTGTTTTAAAATATGGATTTCCTTTCCTTCATAGATCGTTTTACATTAGTTCATGAATGTGGTGGGATTTCCTTAAGGATAGGTCAACAGGAACACCTCAGGATGTCAGCTTTTTTATATGTATATCTGTTGCATTATTTTAGTCAGTCAAAAATACCAGGTTCTTACACTGGTGTCCATCACCAGGAAAATTCCTGGTTGCATCTCATTCATCTTTGGGTGCATTACAACACGGTGCAAGTACTCTGTTAGTGTGTTGGAACCACAAGATGGGCCAGCACAGCCTTGCAACTGGGAGGTGTTGAATCGAGGCTTCCAGACATATGATTTAATATATCAGCAAGCACAAGTTTCCACCCACCTGCTGCTGCTGCTGCAAAAAACACTGACAAGGCCATTAATGCCAACTTGTTATGCTTCTTGCTCTCCCTCAAGCACATCAGCCTTTAGTAGGCATTAAGATTTTTCAGTTTCCATCTCTTATGCCACTGGATGTGAATTGCAGCACTGTAATTTAAAATACCAAACACATACTATGCAGCTGAAAATAATGAGAAATTTAGAACAACTGTATGGGCAGATGGTTTTATAGTTCAGCATTCAAAAGGAGATATAATGCTATTCAGTCTTGAATTAAAAAAAAGCAGGGATCCTTTGAACTCATCCAGCTATTGGGCAGTCCTCACTACAAACAATGAGGTCCATATCTTTGGCAAAGTACTAATATCTTTTTTTGGAACAGCTGAAATTAAATGAACACAGAGATCTTATGAATTTTGAAGAGAACTATTTTCATGAAACCATGCAGCAAAAATTGATGCTAAGAGGGTGAATAGATCTCTTATTTGTGACAATTGAAAATACATGTGACTGCATCATTTAGAGGTGTTAGATTAATTTTTCTTTAGAGAGACCTTTGTTCAATAGAATAATTGTAGAACGATGTGTAATATCTGATTAGTTCCAAGAGAATTAACTTTTTCATTATCATTTCAAAAGAGTGACCAGCAGCAGTGTTTCTCCTGTCCTTAACAGGATACCAGGAACTGAGAAGCAATAAGCAGTTAGAAATCAGAAATCATCCCGTGAATTTCCAATGAGCCTTAGCCTTTCAGTTATGCAGAGGACAATTACTGCATTTTTGTAACCTCAGTGAAGTTCACTAAAGTCATAACATTAAAGCACTTGTATCCTTTTCTGCTTTATTCTGCCAGATCTGAGCTCCTGATTTGCAATACTGTAGTCATCGGGCTTTGGAGGAAGACTAAGGGGAAAATGGTGATTAAAATGTTCCTTTCCCAGGACAGATTGCCTTGCTTACATAATTGATTATTTGTCAGAATTTAATTCCTGTTCTGTTTCCATGATAACACTGAGATAGTGACAAAAGAGTGATCTATGTGTTTTGGTGCCGAATCCTGCCTGGGAAGACATGGGTTTCTTTCTGAGTTTTGCTCCAGATTTCCACAGTTGCCTTGTGCAAGTCACTAAGTCTGTCTATGCCTTCTTTGTCTAATAAAGCTGAATGCTAAGGAATCTCCAGATCATAGTTCTTGTCCAGAAAAATACCCAGCAATTTCGGATTCCCTAAAAGCCGCAGCCAAACACAGGAGTTGAAAGGATCCCCAGAACGCAAATTAATTCCACTAAACTGGAAAACAGGAAAAGGCAAATGATGAAAAAGAAGGTAAGCAGATGTATTTCTTTACATGACAGGCAGAAATATCTTTACACTTCTAGTACATTTTGTTTTATTTTCTATGGTAACATATAACCTTTCTCAAATTACTCCATATTGCTTCTTATTCAGCCTTTACAATTTGCTCAGCTTTTCTAGACATTGATCTAATGAAACCTTTGAGAAGAAATAGCTAGAAGAGGAAAGTTCTGACCTATTCCTATTTACTCTACCATCTGTTCATCCCTGCTAATGTATTTCTCATGCCCAACATGTTTTCTTTTCCTTTTACCTGGAAAACTAATTTAAAAGTCTTCATTGACAGAAAATATAGGTTTATTGTCAATATGCCAAACAATCAAGGAATATAGCTCCTCTCACCAGTAACAATTTGCTGTCCTGCACAAACGTCACACCTCGCTGCTAGTCTGGGCTGTTGGAGAGGTGGGTCATTGCATCTTCATGAGGGGCATTGTAGTGACAAATGGCTGAATTCTTTCCACAGCTCTTTTTACGTTAAGAAATGTAAAACCATATTTTCCTAATTTCATTTTCCTCCTAGGATTTCAGTTCCATTGGGTGTACTCTTACTGTCTTATGACAAGTCCACAAGGAGCTGGATTCTCTGGGAGTTTTTCCATTGATTTCATTATTTACATTGTTTCACTTCACATTATTGACTCCTATGCACTGCAGCTCTGACCCTCAGGCTGAAAACTTCTAAAATGTGAAACTTCTGTCAGGAACACCTCATTTTCAATGAGAGTGAAGATTTCTGAGAGCAAAAATATTACTGTGGCTTGAGTCAAAGGAAAACAACAATCTATATGTTCCTGCTTATTCTGCACATTTTACACCCCCCAGAAAAGGCATATGAACACAGATTTACATTTTTATTTAGACATCTTTTAATTTAATCTCTCCATCCTTCAGCAAGTTAAGCTTTCCTCATGTTTTTTTCCTCTCCTGTTTCTTCTCAATAGCTGTAGCAAGCTAAACATTGGCATCTGTTGCTCCAGCAAATATTTTGTGGTTTTCTTGGTATCTGCAGGTGGCTGCGCTTGGCTGCATCCCCCAGTCCTACTGCTTCTGTGCTTCTCTGACAGAAAGATATAGAAGTAATAGCATACAGAAGTAGCATGGTCTGGAGAAAAAAATCCCTTTTGGAGAGTTCATATCTCCCAGACATAACACCCGAGATATTTTACTTTCCATGAAAATTTTGAGATTTCTTCTCTTTTTCTAGTTTATGCTGAGAGAAAAATGAGATCTTTTTGTGTTCATTTCATTTCTTTATTTATTTGGAGTGAAGGCACTAGCAATGAATAGTATGGGGCATTCACACTGAATGGAAATCCTAATAATCTATTGTAGCCCAGGGAAAACACCTTTTCCTACCCACATTTGATACAAGTACAGAACTGTTCAGCTGCAGGGGAGCAGAGAGTTCTTGTATCTCTGGATTTGACAACAAACCCCCTATCTTCCTCCATGTCCCATGGGAGACACTGGGGGATCTTTCCCAATGTCTTTCTGCAACAATTCTACATTTTTTTAAACTCAAGTTTTATGCTATATTTTCTCCCCTAGTCAGGTCTCTGAATTTGGTTTCTGCCTCTGATAATGGTTCACCATACACCTTGGGACAGTTTCTTGATGCATTTTTGTGTCTGCTGCCCAACTGCCTTTAAAAGAAGGGTAAAATAACCCCAGTTTCCCTGAAATGCTTTACAATTATTGTAATAGCTGCATTTTGATGTAAACTTGTAAATAAATGGAAGAATAAATAGGTATTTACTGCTCCTTGTGACTTTGCTTTCTATGAGGGAGTAAAGATGATAATACTTCAGTGTATATTAGATAGATGGATAGATGCACATGTTTGTATTTGGGAATACGCTAAACTTTTCGTGCCTTCTTGCAGTGTTTTTTCAACAATTTGTTTTTGTTTGTTTTTAAACAAAAACCCCAAAACAAAACCAACCAAATTAAAAAGCACAAGGGGTTATTTTAGAATGGGAAAAATAAATACTCCCAGTAATTTGTGTTTATTTCCCAGGTGGCATACTATGAAGTTGTTACCACCTAAGGTCTTAATATTTCTGAAGTTTATTCCTGTAAGTACCAAGTTTTGGTTGATTTTTCCCACTGTACTGTTTTTGCCGTACAGCTTACAGATATTTGTGTCATTTACTTGTAGGTGCAAATCTACATGTGATTTTAAGGAATGATCTTTAAGGCAGGATTGAACAAAAAGTAAAACCATAACAAAGTCCATGTGAATTAAATGCAACCATGTATGTTGCCTTTAGGGGCTTTGTGTTGCACTTTGTGCTAATAGCAGAGACATAGTTAAGGCAGTTTCTGACTGCTGTGTGGTCAAGCACATTGTAAACTTTTACCAGACAAACCATTAATTCTTTATTTTTACAATTCCATTTCCTGAGAGAGAAAATATTTTTGTCTCAGAAGTCTTTGCATCATCTGTGGTATTTCACTTGATGAGGATGGAGAGATCCTCAGATGATATTGAAGAACATCTTCCCTCTGATATTGCAACACTGGAGCCAGTAGGAGTTTTCCCCAAGGAGAAAGGCAGGTACAGAGGTGGCAATGAACATAAACAATGCTCCACTGATCCTCTGACTGTGCCTTCTGGGCAAGAGCCTCCTCAGCTCACTGAGATGATGGGACACGAACATATTTTCCCTGGCTTTACTGCATCAAGGATGTCAGCCTATCTGCTGTGCAGCACAACTCATGTATTGTGCATCCCATGTATGGATGCATGTTTGTGTTGGTGATTTGAGCTGGCAGGTGTCTGAAGGCACCCAGAGATCTGGTGCACAGTAACCTGCCACAAAGCATATTGCTTTTAGTTTGATTTTCCCCAAGGAAGACAGTGAGCTCAGAATGAGATGCTGAAGCTGCTTATTGTGCAACGCATCTTGTCTCCTTCCCAAAATGCCACTGAGCTGCCCTAGGAGCTGTGGAGTGGACCAGATCAGAAAAGTTTAATGCATGTTGCCACCCAGAAGCATTGTGCAAAGACAGTTCTGGTAATGCAACAAGTTGCTTCCTCAGGTAGACCCAGGTGGGTATCTGCAGACAAGGTTGTCCATGTGGTTGGCCAGTTTTGACACACAGTTACGTGCTGTGTTTTTAACATGCTGCTGCTTCAGTGTGGTTGGTCTCAAAGGTATAATGAATCACAGCATTCAGTTCAATGGTTTAAATTATAATTTCATAGAAATTCCATAATTAAATATGTTAAAGTTTTCGTCTCCTTTTGATACTCTGAAAAAGTCACATCCTTTTCTTGCTGTTTTTTTGCTGATCCCTCTCCTTTCACCATTCTCTTTTGGCCTCTCAAATGCTTAGGGCAGTACAAAGTAAGTAATAAATACATCAAGGCCCTTTGGTATTGTAAAGATGTGAAACTCTTACCATATTCTCATGAGGGTATCATATTCCATCATTCATAAAAAATCCTGTGGTTAGATCAGATACTTAAGAGTTTACCTCATTCATGTTAAAAGTCAAAGGCATGTCTTTAACATCTCCAGTGATTTTTATGAGGCAGCTTTAAAACTTAAAAAATGCTGTATAATTTCAAAATTTGACAGTATCTGGTTCTGATTATAAAAGGTTATAAATTTATTCTGATTATTAAAGCATTTTGAATTTGAGCTATAAAATATTAATTGTGTTTATTCCTTAAGTCAAATGCACTTTATATCTGTTTCTATGGTGATAATAATATAATGCACAGGGAATGTTAACAGGCTGAAGCAGACTGGATCCTGAGGTGATCTGAACAACTCCTGGAAGGGCTGAAGGTCCTTAGCTCCTGGCAGCAATAGAGTGGAACATATCAAAGGATAAACATTGCACCTTACAGGATAAGGTCTTCCAACTTTTGCCAGAGTGGAATCTGTTGTACAGTACTGCATGATCCTGTTAAAAGCAGCCAAAAGTAACTCCACAGCAAGTGACAGCACCAAATGTTAAAATCCCATCCTGGGAGGCACAAAAGGGAACAGGCTCTTGTTTCCTACCGGAGTTTACACACTTAATGCTTGTCAGCATGGATGCTTACCTGTGTGACACCAAATAGCTTCTCAAAGCACCCCTAATCCCCACAAATGCATTCCAGTGTTGGTGGCATGCAGTGAAAATGAGCAGGATAGAACTTAGAGCTAAAGTGTCACTCAGCAAGCCAGGGAGAAGTGGATTTTACTTCTGTTATCAAACAACTTGTAACTGAAGTGAAGTTACTTCATTAATTCATTCTCTACCCACCCTCTCCCTTCTCTTCTTCCTTATTCTAGGACTTGCTCCCAACTTGTTTTCTATCATGGTCAGAATTTGTTTTCAATGAAATATGAACTATTCTTTTCATAAATATTAAATAGATGAAAAAAAGAATAAGAAACATTCTTTCCTACCTGAGTGGATCCAAGACATTTGGGACAACATACACAGAAACTCACCCCAAATATTTTTTATATGTGTCTTATATACATACCTGTTAGGAGCTCATTTCTTCTTCCTCAGAAAACAGAAGAGTGGGATTGGATAGCAAATGTTCAGAGGACCTTGGCTTGGGAGTATTTTTACTTTAGTTCTCTGTTAAATGAAACCAAGATTTTTTTAGTATGTTAATTATAACTGTATATATATATTACTGAAATTTAAGTAATATATGTATCATATTTTTGACAAATTATATTGATATATGTGTCTTTAAGACATAAATAGACCAATGGTCCATTTTAATAAAAACTGAAACTTGAATTATTTAAAAAATACTGCAAAAAAAAAATCATTCAGCTGAGATTTTTATCCTTCTGTGTCTGGATGGTTCATTATTCCATTCCCTGCAAGAGATGCACTGAACCCCAGGCCTACCCTGCAAACTATTGTGAATATGACTCAGCTTTTTTAGGTTAAATATGGGGATATTTAAAGAGGTTTGTGGAAGGGACAGTATAGCCAGAGGTGCAATTTTATAAAATTGCATTTCTCTCCTGTGCTCCTGCCATAGAGTAGTAGTAGTAGGAAGTGGTTCTGTTATTCATGAGGGCAGGTTAAATTTCATTCACCTAAACAACTTAATTGAAACACTGCAAATATTAAGATGAAAAAGACTCATCTTTTATCTGCTGTTTTAAATTTTGGTATAAAAATACAGGTGTAAAGAAGTGTGAAGGTTGGGAAAGATGTTTTTTTCTTAAACAGACACTTGCCATGTCAGTGAAAAGCAAACAGGTATTTATAAGCATTTGAGCAAAGGTTTATCACAGGCACTGAAACAAAAGTGTGCTGAATGCTAAATTACAAACCTGGTCAGGAATTGACTGCTGGACAAACCTGGTCAGGAATTGACTGCTGGACTGTGCCTTTTTAAATCTTTTCCAAGAGCTACAATACGCCTTTATGACTACTAGTTTCAGAGAAAAACATGACATAGGCATCTCTGTAAGGTCCTTGCATATGAAAAACAAATCCACAGATAAACCCATGTAAATGTGATAACATTTTTGTCTGCCTGAGAGCTCTGCCACCCACCTGTACAGAACTAAACCACTACTGATTTTGTAATTGCCTTGAGCCTATGGCTTCCTTATGGAAGGCTCCAGAGCAGAAGTCTTGTGCCTCCATGTACTGTGGAAAGGCATGGCTCAGGTGGTGCTGGCAGTGACAGAGCAATGGAATTATCCTGCTCAGTGACAGGTGAAGGGATCAGCAGCATACCAATGAGCTAGGTTTTTATAAGCCTCTAAACTCCACATGTAATTAAAGAGACTTTTCATATTTAATAGTATTTATCTTCTGTGTCAGATAACACTTGTTAAAACTCATCAGCTTTTCATTACCAAGATCATTAATACTATTGGTGATAGTGTGACTTGAATAGCTCTTTGCTTGTTTGTCACAGCTGTGAATTGACTTTCCAATGACTAATTCAGTTGTAAATTTGCCTTTTCAAGAACAAAACTAGAAGTATCAGACCTATTGCTTACCTCAAATTTTTTTATTGACATTTCCTTTTAAAGTAAGGCAATGTTAAGCCAGTGATTTTAGGGTGAAGCTCTCTTTGGAAGGTCATATTTTCAAAGATGTAGCATGTTGCCCAGTGGAGCAGCGTTCTTGTGCATCTAAATTTTGCTGATCTTCCCATCTATTCCCCCTGCTGTGATAGGATACCTGTCAAAAGGACCACATTTTGGATTTTCCTATGCATGCACACTTTGGCCTGCTAACCTTTGCATTACTACCCCTATGTGTGATGGAAAGGATAAAATTGTGCTGGGCTGCAAGGTAGGAAACCCATCTGCTCTGTGCGTCCACTTTTGCTGGCAGACTGAGCAATGGAGCTACTGAGACTGCTGCTATTTCAGAGCAGAAGGACAGGTTAAAAAATTTACTTTTTTCACCTTTTTGAAAAATCTTTACCTACAACATGCCCTCAATATCAATTTGATCTTGTACAAGGCTTTAGAAAGACAGGTAATCTTAGATTTTAGGCCAGAAGTAGACCAGTAAGTCACTGAGTTTCATGCCTTATGGTTGTTGAGCTGTTTCTTCTCTGTCTTTAGCCAGAGCCATATCTTTGATTAATGCACAACTCCCAGAAGATATCAAGGAATGACAATCACCATATTTTCCTTTTAGTTTTTTGTTGTTGTTGTTGTTTGTTTGTCTGTGTGTTTTGTTTTGGTTTGTTTTTTTTTTTTCCCCTCATTATTCATTACTTTGATGTTTCTTTTAGTTTTGGGATTTTTTTTTTTTTGTATATGTGTGTATCTGTGTGTAAGTGTTGCTCCACAGTTTCTGGACTTGAGAGACCACCTCTGCACTGAGAAACTGATTTAGTCACTATAATTACATGTGCCAGGTGAAGTGCAATGTTCCTGTCACCTGCCAGTGTGGGCAGGTATGACTCAAGCAAATACTTTGATTTGCAGGTCTACACCATCAGAGTGCTTATACTGCTTATAATTTCTTAGTTCTTATTTTCTCTGATTGCTAATTACTTGTGATAGGCCTTTGTGCAGGCTTTGCTTAACAAAAAAAACCAAACAAAAAAACCCCAAACAAAACAAAACAAATTAAAAAACCCCACCTCTTAACAGGAAATTCCAAACCCCCATTCTGACACAAGTTGTTGAGAGTGTGTTTGTGGGTTGGGAGGAGAGGGCAAGGGAATTGCCACCTGAGGCATGACATGAAGAATAAAGTATTTTAGGAGCCTCTGGTTGGTACAGATAAGCCAAAGCATTGTAGATGCAAAGAGTATATCCTCAAATATGGCTGTACTAGATGACAGTTTAATGACAGTACTGAGCCAGCTTTAACTGTTTTCTTGTCAGCAAGCACAAGGTTATACACTAGAAGAAGACTGCTTTTGAGGAGGAGGTCAAATCTGAAAAGGAAGAACATCACCAAAGTGCATTGTAGTCAGAAGGTGATTGATAGAGGCAAAATAATTCAGCTGAGATGTGCAGCCCATTTCCTTGGCATGACTGTGAACTGAAGCTGAAACTTCCCAGAGGCATCCTTACTCAGGGTGAGAGCTAAGCCAGAAAGACCATCCAGGCTTGCAGCTGAATCCAGCATGGATCTGCACTGTAGTTCTGGCCCAACAAAACTGTCAGGACCAGACTTAAATTTATGGACCTTGGTAGTGCTCTGCTGGGGCATGGGGGGAAGTGGGAGGGAGGGGTGAGCTTTGACTACTGCAGTGTTTGCTGTGGTTGTGTTGGTGCTCCTATCCCTTTCCTTTGTGCAGAGTGCCTAGCTAGGGAGGGGGCAGAGGGAAGCTTTCCTGCAGCACATGGAGAGCAAGTCAGTTTGGTGGAAAACCCTGGGAATTAGGTTTTGTTAGTTTGCTCACCGAGAGGGCTGAATGTTTGGTTTATGCAACTGTAATTTCAGCAGTATGGAAGAAATATCTTTCTCTCTTTGTTGCCAAGACATAGTCTAACTTATTCACAAAGACCCTCTTCAATTAAAGGACTTTACATTCAAAGACAGGCAAGCATCATTTATTGCATTGGATGAGGAGGTAAAGTATGATCTCATAGTGCTGCTGAATTATTTATTTGGGTTTTTTGTTTAATCCAATCTCCATGGAGAACTCTGGTATACTTCATATATCCCTACTTCATACGTTTCATGATGAAGTGGGATATTAAGGAAGTAAAATAGCCATGAAGATCTGCATGCAGGTGAGGTTTTGTTGTGTATAGGGAAATGAGGATATAAAAGCTGGAGTGTAGGCTCTCAGTGAAAGTCTGATTTGACTGACATCTTCTGTGTGAAAACTGAGTGCTTGGTGTTGGGGAATGGAGGTGCACTAGTCGATTTTCAATCAAAAGGCACCTTGAGTGGGGAGGTTAACTCCTTCGTTTGGTCACATTAAAAGAATCACAGGAGTTACTAATCAGAGAGGTAATGGGCCCACAGAAAATGAACAAACTATACGAAAACCATGGCCTTTGATGTGGGAGCAGAATGCAAGATTTTATCTTGCAAAACTATCAAATATTGAACAAGCAAATAGCTCATAATTAGAAAAGTGCTTTAACAATAACAGTCATTTTAGTCAAGATGTAATACAATACCTCTAACAGTGATAAATCTGGTAGAGCCTTGATTCTAGAAGTGTCAGTGGCTTTTTGCAAGAGGCATCCATGACAAATACAGAACAGAATTTGGCAAATGAAGAGAAAAAGCTGCAACACTATAGGAAAAATTATCTATCACTAACATTTGCCCTCATTAGTGGAAATTAGAAAAACAACTATATGAACTCATTAAGTTCCATCACTACAGAGAAAAGAACTGCTACCTTCTAGGGTGCATATATACTTGTGTGCAGACAATGTGAACCATCACATGACCAACAAAAAAATAAAACAATGACAACAGCAACAACAACAAACCACAAAAAAAACCACCAAAAAACTCCCCCAAAAACCAAGGAAAAAACCAAAACCCTAGCTGGAATTGCCATGCACATGGTTGACATACTAACAGAGTCCCATGTGATCCCGATACTAAGGGTTTCGAGTGGGATTCATCTCCAGAGTGATACCTAACAGAATACATCAAAACATGAACTTGGATAAAATTCCTCATGTAGGTATCTTAATCTGGAGACAAGTCATAGAATTATGGAATAATTTAGGTTGCAAAAGACCTTTAGGATCATTGAGTCCAGCCATTAACTCAGGGCTGCCAAGCCCACCATTAGAACATGTCCCGAAGTAACACATTGTCCTAGGGTGACTTTGTGATGCTTGTACCCCCAACCGTCTGTTCTGTTTGTGCTGTATATTGAGTTCTGGTTCTGAGAGGGAAGCAGGGAGAAGGAGAAGCGCAGAGTTTGTTTTGAGAAAACGGCCTGACTCCTACACATTCCTCTCCTGGACTGTGGTTCGTCTGAAGCACGGACAGACAGTGGGACAGAGATCTCCTTTGCTTTTAATTAGCCTTGGCTAGCTGAAGCAGAGAAGCTCCCTGGACTTTTTTTTCCTTTTTCTTGGGACTGTTTAAACTTACTCTGGACTGAAAAACCCAGAAGAGCACCAGGAGCTCGCATTTGCAGCCTACTGGGCCTGGACCCTGACATTTGCCAGTGCCAGAGGAACTGATAAGAGACTGAGCAAGCTGAGCTACAACTCACAGCAAAGACTTTCTAAATTTGCCATCTCACTTCAGAACAACAAAAGATTTTGCTGTTTCATATTATTCATTCTTTATGCCTGTGGGCACTTTGTTAAATAAATAGTTTTTTCCACTTTTCTCCAAGGAAGTTGTTTTCCCAGACCGCTTGGGGGAGCGGCCGTTTGGGTTTACTTTCCAGAGGAATCCCCTTTGGAGGTTTCCCCCCAAATTTGCCCTAAACCAGGACTCACAACTACACATTTTTTAAATACCTCCAGGGATGGTGACTGTACCACTTCCCTGGACAACCTCAATGTTCCAATGCTTGGTAACTCTCCCTAAAGAAATTGTTCCTAATATCTAAACCTACCCTGACAGAACTAAAATCCATTTCTTCTCATTCTGTCACTTGTTTCTTGGGATAAGAGAGTGACCCTCACCTCACTACAGCCTCCTTTCAAGTGATTGTAGGGAATGATAAGGTCACCCCTGACCCTCCTTTTCTCCCGGCTAAACATCTCTAGCTCCTTCAAGCCACTCCTCACATGATNCCCCCAAATTTGCCCTAAACCAGGACTCACAACTACACATTTTTTAAATACCTCCAGGGATGGTGACTGTACCACTTCCCTGGACAACCTCAATGTTCCAATGCTTGGTAACTCTCCCTAAAGAAATTGTTCCTAATATCTAAACCTACCCTGACAGAACTAAAATCCATTTCTTCTCATTCTGTCACTTGTTTCTTGGGATAAGAGAGTGACCCTCACCTCACTACAGCCTCCTTTCAAGTGATTGTAGGGAATGATAAGGTCACCCCTGACCCTCCTTTTCTCCCG
Organism: Hylia prasina; assembly: GCA_013397195.1. NCBI lineage: Eukaryota > Metazoa > Chordata > Aves > Passeriformes > Sylviidae > Hylia > Hylia prasina. The sequence continues at coordinate 898,482 of VYXD01014867.1, read as the reverse complement.
GCTAAACATCTCTAGCTCCTTCAAGCCACTCCTCACATGATTTGTTCTCCAGACCCTTCACCAGCTTTGTTGCCTTTCTGTGGTCATGCTCCAGTACCAAACATTTTTCTTGTAGTGAGAGGCCTAAAACTGAGCACAGGATTTGAGATGTGTGACCGGAGCTGAGTACAGGGCAACAATCACTGCCAGGCCACACTATGTCTGATACAAGCCAGGATGCCATTGGACTTCTTGGCTACCTGGGCACACTGCTGGCTCATGTTCAGCTGGCTGTTGACCAGGCTCTTTTCTTCTGGGCAGTTTTCCAGCCACTCTTCCCCCAGCCTGTGTGAAGTAGTTGTAACCCAAGTGCAGGACATGACACCTGACCTTGTTGAACCTCATCCCACTAGCCTTGGCCCATGAATCCAGCCTGTCCAGATCCCTCCATAGAGCCTTCCTGCCCTTCAGCAGATCAGCACTCTTGCCCAGCTTGGTATTGCCTGGTATTAACTGAGGGAACACTCCATTTTGCAATCTAGAGCATTGATTAAGATATTAAACAGGATTGGCCCCAATACTGAGCCTTGGGGGACACCACTTGTGACTCCTGCCCACTGGATGTAACCGCATTGACCTCTGCTCTCTGGGCCTGGCCATCCAGCCAGCTGTTTATCCAGTGAGCTGGGTAAAACGCCGGCCAAGCCATGAGCAGCCAGATGGTCCAGAGTAATACTTTGGGAAATGGTGTCAAAGGGTTTAGTAAAGTGCATAAACCACATCCATGTCACCCAGAATTTTCTTAGCCTTCTGATGCTTCATATTGGAGTCAGAGTTTCTCACTTTCCCATGCCTTTTCACATAAACAAAGAATTTTTTTTTGTAAATATGGCCAATGTTTGCATTCCTTCAAAGGGGAGGAGAATGTCATTGACAGTCTGATTGACCAATGTGGTTGAGAGGTGGGAATTTCACCTTCCAATCCATTGTCACCTTGATAAAAGTATATATTTGGAAATTAATAAACAAAGGCCTCTTTTTCGGCCTCAGCGCTGCATCTCAAAAGATTCCAGGTCTCTGTGTGATCATTTCGTGTCCGACTGCATCACATCCACAGCCTTTTCCTCACTCACTGAGACCATTTGCAAAATGAAATAGAAGATCGAGTCATAGAAGGTTCTTGTCATAGAAGATCGAGGTAGTACTGCCCCTTCAGCTTTGATGCAAAGTAATCAAAGCCTGATCTTTGGTGTTACTAAAAATGTGAGGTAACAGTCATGATATTTTATAAAGCAGCTGTAGTTGCAGGGTTCTTTGTTAATATACTGATGGAAATTGAGAAGTCTAATGATGGGACAACATAAAATATGGCAAGTTTTAAAAGAAAATGGCAATATTGAAATGGAGTTTTTGTGGCAAACTCGTCATTTCTTAAAACAGTGTGAAAAAAATAAGTTGATGTTGGGGAGAATTTGCTCCGCATTATAGTCTGAACTAATAAAATGCCACAATAATGTTGGGAAATGGAAGATTTTAGCTCCCATTTTATGAGTCATCTGAGTTTTCAAAATAATGAGTGTATATTAACATCTACATTGCTTAGGGCTGGATGGAAGTTTAGATAAGTGACCTTCATATCTTATGGTTTAATGCTGATGATTCTCAACTGTATACTCATAGTACCATCTGTAAGAAGATGTAAAGAAAGGGGTTTTGTCCATATGCCTATTCAAGTGAAGGAAAAAAAAAATCCCCCTTGACTTATCTTGGGCAAGGTAGGTTTTTAGTTTCTTCTTCTGCTTCAGAATTCTTGTTTGCATCATGTTATCCAAGATGCCAAAGTCTCCTCTTATAAGTCTTGAATGACTACCTCATTCCTCTCTGCCTTCTACCCTGCGTACTAATTTACCTATCTGTGAGCACAGTAAGAAAAACAGCAGGAAAAAAGGGAAAAAAAGAAAGGGTGTTTTTGTTGGGTTAGCTCAAATACCTAGTGCTGGAGGGAAAGAAAACCACACTTTCTCTTGCTAAAGAATCAAAAATCACTAAATCCTTTGGTTGCTGTAGGATGGTCTCACTTGCCCATTTGGAAAAAAGGAAACTCCTCTTTGACTGCCTCCAAGAGTTCTCTGGGGCTCATAGGTCCTCCTTGCTTTTCTCTCTTGGTGAGGCCTCAGAGCTTGTGGCAAAAAGCCCTGCAGTGTCCCATTTCTTGGCCTGGCACCTGTGTGCCTAGGGCTCCCCACCTCAACCATGCTCACAACCCAGGGACTGCCCCTTGTCCCTCTGCAAAAAGGCATCATCTGTGTGACTGGCAGGGTCTTACTTCTCCCCTCGAGCTTTTGAGTTAGGGTTTCCAGTTTTTACTTATAACCCAAGTCTTGCTCAGCCGCTCCCTTTCCTTTTTCCTGCTGGGGACATACTGGTAGTGTTGACTGTGCAAAGAGAAATGCACTAGCTCATTTCTTCCATATGTTTCTAGAGGACATTACAGTCTTCCCCTTTCCATGATTTTCCATTTGCAGCATGAATAGAATGGCACCTCTTTGCACATATGCACAGATGGTCATAATCTCTCCTGCATCAGATCATTTTGCTCATAATTTTTAATGTCAATTTTACTCTCCTCACTTCAAAACCTCTCCTTTTCCCAGATATATGTCTCTCTTTCCCCTTTCTTTCTACCCTGTTTTTAAGGGACTATTGACATGTACAAACTGACCAACATAAGTGCACAGTAAGCCAAGTCATTCTGCAATAACTTCTTGCATGAACAGCCTTCCAGAGAATAATTGTGTTTTTTCCAAAGCTACACAGTCAAATCTTGAAGGAAATTCTTTGGCTGGATTTCCAGCAATTTGTTTCTGGTTTAATGACAGGGAAACAGTAGTGTCTGTCAGAGGACAAGCCTTGCTTATCCCTATGTAGAGCTTATGCAACACTGTAGAATATGAGTTTCTCTCTGTCAAAAGGATCATCCTGATTATTTCAGATTTTTTCTACTCCTGGTCTAAATGTATCAATTTCTTTCTCTCCTTGCTATAATTTCATCCGTAAACATGTAATAGCCTTCATACATTTGGAGGTGTTTATCTCTCATAAAAATAGTGATTTTGGAAATGCTACGACCCAGTGAAAACAGTAATATTTTGCTATACTACACAATTGCATCCTTAAATGATCATAAGTTCACTTGGAATTAGCATAATTATTCTATAAGTGAAATAAATACATTATAAAATAAATATGAAAAAGGTTTAAATTTAGCATAAAGCAGGAAATAGATCCTGAAGCAGAAATGAAAAATTCTTGGTGGTATGTTAAACAGTAGGAGATAAAGAAATGACTAAAAAAATTCAGAATGAATTAATACAAGGAATGACTGTTGGCTGAAATCTTAATACTATGTGAAGGATTAATGGAAACCATTATAGCTTAGCAAGAACATATTAAACACACCACTTTCCCATTAGTATTATTTGGATTTGTTTGATAAAAGTATTTGATTAAGGAGTATTTTCTTGTAAGCAGCAAAGGGCTGGCAGACTGAGGGCACACAGCATCCCTTTACAAACCATCACGCTTTTCCTTCTCGGTGCACATTCCCAGGTATTTCATGCTGCCCTGATGGGCTCTTTCTGTGAAACTCTTTGGTACCATCCCTCTTCCCTCATTCCCTGAGGGAATGTGAGCGGAGACATTGCAGAGGAGAACACGTATTTCTAATAACCAGGAAAGTGCTCTGGTTTCAGGGTCCGTCACTGCATCTACATTTACTTTCATCACAGTGCACAGATCTTGTTTTGCTCTAACTTCTGAAAATGTGAGAAGCTGGGGCTAAATTTAGTCTACATTTTCTGTTATAACATCAATAATTCTCCTCATGACTCTTAGCATTGTCAGCAATACCTCTGTCAACCAAGGTGGCACTTAGCCATACACAGGTTGAGGTCTCCTGCAATAAAAGTTGTTCTCTGATATCTGCCTGAGGCAGAAAGGCAACTGAGGTGGATGGGAGTAGAGGGAGGACCAGAACAGGGCGAGGAAAACATAAAAATGAATATTCTAGTATGAGGAGCTGAAAACACCAGGTGTCTTGTTTTTTGCTCCACTAGCTCAGCTTGTCCAAGTATGGGAATTCAGAGCAGTATCCTGTGAGTCACATGGGTGCTTGGCCAGCCACTCAGACACTACTGCCATGTGGACACTGCATGAAGCAGGTTCTACTGCCAACCCTGCTCTGGGCATCTGCCCTGAGAGGCAAAGCTCATCCTTCCTGGGGTGGGTGGCATGTCTCCTCCTAGGGCCATTTCCTCACTGGTTTGTTAACAAAGACTTTTAGCAAAGACATACATTGTGAGGAAAAGATCTGTTTTTGTTGGTAGGTTTTTTGTCAATCCTTTTTTTAATAACAAAAAAGAAATTAAGATCCTCTGTTTTCAGACCACTTTGTGATGTTCATCTGCATTGCATCACTCTGAAACCAAGAGCAGCTGCACTGCTTACTGTAAGCACATCTGGAAACAGGAGCTGTGTGCTTTGCCCAGGCAATCATGAAAATAAAACTTGAAGTTTGAAGTTATCTGGTTTATGTTTATTTTTATATTGTACTACTTTGCTGCTGATTTAAATCAAATGACTTTACAGTTTTGATATGGGTGCATGTGGCGTGCAAACTGGTTGCCACAGACACTGGATTTAGGTGTCAGCTGGCACTTTCTGAAACAGATAACTTTATGATAGAGCTAAATATCTTTTTTCTTTTAGGTGTTGTGAATGCAGAAAAATAAGTGAATACAAAATAGTTTGGGTAAAATAAGGGACATTATATGTACTTTTTGTAATAAAATGTGAATAAAATTATACCTAGGTTGCTTTTGAAGTGATTTTTGGATTCCAGTCTTATCTTGACAAGTAAAGATTTGAATACATCTTTTTTATTAAAAAAAGTTTATTTTATATTGGAGAATGGTATTGAAAAATTGGTAAACCATCATTTTTCAAAATTGTGCCTGAGTTTTAGCAATCCCATTTTAAATTTTGTGGAAAAAAACCCCAGATCTAGCAGAGGTGACTTAATGTTCCTGACATTTGACTTGCTGCATCCAGAAATTGTTCAGATTTACAACGGGGGAAGCCACAGTCATTCTTGACTGCTCAGGCCACTCTTTTTTAGTGTCTCACCCCTCCTGTTGGATGGCTCAGCTTTTACTTGGCTCCCTTAGCTTGTGTCCTGTTGTACTGAGGCACTGGGGAATGAGAGCCAGCTCACCTCATTTTGTGGCATAGTGCCTCCACGTGAGGGTCTCTGTCACCCAGAGAGTGGAGGAAGAGCAGGGGAGCAGAAAGCTGGAAGTGGGAACTGCCACCACTCTCCCAAGGTGGACAGTCCTCATTTGTTGGCCAGAGTGCTCAGTCCCAGGGAGCTGGCACAGCTATGATCTGCCTCAGGCAGCTCTAATCCAGAAGAAAAATGGTATCTTGAGCTTTTTGTCCTTGAAATTTAGTTAGTGGTAGATGATGGGGATATATTAATTGCGATCATAATGAGGACAGAACAGCTAGATGAAATGTAAGGAAGGAAAACATGACAGTGCCTGGGGAGGAGGAATCTCCATAGCAGAAAGAAGGGTATGCTTACATCTACTTATACTGGATGCCTCTTAATATCCAGTAAGTCATTTTGGTATGTATGAGGCTGGAAGGGGATGCTTGCTGCAGCTGAAGGGGCTGTGTGCTCTCCATATCTGCCCCTGGGCTGCTCCTCCAGGTCTCCCTGCAGTGGGAGCCTTGACTGCCTCTCCCTGTGTGGGTTTGCACTTACCAGGCATGATTTAATGTGGGTACAGCACTGAGTCAGATTTAATTTGCGAGTTTACTGCCAAACCTGAACCAATTTTTAAGCCAGCTGTACTGCACTGATTTAACAAGAAATGGAAACCGTTCAAGGCTCTGTGAATTTGGCATAAATTAACAATTTTGGCTGAGCATTACTATGAGGTTTGGACTAATTCAAACCTAAGGCTCATAGTGAAATTTAGGAGTCTTGAATCCATGCCAAGGGAAAGGTTTGCATAGATCTCTGCAAATTGGAAGTGTCAAGGTTTCAACAGCTCTGCTTGATAAGTAAGAGGAGATTTCCCTCTGAAGTCTGTATCTCTCCTGGAATCCACAATGAATCTGTCATGGTAACATACCACACCTGATAACAGATCTTTGTTAAACAGCTTTATTTGAATGGGTTGTTAATGACATAAACAATAGCAATTAGAAGTATTGATATTGTATTGACAGGCTGTGAAATGGTTTGGTGATTCATTCTTCTAAATTAGCTTTTTTCCTGCTATGCACTGTGAATACTGCTATTGCTGAGAGGAAAACAAAAATAACTTAAGGGGGAAAAAAGGGACAGCTATCCTGGGGAAGCTCTATCTGGGGCAAATATTTGTGTAAGGATTTGATCTAGTATTGTACTCCTTGCAAATATGTTATGGCTAAAACTGGTCTTCTTTTCTGCATATATTTGTGCATTCATTTCTGTGCAAGTATTTGATAAGTATAATCAGTTACTAAATGAGTTGTATAGTTGTTAGATGCAATGGTTGTTTGCAGTTTCTCACAATGAATATTTATGACGTACAAAAGTTTCTATCATATGGTGTTGGATCCGGCCTTTAATTTGGTAGCTGAAACAGAGTAAACAGAGGGGAAAAAACCAACAGAACACAACAAAATGATGACAAGTGCAGAACAAATATTGTTCATACACTAATAGTCATGGGCAAAGACAGTTGCAGGTATAAAAAGCAGCCACTTAGTAAACATTCAAGTAATCTGAGAATTACTTTTAGAATTTTTTTTGCTGAAAATGGTACCACAGGTACCTTAAGTCACCCATAAAAACCAGTTTAAGTTATGAAGAAATGAGACAAATACAAAGTCTGTATTATCCAGGTGGTGCTAGCATTGAGGAACTGCACCTTTGTGTTTTCACACCAATACAGAAAGGTCAACACTTTAAAATAAATGATATTTCAGAGCTGTGGACTCCCACTTTTTAAAATTACTATTTCCACTTCATCTGCAAAGACCTTCTGTAACTACTACTGTGTACCACTGGAAAAATACTAGTGCATGGAAAAGAGGATACGGGACAGAGAAGAGCTTATCTTCAGTGAGATTAATGGAGTACAACTCAGCACCATTTTATTGTTCTGTTACCCCAGATTTTAATAACTTGATCTGTGCAACACAAATGGCTGGTTCTTTTATCTTAAACCAGAGTAATTTGTGACACTATTTTAATATTTATTGCAGTCACATAACATTATTATCACAGTCCTATCTTTCTCCCTTTCTTATTATTTTTAGTGTGCTTACTTTCAAGGTTGCAGTGTAGCTGCTGAGCTTCCAGTAAACTGTGAGGCACCAAGGCAGGACACCAGGAAATGCCTCTGATTCTGACCTGGGCCTCACACCTGCATGTTAGCTTTGTTACACTTCACAGGCATTAATAATCACAATTTAAATAGCTTAAAATTGAGTAATGAGCTCACCTGAACATCTTTGTAAGAATATTTATCAATCATTAGAAAAATAGTCAAAAAAGTGAAGAATTAGCATGCCAGAAGCCATGTAATAAACCCTGTAAGACTAGATATTAGGAAGATTAAGCTGTTCTTTCACTACAGCAATATATATCTATAATGAGATGCAGTTGCTTCTTGCAAATGTGCCACAGATTAATTAGTTTCAGAATACTGCAGTTTGTTCACAGTACCTTAAAGGCTCTTGAAAAATATTATGCATGATAAGGATGCAAAGTGAGTATACAGGAGGGACACTGTGAAAAGCAAATAAACATGGCTTTTCACATTGTTGTATTCTGGGGAGACAATCTCTTTTTAACGAGTCTTCCCTCAAAAATCCTGATAGGATGTTTCAGATGTGACCTTCATCTGTAACTTTTGAGTTCGAATAAGCTAAGGAGAATCAGGTTGGCAGGATACTTATTTCTCAAAGAAAAAAAAAACAAAAGTGCAGTGTTTGAAGACCCTGCAGTTAATAATGTTTTCTCTTCTCTTGCTTTATGTATAACTTTTTAAGTGGTTCCAATGCTTTAAACCAGATGTGCTGGGTCAGAATTATTCAACTATTGTGCAGCTTCAGTTAAAGACAACATGTGCTCTGTGTGCCTGCATAAGTAAGCTCTGTGCTGTGCCAACACACTCTCTCTTTTCTGTTTGCGTATTTTTCCCCAATCCATCTCCCTCAGGAAAACAGAAGTGCATTGGACTGGATATGAAACACAGGACAAAAAAAAAACCCCAAACCATGCATGATGAATTATGTAGAGGGGAGACATGGTGGTGTAATATAAAGAATTTATTAGCATGAGCATGAGATCCTTGCATTACTCAAGAGAAGCAAAAGCCAAAGCTGAATTATGTAGGTCATCCCAACAAGTACCAAATAAACCTTATGCAGAGACTGTCATTTGTTATGTGATACACAAAAATTGTTTCTATTTATTATTGTGACTTTCTGCTTTTACTTGTATATAAAGGTTGATATTTTATTTGTAATAAGGTTTATCTCTAGATCCATATAAGCAATGATGTAGATCCAAATAAATAAGACATGATGTGGGAGAAACAGAACACTGGAATTCAAAGCCAAAGGAGACAGAAGAGCTCACCAGGAGTGAGGTGGTAAGAAAATGCCTAGCAGATTCACTTGATTTTTGGCTTAGTGGACATGTATAACTCTCAGAAATTTGTAACTGATCCAGAACTGAATGATTCTATCCTGTGAGACATGTATTCCTTCTCTGAGGAATAACAATAATACTACTACTAGTGTATTTAGTTGTCAGGAGGTTTTTTTTTTTGCTTTGGTTTTTATTTGTTTGTTTTTGTTTTTTGTTTTGTTTTGGTTTGGTTTTTTTGGTGTGGTCTGGTTTTTTTTTATGTAGTAGTTCTAATATATTCAGGACTTTTGTCCTGGAATGATGAACAAGAAGAGTGCGGGTGGTATCAAAGATGCCAAGTGACATTATCTTTTGCCTGTCATTCCTATGCATGCATATGTTAGTGTTCAAATCCCATTTTTTTTAGGCAATCCCAAGTAACTACAAGCTAATTTTCCTTTTCCCTGAGCTATGATATTTAGTGGCCTATAAATTACTCCTATAATTTTGTTCCTTTAGTTGTGCTATTATGACAGCACCTTTGGGCTACAATAATCTCCCAAATAGCAGACAGCAATGTGTACTGTGTACACATGGACCTGAAGTGAATCTATGACTTACATCAGAAGTGATGATATCAAACCCTGATAAAATCAGTGGGGATAATTACATACACTTTTTCTCACGAAGATTTCTCAGTACTTCACTGGGATGGATTAAAATGTGCATTATTTTTTCCACCCTTGCCAAGGAATTGTCATAAAAGAGATGTCAGTGGCTGTGGTGGCCCAGTGGCTGCTCCAGAATTTCTGCAGAGAGACACCTCCTTAACTGTATTTGCACAAATGCACATGGGTAGGAAAACAAACTGGGGGAAATTCAGTAGGGACAAATGCATAGTTAAAAACACCTGGAAATGGACTGTCCTGTGAGGAGAGACTGAGGGATGAGGTCTGATTTGTCCTCAGGGACAATTTTTTGGGGGTCTAACAACAGCCTCTGAGTACCTATGGGGATATGATTGAGAAGAGGGAACTAGGCAGACAAGGAAAGTGCACTGAACCAAGCAAGAGAGATTCAAACAGGATAAAAGGAAAAGCCTTTTCCCCATTGGGTCAGCAGGGTACCTCCCCGATCTAGGCTGAGTCATCTCAGGATAACTGACTAAGTATGAGTCATCTCAGGATAACTGACTAAGTACTGGCAGAGGTTGCTCAGAGAGGTTGTGGAGCCTCCATCCTTGGAATACTCAAAAGCTTTTTGGAAGTGGATCTGGGCAATTGCTCTGGGAAACCTTGCTTTAGGAAAAGGTTGAACCAGATGACCTCCAGTTGTCCCTTCCAATCTCAAGTATTCTGTGATTCTCCAATCCTGTGAACCTATCTAGGGCTGCAATTTTAGGGAAAAAAGTAATATTAGAGAAGCATTTATTCTTTGTATTCTAGATCCTCTAACATAGCCAAATCCTTGATACTGTCAATTTGTCTTCCAAAAATTTTTGCATTTGTTCCCAAGTAACTATATTATAAGACTAGGATTGGTGTTTTCCAGCCCTCATTATGTGCATGATGAAACCACAGTCTTGTTTGCTCTTGCTTTATAATAACAAATAATGTGTTGCTAATTGCACTTTTGTTGGATGGCCTTAATAAGAATTCAGAGCTTTTCTGCCAGTTCCTCTATTTACTTTCAGGTCTAGACTCAGTCACTCTTTGAATCTTGGAGTTAAGTCCATGACACACTGTGATCTCAGGTGCCTTGAAGCTTGCAACAAAGAACAGCTGAAGGATCCACTCCTGAGTTTCCTTTAGTTGGATAGTCACTTGGTTAACCAAAAAACCTACTGCAAGTGCATGCTTATATGCCTGCACATACACCAGCTATAATTAAGCATTTTATCAACCTACCTATGTCTGATGTTAGAATACACTAGATCCTAGGAGCGGATCTTCCAATTGATTTCAGATCTCAAACCCAAAATCATGACTAAAACTCATTAAACTAGCTTTGAAATTTTTCAGCTATTTGCTCTTCAGTGCTGTTTCCTATTGACATTTCTCTGTTGTCACAATTTTAAAACTCAATAAGATATAACGCCCCATAAGAATACAGATTATATAATGGCAGCATTTATTTCATGAACCCAAGGGGATAATTTGATTTTCATCTTTTTTTTTCTCTGTCACAATATAGAGCTACCAATAAATGGTATGTAAAGGAGATCAGAGCAAAGTGAGGAGCTGAAAATTCGCAATTTATTAACTTGAGCACAAAAGTACAGAAAATAACTGACTCAAGTTAGTTGGGGAAGAAGTCAACCTATTGCATTAAAACATGGCTTGCACTAGTCTAATGAGTTTTCTACCAAATGAGCCATGAAACGTACTGCCAGAATATAAAGTCAGTAAAATACTCAAGTTACTGGATAATATCATTATATGTTTTATCTTATTGGGGAGCTGGTACAGAATACATTATCTTTAAATTTACACAATCTGCATAACCAGAAAAAAGGCCTTTTTTAAAAAATGAATGTGCCATTCAGATAAGTTGCTAATAAAAAGAGATCAGAACATACTGAAATCCATAAGAAAAATTATGCACATACAGAATTCTCAAAAACACATGAAAAGAATTGTATAAGAAAGATGTCAGTTCAATGTCCTATTTACAATATTTATTTAATGAGACCTATGGAAAAAGGCACAGAAAAAGAGTAGGTGTTGAAACACACTGAAAATTTTGCTAAATTTGTTCAAATCATTAAGAATTGCAATAGAATTAATTTAACATCAGCACTCCATTTCAAAAGTTAATCTTGATTATTTTTAGAATGCTATGTTTTGTAAATATTTAAAGAGAGAGGACTACTTTCCTTAATGAGGAATTGTGTTATGTTGCAAGTGGTATTTTTGCATGACTAAAGGAGCTGGTGATTAAAATTTTTTAAAAAAGGAAAAAATCATCTTGAGTTTTTTGTTCAGTCCTATTCCTGCTTCAGTCCCTAAGGGACCTTTTGCAACTGTAAGACAATTGGATGCTTTTGAAATTAATGGAACTTCTATTACATCTCAAGAGACTGGAATTTGCTCCAATCTCCTCAGATGCATAAGTAGACTGCCTGCTCAAGTATCCCCCCTTTGACTACTCCTGAATTCCATTTTCCAATGGTTTCATTGCAAACTACACCCAGAAGCTTCCTAGAATTGACTACAAGTCAGTGTATCGCATCAATTACTGCAGTGTGATGAATTAAATCTTCATTTATCCAAAAAGCCTATAGGCAGCTCTGAATCTTTCCTGCATGGCTAAACACTGTTTTAAGCACAGGCAAAGCTCTGCCTATGTTGTCTGGGCTGCTTCACTTGCATCCTTTTGGTGTTATTTGTTGTTAAAACAGTTGTCTCCTCTCAACATGCTGTTTAACAGATGACTGTCCATCCACTATCTCAGCTTCCCTTTATTTGCCCAATGATACATTGACATTGACAGACACTAAGTTTGTTTTTAATGTGTCCCAGGTTTCCTTCTAGGTATCTTTAGAAATAGAGTGCTGTTGAACTCTGTGGCCAGCTATAACATTCATTAAAAATTAATTTCCTACTTGCCTGGTATTTTCCTGATTTATGTGCTTTTGAAGGCATTTTGATACCTTCTTGTGCACGGGTAGATTTCCAGGTTTCACATCAGTATTTTAAATTGGAAGTAGGATTGAGAGCCTGTAGTCTGGCCTTACCAATTAGTAATATTTTTCCCTTCTGAGGGAAAAAAAAATCCCGTCTCTTTCAAAGTATGTAATCTGATTTCTGTTACATGGGTTTGCCTTAAAGGAGCACTTCATCTAGAGAAATGTCAATGCACAAGAGCTGGGCAAGGACTGGGGCATCTCTTGAGAGGGTGAGGAAACTGGGCCATGAGGAGAGAGGGGGTTTATTCAGATTAAATTATCAGGGGCCTGGCAAAATGTTCACTCAAGGAAAGAGGAGAGGGGAAAACGTTCTCATGAATCTTTGTGGACCTTTTAAATTAAATTTTGTCATACCTTTAACCCTACCTGTTTTGGCCACAGCTTCCAAATCATCTACTCTGTTACTAGGAAGAGTAGTGTCGTTATTTGAAACCTAATTCTTCTAATGTGCAGTCAAGACAGGCAGTGCCAGTGTTGTGCCTGCTGGCCCTGTGTTCGTGCTTGTTTTAACTGTGCATCTGGTGCCAGTGCTAAAGAGAAATGCACCCTCACTTGACACCATTTAAAAAAATTATTAAGTCTGCATTTTGTTTGACCACACAATGTGTACCTTAACATAAAACTCTGATGATGGTAATAGTTTTTATTGGCAAGCTATTTTACTTTAAAATGGTCCAGAGTCTATTGCAGCATAGGCTGCCAAGTACTTTTTAAAATCTTTGAGATTTGTGGCATGTGGTTTTTGCTATTGGACATCCTCTCCTGTATTTTTAGAATGAAAATATGATTCACACATCATCTCTTGAGTCTAAATCCAGTCTGCTCTTCTCTTAGGCTTGCCTCAATTACTCTGTTCTATTCATGAGCTAACTGCAAAATGCTTTGTCACTGAAATAAGAGTAATACTTCACCAAACAGACGCATCCCTTAATGCATATTTCTTTTGTGTTCTTTTTCTGTCTTCCCTCACATAGTAATTGTAGTGATAGGACAAGGGGGAATGGCTTTAAACTGTAAGACACTAGCTTTAGATTGGATATCAGGAAAAAATTCTTCCCTGTGAGACAATGGAACAGGCTACCCTTTTGTGGCCAAGGCCAGGCAGAATGGTTCAACCTGGTCTACTGAAAAATGTCCCTATACAATGTAAGGGTGTTGGAACAGATGATCTTTAAGGCCTCTTCCAACTCAAACAATTTTATGATTCTATGAATGTTTCTGGTCTCCTCTAGTGTTAGACTTTCTCTTTTCTCTGACCTTCTGGAGATGATATGGATGTCCATCCAGTACACAGAGGATCTATGTGGCTCTGGGGGAAACCACAATGAAAAAAGTTAACAACTTGTCAGATACCTTAGTGCTGGGAGAGAACTTGTAGGGACAAGCCAAAACTTTCTGGGCATGATGATTTCCATGGATTTTGGTCTCAAGGTTTCTGTAAGAGACCCTTACAACTGTGTACATGTCAAAGAATATTGTCAATGCCATGACTCACTGAACCTCCAGTTCCATGATACCATCATAGTTGACTGCTGATATTTAGCACTGCAGATTCATATTTTTAATTTATTTTGTTTAAATTACAGCTAAAAACAACTGTTTCCTAGTGTGAATGAAGTCTCTCTGCTTTGGAAGTTCTCAAGAAGCATCTTGTCACAGCATCTCAGCTCCTTAGGCATGCATGATTTTCATTTGTGGACTGTTGCTCCAATCTAAGGAACCTAAGGAGCCTTAAAATTTGGTCTTTCTGTTTTTTTCCACCCTCTGTACTGCAAACATTGTTTCTGAGACACAGCAAGCTATTTTCATAATTTATTTTATATTTTTTGTAAAACTCCTTCACTCAGCCTCCTCAGAACCTTCTTCAGCTTTTGTCATTTTTACTGGGACAAATTTTATTGATTTTATGCGCAATATGCAAGGGCAGTGGTCTTGTGCTGTTCCTTTTATTGAAGTTTTATGATGTTCATCTCTCAACCCTGAATTCTGCCTGTGCAAATGCAGAGAATTTCAGGCAGACCTCTTCTCTGTGCTGGAGAAGAGACATGGCAACCAATTCTAGGCTCAGCAGACTGTTAACATGTGGAGGTAATGGTCTAAAACGTTGGTTGGCCCACATTTAACTGGGGCTAAATCTCTTGTTCTGCAACTTCTTCCATCTGTGTTCTCCCTACAGAGACACAAAATGATGTAGCCCTGCTGTTTACCAGAACAAATTTTTCTCAGGTACAAGTTTTCAGAGAGATAAAAGGAGGTATCTCCCCATTTAACCAAGCGCTGGGGAATCTGACTCAGTGGCTTAAAAACACTATCAAACATGAAGCTTCCTTACCTCTCTGTGTTGCACCAGGACTTTCTCTTCCACTAGCCAAAATCCTAAAGACGCTACTCCAGATAGGCCCTTCCACAGCTTTTTCTTCCCTCAGAAGCTACTCCACAGCAATCTAGGAGGGACTTCATCCATTTGTCATTTGAATCCTGACAATGATTAAAATATGGAATGCAAAATGAAAATTCTTAGTGTACTTTGTCCATCTACTAAAAATTATTTCCAGCTGTGGAAAGATTATTTTTTCAAATTATCTCCTTCAGCAGAATTCCTTATTTTTTAACATGCTGATGTCTTAGATGGTAGATGAGATTGGAGCATTTTTCTTGCAAAAATGTTCAAGATTAGTTAAGCTGGTGTTGGTACAGGTTAATAGATTTCAAACACAAAGTAGCAAATTTAAAGAGCCTTCAGGCTTTTTCTGCATGAGGGTTTATAATAACACCTCTTTTTCACAAAAAGCCTAATTTTAAAAGATAACTTTTTTTTTTTCTAGTCAGCAAAATGTGAATTACACTAGGTAATAACAATAATTGTAAAAAATGCTTCTTCATTTGGCAGTGTTTAGCGCATTCTAATGAATTGTGGTAATAAAGGCATCTTTCTTGTGCTTTATAGTATATGAAACTAATGCCTTGAAGGGACAATACAAAGGGATACAAAAGCTGGTTGCAAGCAGTATCTTCTGTAAACACTTTTAAAGTAATTACATAGAAGGCCATAAGGAATACTAATCAAAAAGACAGATACTATGTTTTTATTCTTAGGTCAAATTAAGACATGTTTAGGTTTTAAATAACTGTAAAGGAAATATTCGTTACTGGTGGAAGGTTGAACTTCTAATGGTACCAATCTCTCCTCCTCTAAAGGAGATTTGCCTCTGAAGTCAAATGTTGTAGTTAACAGTTAATGGGAACTCAGGGAAGATGACAAAAACACAGGTTGTAGTATTCTTTTACTCCTGTGCTGTATATTGTAGTGGGAAATGGTAATTGGTGGGGGGTAATCCACATTTGTCTCTGCAGGATAGAAGGATAGTAAAAGCATAATGGGAGAGGAGAAGCAAATGGACGGGGGCAGGATCTCACTCTATTTCTGTGCTATTATTTTAACAGTAAATGCTATTACATAGGCTGCTGAAATACACTTGTAGTAAAAAAATGTGAGAATACAGAACTTGTTTGCTTATAAAGTTCTGTGCGTTGCATAGTTAAAAATTACTGCAAGTATTCTGAGTCTCAAAGTTATTTCCAGTGATTTTTTAAAAGATATTTGCAGCCTCAGAGTATGCTCAATGGATATCGGTGTCCATAATACATCATCAATAGGATATTGCTCAGTGAACAAAATAGAGTAATGTTATTCCCTCTGAGATGGGAAATCAGAAATATGGAAATGACCTTAGGGGATCAGACCATCAGTCCAGTATTTTGTCTAGCAATGGTCAGTGATAGTTGATTAAATGCCCAACCCTCCCTCCACCACCAACAATGAAACAAAAACTCAAAGAAAAGCTTGACTCTGCATACCATTTTTTATAACTGCCATTACATAGAAATTGCCGTAAAATACATATAATACTGGTGTTATATTCATGCCACTGTCAGGAAATCATACAGAGGAGTTAAGAGATGATCTTTTGGAAGGTGATTAGATTCAGTGGTGAAACAGAAGCAAGAAACTGAGCAGCAGTGGATGCTGGAGGTACCTGCCAGCTGTGGAATGGGATGTGTGGCCTATGGGAGAGGTAGAAGCAAGGAATGTGGGGCAAGCAGCCTGCATTACTCTCAAATTACTCCTGTATTATGATTGACTTGTTTTGAAGAAGTGTTTTGGGAGGCTGTTCTGAGGAATAATGCTTGTACAGTGACCACTCGTTCATTATCACTCATTTAACTCTGGGCTTCACACCAATGAAGACCTAAAAAAATGCAGGTTACTTTGAATTAGGATGTGAAATTTGTACTACAGGTATATTATTCATCTTCAGAGAAGTCCCTGGCAACTCTGAAGTATATTGCTATATATTAATAAACAGCAAAGAAGTAGAACTAATTGAGCATCACACTTTCCTGAGTTTGAACATTTAATCTTTTCCTTTACTCAAGGTCATTTCCATTACTGGAATTTTAGTTTAATGAGAACTTACTTGATTCTGTCCCACCAAAAATTCTATATTTTGTAATTAAATCATCAGCAGGCCCAGTGGTGATTTGATACATTTGGCAAGGAATATTGATGTGGATTTCTTACTGCAACAACATGCATGTGTATAAAGTTCAGCAACATGAGTTCTTTGTCTCTGAACATTGTACAATCAATATTCTATTACTGCAGTGTGAGCTCTGCTGCATTGTAGCTAAATTAGTGCATAAGACTCAAGAATGCACTGACGGAAAGAATTCTAATTTCTGGATATAAAATGTGTGTAAGTTGTTTGTTTTAGCTGTAACAGTTCTGTTCCAGTAGCTGTTGCTTCAGGTACTATTTATGCAATTTAATTGAACAGGAATTTCAGAAGTTTTAATTTATTTTCATCATGATTTTTTTCAGTAATGATTTCAAAGACACATCATTACACTTTTTGATGGTTTTGTTCACATTCTTTCTGTTTGTTTTGCTTTGTATGACGAAGATGTCTGTGGCATTGGGACATCCACTATGCTGGCTTTGTTACAGACTGAAATTCTGCTATGGCAAAAAAAATCAAACAAACGCAAACCAAGAGTTTTAAAGACAAGAAGGATAAGTTGCTCCCCAAGAAAAAGAGAAGGGTGCAAAGCTTGA
This sequence comes from Hylia prasina, assembly GCA_013397195.1. NCBI lineage: Eukaryota > Metazoa > Chordata > Aves > Passeriformes > Sylviidae > Hylia > Hylia prasina. The sequence continues at coordinate 881,010 of VYXD01014867.1, read as the reverse complement.
AGACTGGGGATTATTTAGGCAGCAGGCACTGCTGTATATTGCCACCACAGACAAGCCAGAGTGGGCTTTCTAAAAATCCAACCTCAGCAGCTGCCTGCAGGAGCAGAGTGCTGAAGGCAGCAACTTCTGTCCTTGTTTCTTTCCTTGCCTTACAAGACTTTGGCTGCTGTAATTGCTGGCACTGCTGGGATGGTGAGAGGGAGAGGTTCCTGCAGATTGCCCTGCTTCATCACTCCCTTCACTACCTCTTTCTTCCAACAGGGGCCATGGCAACCACTGCCCAGACCCCCGTGGAGAATGCAAGGGGGCACCCCCCCAAGAAGGTGGAGGGGAAGGTAGATGAGCAATTATTAGTGGGAGCAAGAGGGAATCTTTTGTAGGAGAAGGAAGATGGAGAGTCATTTAGACATGACTGGATTTCAGTGTCTGGGAAAGGTCCTCCTGGGGAAGGAAGAGAAAGGTCTATTGAAGTGAATTGGGAAGTGGGAAAGGCAGACAGAGAAAGAAAAGTCTTTACCTGCAGCCCCTGGGACTTGCCACAATCGTCATGACCTGTTTCACACACATAGAATCACACAGAATCTCTGGGTTGGAAGAGACCTTCAGAATCATCGAGTTCAACTCAGCCTTAACGCCTCAACTAAACCACGGCACCGAGTGCCATATCCAGTCTTTTTTAAACACATCCAGGGATGGTGACTTCACCACCTCCTCAGGCAGACCATTCCAGTACTTTATCACCCTTTCTGTAAAAAACTTTTTCCTAATAGCCAACCCTTGGCACAGCTTGAGACTGTATCCTCTCTTTCTGTCAGTGGCTGCGTGGTGAAAGAGACCAACCCAACCTGGCTGCAACCACCCTTCCCGAAGCTGTAGAGTGATAAGGTCACCTCTGAGTCTCCTTTTCTCCAGGCTACGCAACCCCAGCTCCCTCAGTCATTCCTGATAGACCTTGTGTTCCAAGCCCCTCACCAGCCTTGTTTTGTTCAGTCTCTAAAGTCTCTTATCTACGCAACTCATTCTGCCCAACTCATTCTGTCACTATTGTTGAATTCAATTTTCAATTTCTTTTATCACTTCCTTTGGAGGACAGGAGTCAGATTTGGACACACAGCCTTAAAGTTCTGATTTTACTTGACACCTCATCCGTGGAGGTATTTCACTGCTGAATTTAAATGGATGTAGGTTGTTCTGCTTAAGTCTCTACTCCCTCTCAAATCCTGAGCCAAAATGCAAGGAAATCTGTGGGCTTTTTAGATTCTTTTTTTCTTTTTTTTTTCTTTTTCTTTCTTTCTTTTTTTTTTTTTTTTCTTAAAGGAAATCAGGATATGTATGCCTGTCCCTCAGTTCTAAAGCATCAAAGCACTACATCTTGTTCAGTGTAGTGGTTCAGTACTTGAGTGGAGTTCCCTTCTAAAACCAGACCTCATAGAGTGAGGTGAAGAAGGATCATTTCACTGCTGTTTAGAGGACAATCCCTGCATCACTGCTGCTATCTGAATACCAGAATAGTATTGGTGAAGGTAGTCCTGCCATTGCAATTTAGGCTGTGCTGGAAGGTTTCACTGATGACAGAATCCATAAATTGTAAGGCTGAATAGCTTGAAAGGCCACAGAGTCCAATCATTCTTTGCAACTTCATGACTTCACTCATGCAAGTTCAGGTGGTAATTCATAATGCCAAATCCTTTCTCCATGTTGACTGCTGCAGTGGTTATTGTACACCCTGTATATATGTAGTGGATTATTCCTACTTAACCACAGACCTTTATTTATTTGTCCTGACTACAGTGCATCTTTTCTCTTCGTGACCATTTTTTGTATTAGGTAAGAGGCTTTAGATTAGAATTCTAATCCCATCCCCTGGTGTTTGCAACCCTTCCTGCAGCATGCCCAGTATGTATTCTTTGATCCAAACCATTGGTGCAAGCAGTAAGTTGTGCAAACATAAGACCTGGGGCAGACTCCTAGGCAATCCAGCAGACAGACACATCTCTGTGGTGTGGTAGTGAGTCTTCTAATCTGCACATGATTGTGAAAGTCACACGAGGCAATGCCCAAAGCTCTACTGAAATAAAAGTATTTCAAAATTAGTGCTTGTCCCCCTTGTCTGTGAAATCCATTGCTCCATCACAGGTGGAGATGAGATTTCCTTGCCTTGGTTTGTTCTTGATTGCTACTTATTTGTCATTTTCTAGGGGCTTACACACTGATTATTTTCTTCAGTTTTTATCCTAAGAAAAAATGCCAGCATTACATTTGCCTTATTTCCTGAAATATCCCTTCATTCTTCATGAACTGTCAGTGACAGCTGCCAGTGGTTCTGAGATTGTCTGGGTACTTGTTTATTACACATGAGAGTGAAACTCATTAGGCCAAACTAATGTGAAAACAGCCAATTTATAAAAGTATTTTCTAGTCTGGTCTTCCCCTGCTGCATCTGACTTCTTATTCCTTTCTCACTAACTGCCTCATTCCTTTCATTATACTAACTGCCTGATATGGGAGTGGCATTTATTTCTTTCTTGGCAGCCTTGGACTATAAGTGTCTAAGAGCTACAGAGCAGGAAACCTTTCCTTGGTTTTCCATTTCAATATGCACATTTTCTCTTGCTTTTGATATCTGATTTTCAGCCATGGTCTTTGCACTCTTTTCCTTTTGTTTGTGTAAGCTCTTTCAAACTCTGTTGTATCAGTTCTGCCTAATTTACAGTTTCCATGTGATTAGATCTTTAGATCACTGAAGGACTGATCATTTATCCACCACTTAATTTTTTGGTTTTCAGTTTATTCTGTTTTCCGCATTAAGATAGTTTTCCTTAAGAAGTTCTAGATTTATTGGATCTTAGCAACCAGTGTTCAGAATTTCTTAAAATTTTCCCTGTTCAAATTTGTTGTCCTTAATTAGGTGGACAGTTACACTTATCTAATTGTCACCCAATTTGCATTTCATATACAAATTAACATCTAGTGCTCTTTTTTTCCTGTGCATATCTGTATAAGTAATACTTAGAATCACTGAATTGTTTGGTTTAGAAGGAACCTTTAATGCTCATACAGTCCAACCTCTCCTGCAATCAGCAGAGACACCTTCAACTAGATCAGGTTGCTCAGAATTTCATCCAACCTGGTCTTGTATCATAAAATATTTTTTAAATTCTGAGGGTTTTTTTCAGGTAACACATAATTACTAACAGTTAAAAAGCCAAGAGAAGTATTAAAAGTGTTTTTTAGCACTTGTTTAATGTCATCTCTCTGAATAAGTTGATTTCACTCCTCCTGTGCTCATGCTGCAGATAATACCTTTCTACCATACCATCATTTATTTATTTTTTATAAATTCACTCATTTCACAGAATTACTGGGTAAGAGAAAAATACCTATTTGCAATCTAACCAAGCAAACAAATATAATTATAGCTATCTGGTGTTTTCTTACTTGCAGTTGTCTTATCTGCCTTTGCCTTGATTGTTTTCTTGTTTGCTAATCATGAATTCAGGAAAGCGAAATTGTTTTCTTGTTTGCTAATCTTAAATTCAGAAAAAGGCTGGAACCCCCTCTTCCCAACATGTGCTAGACTAAATGCTCGAAACAAACGAATTATAGCAACAGGAAGATCAAGCCAAAGACCTCATAATTATTAGCTAGGCCCTATCTTTATGTTATATATCTGCATTATTTGCCACAGGCACTGGCTGATCTGAAAGGGCCACTACAGTGGAGTGGATGGTTTAATGTAGGTTTAAAACAATGGTCAGTGAACAGGATGGTAGTTTTTCAAAATGCTTCCCAGGGACCCTATGGCTACTTTTAACGTATTTAATCACACAGTGGATGGTTCTCAGTATCTCACAGCATGGTTCTTATAATTAATCTTACCTCTGCTCCATAATGAGTTCATTCTGCTCAGAGTGTCTAACTGGACAAGTCCCAAGCGTGTGCCACCCTCTAAATCATGTTTGTGTATTACCTAGGAGAGTAATGACTGGCATATAACAGACTGATGCCAAGGGCACTCAAATAGTTAAACAAAACAGATTTATGGTCAGGGAAATGAATTCTATACCCACTGGTTCTTCACATGTACAAATCAAAGAAAAAATACCTCATCAAGATGTTGTTAGTTATTCAGTGACATCCTTGCTGAATGGGAAAGCTGCTTTCATTGCTATATATAAAAACTTTATTTTGAATAAATTTTAAATCTCCAGTTTTCCAAAATTTCACCTAATTATTTTATATGAGATTTTATTATTAATTATGTGATTTTGACAATGATTTTCCTAAATGAGTGAATAATTTAATGACAAATCTCTATTTTTGTACTAAAATTCAGCAGTAAAACCTGTTTATTTCATCACATTGAACAAATAAATGTTCAATGAACAATTTATGTTTAGAACAACAGCTGAATATTAAGAGAAAACTAGGGAGAGCTGTCAACCTTCTCAGAAAATGCTTTAAATGAGAATAGACAAAACACAAAAAAATTATGTGGTTCTGTGTATTCAGAGCAGTGAAACAAAATATGACTTTTGGATTTTTAGCCCTTTAACTTCAGTGATTCAACTCTCAGATTTTGGATATAAAATATTATGTATGCAATTAAATGAACAGACATGGTATTTTTCTGGATTTTTTTACACATTTATTTAGGATTTTATAGATTTAGTTTTGAAAACAGCACATTTTTGCTGTGATGCCACTAGAAAGGGCAAATTTTTGGATGCAGGTGCTCCTAGAAGATATGAAAAATACTGTACATTACCTGGTGTAGTTTTTTGTTCTTAGCAGCTGTTTTAATTATGTGGGACTTTGTTTAAAGTCTAGCAATATTGATGGAAATGAGTTCAAGCCTAAAATGAAGCCCCAGCTATTACAACATATAGGGAAAGAAAACAAAGAACTTTCAGATAGAAAAGAAAGGTCTAGTCAGTGAAGGTAGGAGAGATGTAACAAAGTTTCTAAAATATGACAGGTAGCAGAACAACAGTAGTTTTGCAGAAGAAACTGTTATACAAGCACTTAGGGGAAAAAAGCTGATATTGCTATTAGGGATCATGCATATTATTGGTTAGCAGACATGTGAACCTTTATATTATTGGCTATCCAGGCTCACACTATTCTAATATGGTAGTGAAAATATTATAAAAGCTGTGTACACTTTTAATAAATATTTCCGGATATACCAATCTGGGGACCATGCCTCATATGTTGCAACAACAGCTCCTTTCCCTGCTTTGGATCTTTCTCTTGTGATATTTCAAGCCAACCCACTGGTGTAGGTCAAAAAAGCTCACATCTGTTTGTTCTTGTTCAGCTTTAGAGACACCTTATGTGACATGGGCAGGAGAAACAAGGGCTTGCCTTGTTCTGCTAGTGGAGTTAGCCTTGATCGTCTGCTCTCCTGCATCCCCCTGGATGAGGACCCCTGTGCACAGTGTGTTGCACTGGGTGCTTAAAGAAGAAAATCCACATTGTGTTTCATTTTTCCAATGCCATATTCTCCTTTGTCTGTGACTGGGAGTCTTCTTTTTGTCACCTGTTTATGCCTGGGGGTGTTATGAATTATGACTAGTTGCTAAGGGTAAAGCTGTGTGATACAGCTTGAGCCAGTTTGGAGGTTCAGTGATGCCTCCAGGGCAGTTTGATCCCATCACTCTCTGGCCCATTTCCCTCCTCCTTTACCTACAATCCTTTGTTTTGCAACCCTGACCTCTGTGTTGAGCTGACTATGTGCTTCCTGTGATCTTGCTCCAAGCCAGGGGAAACTTGCTCAACTAGTAGAAAACCAATCTAGTGAGAAAAAGCATTTATTTTCTGCTGCGCTAGTGAGTTGGTTATTTTTTTAAGGTGTGCTCTAGAGGTAGAATGGTGGGGAAAAAGAAAAAAATTATGTAGGCAGGAATGTGTGTTTGCATGGGGACTTGCTTTCTGATAACAGAAAATATCATATGCATCACATAACTGCAAACTCAGAACTGATTCAGGCACAAGCACAATTTACTTAAGGGTAAGACATTATTGTGCACCAGCTGAATGATGGTAGACTCAGCCACAGATGAGACTTCTGTAGTAGCTCCAGTTATTTGAACAACCCTCTGATAAACACAACACTTGAATGTTAGTTAAATTCCCTTGTTCAGTAGGTGTTTTGGAGTTGTAGCCTTCAGTCAGCAGAAAAATCAATGAATGAATTCCAGTCTGTGTAATTCTGCTAACAGCCTTGTGCTTTAACTAAAAAGCCCCTCATGCTTAGGCAGGTAAAATTTGCCACTAGAGACATTAGCATTGTTCTATTGATTAGAGAAAGACCTTTGACTTTCCCATCTAGAGCACTGAAGGAAGGGCAAACTGGGTGCCTAAGGCTGGTTGATTGGAGCCTACTCACTGAGCATTCAAATAAGGATAGTTCACAGAAAGGGAGGAAGACTGACTTTGGGAAAGCATCTTGAAACTGCTCAGCCCAAAATTGCTCCTCAAGGCAGGGTCACCTAGAGCAGGTCAGGTCTGTGTACACTCAGATTTTGAATATTTCCAAGGATTGTGACTCTGTGACCTCTCTAGATAATCTGGTTCAATCACTCCTACAATTAAGAAGTTTTCTTATTTTGAAATAGACTTTTTGTTTTTCATTATGTACCCACTGACTCGTGTCTTTTATGGGACATTATTGGAAAGAGTCTGGCTCTGTTTCCTTCTCCCCATCAGGTATTTATAGACTTAATTCATAAGATCCTTCTGAGCCTTCACTTCTCCAATCTAAACAGTCCCAGTTCTCTCCGTCTCTCCTTGTATTACAGGTGCTCCAGCACTTTAGTTGCCCCTCACTGGAGTCACTCCAGTATGTACATGTTTTTCTGTGCTGGGAAACCCAGAAAAGGACCCAACATTCCAGATGTGTCTCACCAGTGTTGAGTAGAGGGGAAGGATCACCTCTCTCAGTCATCTGGTGGTGGTCTTCCTCATGCAGCCTTGTGAGGATGTTGGCCTTTTTTGTTGTAAGGGCACTTTGCTAGCTCTTGCTCAGCTTGTTCACCAAGACCTTAAGGTCCTGCTCTGCAAATCTGCTTTCCAGTCAGTTGGTCCCCAGCATGTACTGGTGGTCACAGTCTAGGCAGTTTTCATCCATAAACTCCAGGGTTTTCTCTCTTCTCTACCATCCCTCCACCAGAGGTTGGGGTAGCCTACGAGCACAAAGGCCTGTGAGAGTGAGATTTCTTTCAGTACCCTGAAGAAGACATAATTTACTGATCCTTTATGATTAGGTGGTTTGTACCACAACATCAACAAATTAGTTTATAAAATAATTTAAACCCAGGTAATCTCACTGTGGTATGGAAATACCTTAGATGTGTCCAGAAAGAATTATCCTTTTGCTTATCATCAAAAAATATAAAACAAAACCTGAAGAATTAAATATGACCAGCAAGACTGGGTAAGAGTTGCCTAAGAAATTACCTGATTTAAGTGCATTTTTAAAATTATATATATAGCCTTAGTGTATCCTAACTACATTGTTGATTAATAATTTAAAAGAAAACTTTCCTGGGAAAGGAACCTGTCTTCCTTTAGGTTTTGTATGGGAATTGAATTGATACTTCAATCTATTACCAACTATTCAGTTAGCTCAGCAAAAAGAATGATTGAATCTGTAGAGTAACTGTGTGTGAACTCTTCTTGCCCTTGAATTTTTTCTCATTTAAATATTCTGTGTATGGACAACAGTCTACAGAGGACAATGCAAACACAAGTACAATACATATATGTGTGATATAACAGAAATCAAAGGTGGGGCCCTAGAATTAAAACCATCAAATCTGATAGAAGGTGGTAAGCAATATAACAGGACAATAAGATTAGGACGATGAAATATTGTACTAGGAAGGTAAAATGGTTTGATAGGTAGGATGGGTTAATGAGACAAGGCTTTGTAATTGCACAACTAAAATATCAGGACAGGACAATGGATAGAAGAAAGCAGGACAACAGTGAATCAGAAATCCTAGGAGTGAGGTTTTAATTCTTCACTATGGCACTAATGATCTGACAGATGTTGCTTTGAGATTTACAGAGATACAAAAATTTTAGTTTTAATTGCTTGGTTTGTGTGACTTTCTTTTATCTTACTTTCAGAACAGCAACATTATGTCAAACTGGGAGCTCAGTGCAATGACATGTTGGCTGGGACAGACCTAATTGCACTGGTTTAAAAAAAAGTGTTGCCAAGCCCTTCACTCTGAGGGCCATTCCTCACCTGTCTGAGGCATAGGACCACCAAATGTAGGTAAAGGCAGTTGCTCTGTGTCTGACTAGAGGTCTGGCTGTCTCCACATATGGCTCAGCAGAAGCCAAATGACAGGATGGATATGTGATAGTACCTGACCGTCACTGTTTGCATCCCAGGAGGGACAAATTTGCACTGGTCAAGCTCAGTTGCAGCCAGGAGGGAAGGCACTGGGGTGCTTCATGCACTTCCATGGGCAGGAACATGTCAAGGAGGAGCAAAAAATGCAGTGGAATAGGTTGTTTAAAATACATGAGCTATAATTTAAAAGTAATGACTCCAAACAAATTTCCCTAAGGAAGGCAGACCATGAAAGAAGATATTACTGAAAGGACTTCGATTGACATCCTGTAACTGCAAAAATCAGTGATAAATGGCAATCTCTTTACCTTTAAAATCTATAAAGGCACTTGTTAGTGTGTGGTTAACAACCTGGTTCTGAAAACAAGCAGGGAAAGGTTTTAATTTCCTAATTTCTTCCACATAATTAAAGGCAACTGGTTTCCTTAGGTGTGCAAGTTTGTGGGATTGAAGCCCAACAGCTTTTTATATGGGATGTGTGTTAAAAGAATAGAATTGGGCATTTACTTTTATACTTGCATCAATCTCATCATCATCATTCTGTCATGAATGTGTAGGAGAACTGTATGTCTCTAAAGCCAAAAGTGATGTGAATACCACAATACTGTACAACAATGAAAAGAGCTGCCTGGGGGTTGAGTAGGGTTCCAGGCAAATATGCAGCTATCTATTTTGGTAAAACTTACATGTCAAAACCATTGAAAGTTCACTTTGGAAAAACATTTCAAGAATATGAATATTTTCCAGCCACCTAAGTGGATCCAAATTCTTGTGAACTTTTGTTTCCAAAAGTGGTGAGGACCAGATTTTCCTTTATTTTGGCTCTGATCTTGTGTATTTTTCCAACACCAGAAAATAGTGGAAATCAAATGGAAATTGAAAGCTGAAGGCAGAAGCTTTTTGAATAGTACAACTGAAACCCAAAGCTCTTTTTCAGTTTTGAATGAAAACTTTAGCTTGACATTTTGCATGCTCTCAGTTTCTAGCTCCCTTTCATATGCTGTCACACTATATTGCTGTCATTTTGAAATCAGGGAAGATTTATAAGGAAGAAGTTCGTGGGCTTTAGGGCTGGGAAACATTTTCTCACATGGTGGGAAAAATTGAGAACTGAGGAGGTGGAGGGTGGAAGCACTGTTTCTGATAGCAATTAGAAAGAGATATTAGTATATATATGGGGAAATTCTCTAGGAAAGAAATTATAAAAACCAATGTATGATAATGATTTTCATTATCATTATATGCTTATTTGGAAATAACCAAGTACTGATTATACAAGTCTTTTATTTCTGTTTAGATAATACTTCTCCGTGAAAGTACAGGGAATGACATAATTTAGAAAAATAAGTAGCTGGTTGTGATTTGGGCATGGTATTGAGTCTCTCCATGCTGCCTGCTACAGGAAATGTCAATTGTCACAGGACTTAGTGAACATGAAGCAGAAGGACATTCTGGTCTGTAATTTTATGACAGAGACAGTGTTTCACAGCACACCCTCATGCCTACAGTGTCTTGCCCAGAGCAGACAGACACCCGCAAGGCCAGCTCAGTCACCTTGGCATTGCCCAACCAGTTAATAAGTTTTGACCTTGATTTTGTGTATGCAAATAGGGACACCTGTGACATTACCAGATTCTTCTCTAGGATAAGCCTATAGCATAGCATGTAAAAACCTGGGCTGCACCATCTGTGCCTTGATGTCTGCATGATTATAGCACTATCCCTGAATTTAGAGAATATGGCTACAGGAAAAATGGCAGAGGCTGTGTATTAACATCAGATAAATAAATAATGACTGCAGATACAACTCGTGTACATGGTGCAAAGGCTAAACAATTCTTAAAAGTAGGGATCAGTTGAAATAGACTTTCTGAAGTATTTCTTGAAGTATTTTCTCTGCCCTTTCTTTGACAAGTAATGATTTCTCTGTTCTGTGATTTCCAAATGAGGTTTTACTCAACACTGGGGAAAGGTTTGCTTTTATAATCATACTGACAAAATATACTAATGTAGGTGCAGATTTATCAGCAAGTGGAGATTGCTTATACTGCTTACGCCAATCCCCTGAAGAAAATAACACTGGCAATCTATCCTCTATCCATGTTTTGATTACTATAATTAAGCCTGTGCTTGGATTTTTTGGCATAGGAATGAACACAAAATAGCTTTAGCTGATAATCTACACTGACATTTAAGTTTTGCCTTGGAGGAAAATGCCTTCTTGCTCTCCTACCTTGACTTCTTAATATGAATTTCTTACAAGTGTAGAGAAAGCTTCCACTGTTTTCTTAACACTTTATTATTAGTGATGGGTGTTGATTTGTCTCATTTTAACGTTCAGTCAATAGGAAGAGAACAGAAGTTGGATCTATAGGAACAGGGGCAGAAAGGAGGCATAATGTCGCCTTATTCCTTTGTACTATCAGTTCTAACATTTTCTCTCTTCCAACTACTTATATCAGCTGTGATCAGCAGCAGAAACAAGATTATTTCAATGTTTATGAAGCAGAAGTAGAGGAGGTATATTTAGAGCAGAAATATTTCAAGATAAAGAAAAAGAAGCTTAAAGATACTTTAACCTGTCAGTAACTTTTGAGTAATTAACTTTTCACCCTTTTGTTACCAAGTTTATATTTAGCCCAAGACACACCTATTGCCCTGAAATGAACAACTTATTTATTTTTCAAAGAGTGTTTGTTATAGCACTTCTCGGATTTTGCAATAAGGATGTTAGAGAAAGCAGAAGGACAAGAGAAAGCAAAATCAGGACATCATGTTCTCATGTCCTTTAAGATCAAACATAGATTAGTCTCCTGCATTTGCTTCACCCTTCTATGTAAATATGTAAAAACACAGACTGGATTATTAAGTTTACCTTGTTCAGTCACTCTGGTGACACTGATCCATATGTCAACTTCCTAGAGATCAGTAAAAGATAAGATTAGTAGGGAAATAAAGTTCAAGGGTCAGCACTTTCATAAACAACCAAAGGCTAAGAAAGTCCACTGAGGTGAAATTGCTTAAAACAGACATGTCAAGTAGCCATTTAAATTTCACGTCTTGGCTTTATAGAGCAAATAGGCAGAGAGGAAAAATGAGCCAGGCACTGTGTCCCTCTTACAGATATTCCAGTGAATGAGAAGACCATTTATGACACTTTTCCTGGGGTTGCCAACAGCTGTGATGCTTCTCTGTCCTTCGGCTGACATTTTACATCTGGGCTTTTTAATCACTTGGACAACACCTCACACAAGACAGATTTAGTTCCTATCCTTATTGATAGTCCTCTCTAAAGTATTATGCTACTGCAATTGCATTAAGGAGAAGTGAGATTGTATTTCTCTAAGAGAAACAGGGGGCCTTACAGCATTTTCATCATGCACAGACTTCTGCAGAAGTAGGAGTTGCAGAGATAACGCCCATGGCTGCAACAGCTGTGGGAACAATTAGAGCCGTGGATACAGCCCCAAAATTAAGGGGAGCCACAGGGCTTGTGAGAGACAAAAAGCAATCAGACAGCCTGACTGGGATTATGCTTAACAGCTGCCAAACTCCACCTTTCACTTTGCTCCTGCTTACTTACCTCGTGTGAGTTGCTTTTCTCTTGACTACCTGTGTAAAGTGCTTTGCCCACTGAGTAGGTTTTTAAAAACATAGCGAATAAACAGATTTTTGAGAACTGTGTAGATTTTGATCTGTGAGAGCAGCTTCTTTTTGAAACACAGGAGCACAGACAGGAGTAGCTCTTGTCAGAGGCATGAATCTTCTGGAATTCCTGCTGGTTTAAAAGGAATTGGGGATCGTAGGAGGCAAAGGGGAAAGAAATCTGGTCTTCTTTCTGGAGCTATACATCTCTAATTCCCTTTGATCTTTTGCTCAGCATTTGATGAAATCTTTTTGTGTATACTGGTCTACCTAATCAGAGGCAGTTTGCAATACCTCTGTCTGAAGTTATACGCTTCAGTCTGCCTCTGGAATCTTGCAGACCAGAACACAAGGGCTTGGTGGTATTATTCATAACCAAGGAGCTATTTAAGGTCAGTTTCAAGGGTCTTTTTAAGATTTTCTGAGGCAGTTCACCAGGTACAATAAATTCTGTATTGGTTCATTGCAGTGAAGTAACACTGTAAAATAGTCTCTCATCATTAATATTACCTTTGTGGTTACAGTGGGAAAGTACCTTATACTCATTTCTCAAGACTGATGTCAGCAGAGTGTTTCAGTTAGAGATATACTTTAAGCATAATCTGAGACCCAGATAACCTAGATCTGAACATCTCTCAAATGTCAGGATGCTTAATCCTACTGTAACTTTCACAGTAAGTTCCATAATGAGTCAGACACTCAGTTTAAAGATAGTCCCACATGTAAAAATCTCAGATCTAACTTCCTGCCTTGCTATTACTTCTACAGATTTAAAGCTCTGATAACTGAGACTTAGGCTGCATCTATGCTGCTGAATTAAAACATGTCACAACATTCCCAGGAACTTGTTGAAATAGACCCTGGCACTCTTTTCAGCCAGAATAACTAGCATTTTCTCAAAGACTTTCTAGTGTGGGGCTTAGCAAATGCCAGGGACTGTACTTGCTGTGGCAGTTTGGATGACCCTGGTTTGGAGGCTAAGAGAACTTAATAGAAGACCTGTGGCAACATGTATCAGCCGATCTCAGAGCCAGAAAACAGGCCCTGGCACATTTCCTCTACTAGTGTAGATATAGATATGGCCTCAGGGCTTTCAACTTTGGCTCTGTGAATTGTTAGGAAATGTTTTCCTTTGGATAAGACCATAGATGAGTCACTTTATCTGTTTATGACTTGCAACTGGGTAGAAGCTAAAGATCTCATGATAATTCTAAATAAAAAAAAACCAAGGAGACGTTGCATGTACCAGGTTGTACTTTGGTTGTTGGTTGGTAGTATTTGAAATGCAAACTTTTGTCTAACTGTAGTACTGTTGATACTTGGTTTTCTACATTTCAGTGTGGTTTGCCATATTGGAGGTATGGCAAGCCAGGGCAAAATTCTATTTGATTGTCTTCCATTCAGTTCTGCGCCCACTCCATTTTGTTTTCACAGTATCCTTAATTACAAAATGAATATAATAATTTCGGTGAAGGATCTTGAGAAAGATCTGTTCTTAATGCTCAGTACTCACTGACATCAAGCAAGAGATGAAGACAGTTTGTCTCTCATAAAAAGATACCATCGAAACACTGGGAGTGATATGTGTACCTCTGAGGAATCACAGGGCCAAGCAGAGAGTTTTACTATTTATGGTGATGAAGTGGGGTAGTAAAACTGAAATCCACCCTTGGTAATCCACTGCAAATTCAAGTTTTTTCCTGTAATGTCATGTGGACAGTTGAAGAGCCATGTCAATCCCAGCCACCTGCGGGTAACTCAGGACCATTCTCCTGAGGGGTTTGACCCTGTTGCTGGAAGCTGATGAGGGATGTGCTGGAATGGGGAGTGAATGACACTTTGGTCTAGTTCATTCCACAGTGGAGGGAGAGCTGTGGCAAGCTGATGTGAATTCAGGATGTGACTCCTGTCTGGGGGAACCTTAGGTAATCTTATCACAGTGCCCCCTTCTCCTCAGTTACAACACTGTCAATCTGAAATTTCAGCACAGTTATACTAGGAGAGAAAAAAGCCAGTCCACAGCAAAGAGAAAAGCTTTGAATCATGTAGCCCATTGCTCTGTCAGTGGAAGATTATAGGTCTTGAACACCAGACTTGAACAGATTTACTGGCCCAAATCAAAGGACTTCTATTCCTTCCCTTTGGGGAATTTTCCATTGTTAGAAGTAACTTTCATTTGATGTTTCAAAAAATATTAGCTTAATTTTCTTATTTGCCTTTGTGTTTTCCTCCATAACTCTTTCTGTGCCATGCCTTCCAAAAGACACAATGGATCCCAAACCAGCCACAACTCAAATCTGGCCTCAGTACAAGATCCAGATTTCACAGGTTAGTTTGAAGTGCTGGAATATAATTATGTCTTATCTATGTCATCATTCAGCTTGACAGCAGCACATAGTCAACTCTTCCTCATCTAATTTTTTTCAGTTCCTTACTAAGTACAAGAAGACAGAGCACATGGGATGTTAGTTTGCACAAGCATGATTGGTGGTATTTTAACTTGACTTTGTTTATAGGTAAAGAAAAATACATTGATTTAAAACATGAGATTAATGGAAATATTTACAGAAGTTTCAACTTTGGATTCCACACATACTCCCTTTCATTCTGGAAGTATTCCTTCTTCTTTTAAATGAACAACTTCTGAATGACAAGAAAATAATAAACAAACCTCACCTCATTTACCAAGGTAAGCAGGATGTTTTCAGAGAAATTATCAGTTTAAACTAATGTGTAAGCATAGTGGAAAGGCAGAGGTCTGCACTGTGGTTAGCAAGTCATCCACCTTGAACATCAAGGCAGCTTCACACTGGGGATTGCCAACCCCACTGAAAGGCTCAGAGTTCAGTTTTCAGCAGCAGCCTCATGACAGAGGACAGGACTTGGATAATCAAAGCACTTAACATTTTTTAGAGAAATAGGCAATCTTTAAGTATTGTGCCTAATTTTGCTTGGTCTATTTTACAGTATTTGCAGACTACCAATGGCAAGCCACGGATGTTCCATGTTGAGCTGTGTGCTGATAAAAGCATGGTAATGAGCTGTGGGTATTTGGGGTTTTTTCATACCCAACAGGACTTTGTAAACCAGTCATGTAGTAAATGTTAAGTGCCCATTTTTAAAAAAGAAATATCTGTGGGCATCAAGTCTCTGGGTGTTGGCACACACAATGCTCTCACGTCCTGTCCTGATATTCTTAGACACAAATGAAGGGTTTACTACCATGCATGACACTGTGGAAGGAGTCCTTAGCTGTGTTTGTGATTTCAGCGTTGTATCCCTGTTGCCTTTCCGTAGGCTTGTCTGCACATCTGAAAAGATGTTTGTTTGGCTGTTTTTTGTTAAATTGCACTGAAGTTATGCTAAGGTAAAAATCCAACTCAAACCAGGCCCTTTGCTTTCATCTCCAGGACAAGCATATAAGCTTACTGCTGTACCTCCTCAGTGAGTTCCTCACATTCTGTTTCCAGCTAGGTTCCAGGCACTTGCAATTCCTTGCTACTGAAATACAGTGATACTTGACCAGAATCCTTCATCCAGAGTCACTGTCATTTAGCAATAGAGAAAAGCAATAGAGAAAGGTATTTGAGACAGCCATGTGAATATTTTGTCTAACCTAATCTCACGCTTCATTGAGAGCAAAGCTAGATAAGCTTCCCTTAAAGCAACAGAGCAGAACCTGCTGCCAGCTGCCAAGAAAGGGTGGTGTCTGGACAGGTGTGAGAGCCTGACTGACCCTTGTGGGTATCTTTGAAAGACTCTGTGTCCTTCAATTCTTCGCTCTCCAACAATGTTTCTAAATATAGCCTTGCTCAATTTACCCATGTGCTGACTCCTCTTGTAAAATTGGCTTTGGTCCTGCTAGGGCCTAAATGAACTGTAGGAAATGGCTCCCTGTTTTTACATTTGGCTCTGCTACGTAGGACCCATGAGCAGCCCATGTGGCTCTGCAAACCACATGGCAAGTGATTAATAGGCATCTTCCCCAGACATTTCTCCATCTCTGGCTGAGTTGTCTCCCAGCGCTGAAACTTTCAGGTTGTTACGGAGGGACATTAGACATTCAGGAGTGTCCAAGGTGAGGTACAAAGCACTGATTACAGTGTTGAACTGGGCAGTTTGCAGAACCCTCCCAAAGCATTTGATGAGCAATATGTTGCCAGGGGGGATGGTTCTGGACTCCATTAATCTCATTTTGTGAAGTTGGATACTGAGGGTCTCCCTTAGATTATGCCACTGGGTCAAAAGGGAAAGCAACTGGTTCATCATTTCATCTGTTGTTTGCTTTTCCTCTTCTTCAGTGGCATAAACTGATGGTTTCTGGCAAAATGTAATAGCATCAGATAGTGGTAGTATCATCTGATGCTCCCAAACCTTTTGATTATCTGACAGTAGCTTAAAGTGCAACTCTATGCTGAAAAATGATTCTGGAAATGGCATTGTGAGGTTCCGTGCCTAACATCTCCAAATTATTTCCATATCAAATGTTCTCTGTGAGTAATGAAAAAGACACTTAAATTTGTTCCTGTCTGTCAGTTCCTGTGGACATAGCCTAAACATGAAGTTCACACTGGATTCTTTTCTTCTTCCTCGTGATTTCCAGCAAGATGGGCTTGATGGACAAATCTAAGTCTTCAGTTACACCATATCAAGTCTGCCATCTATGAACTGGACCTCACTGCCACCAGTAAACCCTTGTGCTTTCTGCAGTTTTACTCAAGTGACTGCAGCCTATTAAACAGCTCTCTTGATGTATGGCAACAGGAAATATGTATCATCTTCCCGTGTCTTTACTGCTTTTGGTACATGACAAGTTTTTTGCTCAGTATGAACTACTGGTTTTCTTGTTATTCTTGTTCTTTTGTACTCTTTTGTAGCCCCCTCTAATCTTGTCATAGATTATACAACCCATTTGATGAATACATCCTCCCATCTCTCTGTAGGTTGAAGAACATTTGTTGTTCAAACTGTTCTGCTCTTTATTTCTTTACTTGAAGTACTAAAATATGTTTTATACATATATACATACATAAATGCATATATTAACAAAAGTGTGCATGCTGCAACATCTTTTTCTAATAGCTTTTTTCACAAACCAAGTCCCCAAAATTCTGAAATGTTAAAACAGTAGTAGTTCAGCAGTCAAGGAGCACAGTATAAAAGGAAGTTTGTGCAATTAAAGTAGTCTTTCTTTATTGATGGATGGTTTGACCAGATTGTGAAGAAGAAAGAATGCAAATCTCTTGAAAATCAAGCAAACCATATTTTTGAAAAAGAAGGATCCAGTAGACCTTGTATGGCTGCTAAGTTGCCCTCTTCAGGATGACCAGTTAAACTACTGTGTGTTGATTAGTTCTTTACTAAATTAAGTGTATGGAAGTATGGAAGAAACAGCAATATGCATGCTGAATTCTAGCCCCCAGAGAAGGCCACCATTACTGCATGTAAGGGAGAGAAATACAATATACAAACATAAGAAAATAAATGAAGTAATTTCATAAAATCATACTAGTTTTGGATTCTAGAGGTTTAGCTCTGTTTCTTTCAAATCATCAGCTGTAGACCCTCCATGGCAGTCTCCAGATTGTATAATGTCCCAAGTCTTCTTTGAAGGTGGGCCCAGGCTCCCTTTTAACACATGAGACGAGATCCTGGATGTATATAGTGGCTTTTTCTTTCAAGTAGGTATCTGAGGAACTGGTTGTTGGATAACCTTGCCCAGTGTAAAATGGGGAAGGGGATAGATTAATTGTCTTGTTGAGGTCACTGTGTAACTATGGGGCCCAGATTTGTACAGTGCCAATTTAATTATAGGAACTTAACAGTATATTGGCTGGATAACTTGATACACAGAAAACCCACAAAGCACAGAGCCCATCAAAAGGAGTGCAGAGGAATGATTCCCACTTTGTTCTGCGGTGTGTTCAGAGGTGCAGTGGTTATGGGAGCACAGGGATATTGAGTCTGCCATCACAGTGGCCACTGCTCTCTTCCTGACTCCTCCTGAGCACACGTCCATTGCACCTGTGGGGGTGGCAATACCACAGGCATCTGTAAGTCACATTACAACTGTGCAGTCAAAATGACAAAACTTCCATTCTATAAATAGCTGCTGAAGGGAGTGGTGATGGAAATGGGTTCTACTATTCCTCATCTAACAGTGTTTCTAACCATTGCTCTTCCAACAGGGACCAAAAATGAGTAAAACTGAGAAAGTCCATCCTCAGATTACTACATGAAATGGTGTGGAGTCCTATAAAAATGTTTATGTTCTATGCTGCTCCTCTGGCAAAGACCTACATAACTCACTGGTGGCTCCATCACTCATGAGCAAAGCCCTCATCCCAGATGCATCGCCATAAAATCTTTTATGGTGTCTTGTAAAGTGTGGTGTGCTATAAAGTTTTATACCCATGCATTTAGGATGACCATATTACATCATCACATATTTCCCCATGAAGATTTTGGCTTACTGCTGTTCTAAGCCAACTAGCTTTTACAGATGGTTCCTAGAATTGCTAAAAGATTCCTGCTTCAGTTTTTGTTGTCAGCCTGAATTTAATGTACTCCTTTTCTTTCATTAAGTCCCAGAGTCAGGCTGCAGAGGAAGTGGAATGGCACAGTCAATACATGACTGGATTTGCTTTCTAGTTATATCAATCACATTGTCTCTCTCCACTATTAAACATTTATGCTGTGGTAATGTTTTCATAGCACAGCTGATAGACAGGCCCAGGCACAGAAAGAGTGTGAATGAGATGTGTGTCCTGGGCTCTGGTTTGTGTGCTGCCAGCCCCTGGGGAATCTATAGCTCCTAGAGATTTAATGGTGTCAGGCACTTCCATATCCTAAAGAGATACTTTCTCTCTCAATTTTTATTTACTCTCCATTTGGTTCTTGCTACTTTTCAGGGAGATGAATTAGTGATTCTGTCCTTCTGTGACCCTCTGAGCCCAGGAATATGCAACCTGGAATGAAAAAAGAAAAGAAGGAACCCTCCACTCACAGGAACTATGAAGTTATTTTGTCCCAGCAAGTCATGACAGTGCCTCTTCCAACCATGTTTTGCAATCTGTAAGGTATGAAACCTTGAAATAAAACCACTTTAAAAAGTATCTTTGTTTTTAAAAGTAAAATAAAAGGTGATAAGGCTAGTATTTTTTTTTAACAAATAACATGGTTTCAGAATAAGTATACTTACAATAGCAAAATAGAGAGAGGAAGGGATTGCAAATTTACAACAGAATTGATGGAAAAAACAGTTTTCAGATTCAAGGCAATCTATGTCAGGGAACAAAACGATTTAGAACCAGTCTTAAGGTCTGAATAGTGAACGTTCCTCAGCTTTTACCCATAATTAAATGAATTACACTAGTTAAAATATTAGTGCTGATGGGAGAGATAAGGCTATGAATCAGTGCCAAGATGCATTAACTAAACAGGGGAGAAAAAAGTTCCAATTCAAATTTCTACTCATCTCTTAGATTTTTAAATTGTTATTATTTGTTACTATTTTCAAGCTGATTTATCCAGAATATGTTTCCCTGTTATTAAGTAATTTGGTCTACAAACAGTTTACTTCTTGTTTCTTGAGCAGTTGTTTAAAACAAGTTTCAGCAGACTTTCAGAAGTCCCAGATTAACCAAAATTTGCAATTTTATGCTTGATGATCATCAGTCTGCAAGAAAAGGAAATGAACGTCATCCACTGTCACCCAATCATTCATTGTCATCTGGTTCTGACAGCAGGCAGACTTTGACTGAGTTACTGCCATACATTTTCAGCTGCTGAACAAATGGGAAAACTTGGACACTCCATAGTACTAACTTAGATATGCAAATAGTGTTGATGTAGTCCTATGAGCGGAATGCAGAGCAGTGTTTGTGCCTGATATATTAAATGATCACCATTTTCTCATGAGGAACAGGTCCAGTATTCAAGTAAGTAATATTGGTTGTAATTGAATGAGCTAAAGAAGTGAAAACCTGAGACAATTGCTCTTTAGGCAGGAGACTTTCAGAATTAATAAAATTAATAAAACTTTCACAGAATTAATAAAATGGAAGAGAAAGTCATCCTTTGCCATATGTCTAATGCTGTCTGGTTCTGATGACTGTCTGTAATAGATGCTTGAGTCTTAATGAGTAGCTCCTCTGTATGTTTATTTATACTTTCAAGCTACAGTTTATGTGCGTCTGGTAATGGTGAAAAATGTCTTCCAGGTGCAGCATAATGTAAATGTGGAAGACAAAGCTCTGAGGGACAGAATTGAGTTTTGCAGCTGACAGCTGCATGTGTGATGTCCCCTGCTGGAGTAGTTTAATACAGACCACAATCAATTAATTATGTTTATACTTTGTGGAGAGCACTGCAAAGACTGGTAGGTACAGTAAGAAAACCAGTTTTGGAAAGGCATAGATGGAAATGCATATATTCTGTACTTAAAATAGCTGCTATGTATATCATTAATATCTTAAATTGTCAAAATAAAAAAAAATTATATGCCCTTGTGCACTTTTGCATCTTCCTTCTTTTGACATTTAAGTTGGTGCAAAGAGTGAAAATAATTTGAATGCAGTTCTTCTATGAACAGCGTCTGGATGAAAAGAGCATTTTAGAGTTCACTGCTTGTGTCACTAAATTCCAGATCAGATCTGATTTAATTTGCATTGAAAATATAAAGATGAGTTAATCTGATAAAAGTTTATATTATTTATTCTTAGATGGATATGACATTATACATCACTGTAAATTGAGGAGTCTGATTTCTGATCCTGGAAAAAAAAATCATCTGTGGAGCTATATTCTTCTTTTCCCCACCGTATTATTTTCTACTCATCCATCAACATCCTTTAATGAAGAATTTTGCAGTGAAAATGCTCTGATCCTTTTGCTTTGTTAACTGCATTGAGAGGAAGAGGACACTCGTTCTCCCACAGAGCTAGTTGTAATGTGATGAAAGAAGTTTAAATCAGTACAAACAGCACCCAATTTGCAGACTTTGCAAGCATCCAGCTGAGGAACTAAATCTCCGAACACATGTAGATTTACACCTTTTTTAAACAATTTGCAGCTACCACAGTTTGATCTAACAATAGCTATTATCTCTCCAATCGTCCCAGTGTTAACCTATAAATAAGAATTATTAGCTCTAGCACTTCTCAATACACTGGAATCAGCTGCCAGCATGCTGCATTTCCAGAACCGGAGGGTTTCTCTGCCCAGAATACAGAGATGCAGCACCGGGAACCACTGCACCACACAGGGACCTGCAATTTCTGTATTCCAGCCCGAGCAAGGCAGAGAGCAGGGTCTGCCAGAGGCTGGCTCAAGCAGCTGATTCGCATATTGGCTGCTTTGTCAACAGTTGTTATGGCCAAACTGTCTTCAATCAGATCTGGCCTTGAGCAGCTATTGTGAAACTGCTTCTTTCAATTAGCTCTCCAAAGGGATGCTTCATCCCACACTGAGAGCCCATTTGTGTGGTTTTGGAGCAGTCTACGCCGTCACTCCCCCAGCACTCTCAGTGTAGGAAAAGCTCAGAAATAATAGCCTAGCTTATCATGTTGTGCCTATCTGATGTCCATCCTTGACAGCCTTCCAGATTAATCATAAGAAAGATGGGATAAAAACATCCACTGTTTGAGTGTTTATACTTTCCTTATGGATTTAGAGGTCTCCATGTGTAACATGGTTTGAAGCAATGTCAAAATATAAATAAAGAAATCTCCAAACTTGCAGACCCACCTAAATATCTATTTTGCACTAACTTGTGGCCAGTCTCCAGGCTTGCTCTGGGCTACAGAGTCTAAGTCCTCTTGTTTTAAGCCAATTCAGCTTTCATTTTTTCCTTTTTTAATTTTTTTTTCTCATTCATATTTTAGTATTCTTCATTCACAGTCCTTCCTGTGCCATGGCTTCTACTTTTGTTCCTTAAGGTATCAGCTTTGGTACTCGGTTACAGTCAGGAAAATACCAACACTTTTCATCCACTCAGATCCGTGTTCTGCACTGAAATGAAAAAATGCCCACTAGCAATTTCCCATTTGCTGTGCACTGCACTATTGCATTCCTGCCACTCTGTCCTGTCCTGTGAGACTCTAAATTAACCTAATTAAAGTGATTTAGGGTGATGCCTGTTTACCAAGCAGCAGTCACCAGAGAGTTTTCTTCTCTGTCCTGTCACCAGCAGTCTGCCTTCTAGGTAAGAGCCTCTCTGTTGTACAAAAGGCTCTTCTCTGTGTTTTTTGTAGCTGGGGTTTTGTGAGAGGAAGGCAGTTTATTGTTCTTAGTCTGATGTAAATGTACCTTAAGAATTTGGGAGACCTTGGGGATAAAAGTGATATGTAAGCAAATACCCTCTCTTAGTGGTTTTTGGTTGCTAGGGCTCTTTAAAACCTAGTTTCTTGGGGCTAATAGCCCAATAAATTAGATAGGCCAGTTCAGCTTCTTGAGAATTATTGAACTGAAAGGCCTCCAGGCAGACATTTTATTTCCACCTGTGAATCTGTGAGGGCTGGTTTTTTTTTCCAGATAATTTTTGAAGGACCAGGAACTAAAAGTTCCTTTTCAGTTTTCTTTCACCTCCCCAAATGAAAGCAAATGTATTTCCTTTTACCCTGATATTTTCTTGACCCAACCCTGTTAACAATAATTCCTCCTTGTGAATCTTCCTTGGACATCTTTATTAGCTTTACTGGTGTTTTCTTTTTTGCTTAACCTTTTACCCTGTCCCCATTTTGGTTATCCTTTTCTCCATGGGAGTTCACTCTATTTCTGCAGTTTAGGCTGTACAACAAAATTGTCCTGAGAATTGACAAGACAGTGGCAAGTACTAGGTATACTTCTCATATGGACTGTCTTCCATGTCTACATTGTGTTTTGGAGATCTGTAGGACAAGGGATTAACCTATCTGCAAACCACTGTGCTCATCTATGATTCCCCATAAACAAAAACAGCTTGATTAACCCATTTGATTGAGGTTCTTCTATTAAATAGAAGCTTATTATATATATGGATTTTTGAGCATCTTGCAAATTAATATTTCCATTAGCAATCACCCTGACATTTACTACACAGGTGACAAACCAGGAAACTTCTTTCTGTTACTCTTTAAAAATGGAAATGGATGCAAGAACAGCCTTAATTTGAGAAGCAAGGTGCAGGGAAGTGTGTAAGAGAGGAGCAAACACAGTGTGGTATTTCCCTAGATTATGCTCTAACATATTGCAGCTCACAGTCCTCCTGAACCATATCATGTTTTTGGTATTCTCTTCTTTGTTCAATCCCCTTCTAACCTCATGTGGATTTACTGATTTATGTGTTCTCCTACATATATTTCTGCCATGCTTACTTTTACCTGCCACATGTTCATCAGCTTGAGCACATGAACTCTCAGCATTTATTTGTTCCTCGTTCACATCTTCACAGTTCCCTAGGTCTCTTTTGCAGTGCACCCTCAGCTGGACTCTGGATATAAGACTAGTAATTTCAGTTGTTTTTTGTAATGGGAATAATTCTGAAAAGAGCTTCAGACAAATTCTGTAATTGGCTTCAATGCTGTTTTGCTTCTCTGCTATTTTTATGAGCTTCTTTTTGCTATGGAGAGAGGCACAAGAACAGCACTGAGTTGTTGTGCAATGAAGAGATGTATGTAGTGGCATACCAGGGTTTACTGTTGTAGGCAGCTCAGCCCCACATAGCTGCTTGCTCTCTTCCACACAGCAGAATGAAGAAAAGAATACAAAGGGTAAAAGTGAGAAAACTCATGGTTGAGATAAAGGCAGTTTAATATGTAAAGCAAAAGCTGTGCACACAAGCAAAATGAAGCAAGGAATTCAGTCAATCCTTCCCATGGGCAGGCAGGTGTGCTGCCATCCCCAGGAAAGCAGAGCTCCATCAGGCGTAATAGTGACTTGGGAAGACAAACACTGTGACTTACAGCTTCTCCCACTTGCTTCTCCTTTCCCCATTTTTGTATGCTGGGCATGATGCCACATGGTATGGAACATCCCTTTGGTCACTTGGGGTCAGCTGTCCTGGCTGCGTCCCTTCACAAATGCTTGTGCATTAACTGCACAAGCAATAACTTTGCAATAACTTTGACTCTGTGAAAGCATTGCTCAGTAACAGCTAAAAATTCTCTGTTATCAACACTGTTTTCATCACAAATCCAAAACATAGCATGATACCAGCTACCATGGTAGAATTCTCATCATTCTTAACATTTACTTTGGCTTTTTTCAGTATCCTGTTGATGTTTTCTTTAAATGATTTATTATAAGCCAAGGATCATAGTCTGGTCAGGAGTCAGCTCTAAGCCCACTCCTACAGATGGAAGACTTAGACTGTTTTTCCTTCTATATTTGTCTATATTGAATGTCACTGTCAGTGTTTAAAAACAATACAAAGAGCTTTTAACTATTAAACCTGTATGTCAGTGTACCTTTCCATATCAGAACCTCTCTTTCATAGTGGAACCTGCTTAATATTAGATTGAAGAAAGATACCTGAAAACTGGAGAGTTCTTAGATGAATTCTTCTGTGTTGCATAATAATAATAATAATAATAATAATAATAATAATAATAATAATGGTGGTGTTCATGAGGGATTAAGGTGTCATGACCTGTGGGGGGAAAAAAAGTATGTAAAAGAACCATTATAGGTGAGTTGTGATGTAGGAGTACGGACTTCCCATTGGAGTAGAGAGTATGTGGCCATGAAGATTTCTGGAGATCTGGATACCTTCTACTGCATCAGAGGAAAACATGGCACTAGATTTGTGTTGTGTTTCAGGGCTTTTTTTCTCTCTCATTAAATCCTGTCTGTCCCTACTCCGTCCTGTGACTCAACATCCATGTGAGTATGCTTGTTGCCTACAGCCAGGAGGTATTTTCATGAGGTGTTGAGGTTCTGTGAGTAGCATGCCCAAATGCTTTGAGGCACACATTCAGGCTCTGCTAGTTAGGCCAAAAACACTCTCTAGGAGCACGCATACCTCCCAGTGTGTTGGACAACAGCTCCTATAAACATTACCAGGTTTAAAACTGTGTCTATGTGACTCAGCTTTCCTATATGGCTGGGAATTCCTGTGATCATAGCAGAGTGTCATTTGGCTTTGCAAACGTGAACTATAGAATAAAGTAGGCATTACTGACATGGCAACAGTTTGACATTATACAGACTGTAATGATTTGTTGCTAAATTCTCAGAAGAAGATGCTGCAGACATTGTGTTCAGACATAGTTATTAACCTGTGTCTCTCACTGACATGATACAGAAAACAGTTATGGCATCTTATCTTGGTGCCTCTGATGCCATTCAGTCTTTCCATCTCAGTCCACAGTCCTGTGGCTTGCGGGTGCTCGTGGATAAAATTAAATGAAATCTGCAGGACTGCACTGGATGTTCAAGCATGAGAACATGCAGCAGGCTAAAGGGTCTGAACAGAGGGGGAATGTGGTGTTGGAGCATGTCTGACCTGTGTTGTGCTGCTGATGTGCCTGCCTTCACATGAATACTCAGATAAAAATGATAAATAATTTGGTTTTAAAATGTTGTATTGTCTTAAAAAAAATGAGAATCAGTCGCAGCTGTTGGGATAGTATCTAATACTCTTGTGTCTAGTCACTACTGCACAAAAAAAATCATAAAAGTGTGTAATAATGGGAATAAAAACTTTCCACCTGTGGGTGCCATCTGGTGGTGAATACTCTGATCCTGATCCAGCAAAGCTCTTGGATGCACGCCTGTTTCTAGAGCATGAATGCCCCTCCTAAATATGTGGGTGTGTTACTAAGTCCCACACAATGGGGTGGGCATGGAAAAATAAATCTAAATTCAGGTCCTGCAGCTGAGATTCACCAGATATTTGCCCTGCAAATGAACACAGGCTTGTAAAAGCCACAGTGAGGACAGAGCAATTCTTGTTCACAGAAAAACTGAACAGCAAGGCAAGGAGACATATTGTAAAAGTCCCAAGACAGACAGGAAAGCATGGAAGTGCAAGGAATATAAGCACCCAGTCATTTTGATGCTGTTACCTTTGCCAAAAGTACAAATTTCTGTTCTTGTGAAAACTCAAAATACAATTTGAAAGTATCTGGGTTATAATTATGCAGATGTGTGCAGAGAGAGCCATGCTTAAGTGTTGCATTGTAACATTGTGCCTGTTTACTGTCCTTCAGCTGCCCACAGGCTCAGGCATATGTTACTATTCCAAGTTGGGCAGGAGTGCTGCTCTGCTGAAGGGTAGGAAGGCTCTGCAATGGGATCTGGACAGGCTGGACAGATGGGACAAGGCCAACTCTATGAAGTTCAACATGGCCAGGTCCCAGATCTTGCACTACAACCCCATGCAACCACCAGGCTTGTGACAGAGCAGTGGGAAATCTGCCTCTTGGATATGGACCTGGGTGTGCTGGTTGACAGCCAGCTGAGTGTGAGCCAGTGTGTGCCAAGTGTGTGCCAAGAAGGCCAGAGGCTCTGGATCAGCAATAGTGCAGCCAGAAGGACCAGGGCAGTGATTGTTCCTCTGTACTCAGCACTGGTGAGGCCTCACCTTGAATCCTGTCTTCAGTTTTGGGTCTCTCCCTACAAGAAAGAGATTGAGGTGTTGCAGCATATCCAGAGAAGGGCAACAGAGCTGGTGAAGGTCTGGCTAACCAGTCTTGTGAGGAGCAGCTTGAGGAAGAGGGGGATATTTAGCCTGGAGAAAAAGAGGCTCAAGGGAGACTCTATTGCTCTCTACAACTGTCTGAAAGGAGGCCGTGGTGAGATGGGGGTCAGGTTCTTCTCCCAGGGAACAAGTGACAGGACAAGGGGGAGTTGCCTCAAGTTGTGCCAGGGTAGGTTTATATTGCATATTAAGGAAAAATTCTTCCAGGAAAGGGTTAACAAGCATTGGAACAGGCTGCCAAGGAAGTGGCTGAGTCCTCATCCCTGGAAGTATTTAAAAAAGGTAGATGTAGAGCTTAAACACATGATTTAGTGGTGGACTTGGCAGTGCTGGTTTAATGGTTGGATTTAGCAATTCCATAATTGATGATCCTCCTACTGGGGATTCCTGGTTCCAGAAACTCAGGCCTCTCTCCTCACCTGTCTGTGAAGATCTGAATGTCTAAAAAAATACCTACATACCTTCAGCCAGCCCTCTCCCACCTGTGCTCCAGCTGGTAATTAATGGATAGTGGGAAATGCTACTGCCTTTTATTTCTCATCAGCATCTGGTGGAAGAAGGGCCCTACTTTGCTGAGGCTGTACACAGAGGAGGTGAGACACTTAAGATATAATGATTTTGTCTGAAGCTACTGTACCAGCCCTCCTGCTGGAAAAGGTTTAGGACAATAACTTTCAGCAGAGGTCGGAGGCTTGGGAGGAGCGAAGGGCAGGATGAGGGGCCATGCCCCTAGCTGGCACAGGAATTTGGGAAGGGACTGTCTGTCCAGAGCGGTCTGCATGTTCTTCCCACCTCCCTCATCCATTGCCTCCAAGCTCAAAGGCTGCTGTGAATTGCTGCCACAGAGGCTCTAAAGAACATTTTACAGCAAGGTATTAGATTTTTTACCTCATGCAGATGGAGCAGAAAATGCTAAGATTAGAGCAGAGAAAAAGAGTCTGGATTTACTTTCTTTCTCTACCAGTAAAACAAAGTTTTATCTTAATTTCAGCCCTACATGCATGAGTTTAGTATTCAGGTGAACAGTTCTCCTGAACTGTATTATCTTGGTGCAGTTCAAAATCCCGTAAACCAGAATGTACTAGATATCATTCCCCCACAGAAAGCACAGTGGGGAATAAGCAAATAAAGTTGAAACAGATAAAGATCCGAGTATTGATCTCTGCTTGTGTTTCTTAATAGAGCATAGCTCCAAAGGAATATTGTAGTCATTGATGAAGGAGAAATCGAAATAATCTGGCTATCACTTAACATGTCTCTGTATTAGAAGGGTCACGTAGGCTAAAGAGTGCTAGGGATTTACACAAAGTAACAGCAGATTTTCAGGAGGCATATGGATTTATAGCTATAGAAAGCACTTAGCAGGGACTCCAATTGGGCTAACACAGCTGTGGTTTTGTGGTGAGCTCATGGTACATGGTGAACTCCACGCTTCTCTGCTTACCTAAAATGTGTGCTATCTCACAGCTGCCAGCTATGGGGTGCCCTCCCAAATGACTGAGCTGATGTTAACACTGGTATTTTCCTCCTAGCACCAGAAGCCACATGTGAAAGCCAGTAATTTTCTGACAAGACCATTTCACTGCATTTTCAAAAATTTGATTTTTTTGGGGGGGAATACCACGTTCATTACATAATTAATTCATGGTAGTTCCTGGAGTTGCAGCTGTATCTGAGACATAAGTATAGAAATGACATTTTCTGATTCAGCAGTGGTGGTCACCACTCTCACAGATAAAAAGGTTTTATTACAGCTTTATGTGTGCTCAAATCACAGAACCCGTGATTGTAGGAAGGCAAAATGGATTCCACCTGGCTCAGAAGTATCAACAATTGTTAACGGAGCTTCAGATATTAGGACAGATTTCCAATATAGAAATGAAGGCCTTGAATAAAAATTCAGTTTTGTACCTGTAATTTAGAGTACATTTTTGCTCACAAAACCTTTGCAACATGCAATAAATTAAGCAAGCATTTCAGATCAACTTTCAGTTGAAGTTTTCAAAGCCAGCAGCTACGAATAAATAATTTTGTGCTTGTACTTTGAAAAAAATTCTGATCTGAAAGCCCTCTGGACACTTTGAATACAGGGTAAGCATGATGCCATTACTTTTCACTGTGCACAAACATCACCCTGATGGTTTACATTATTCATGCAAACAAGATGCTGTAAATGCTGTCTCCTCCAGAGCCTCTTTGAAAGGAGGCTTCAGTTATGCCTGGGAAACCCTGCAGGCTCTTCCTCTTGGATTTCATTTCCAAAGAAATTTTAAGAGGCTGCCTCACTTTTGAGTGAGGACATATTCCTACAGTCACTTGTGGAAGCCCTGTTGAAGGCACAGGAAATGTGTGTGGGCAGAGAATACTGACTACACTGAAGTAGTATTTCAGAACCTAAAAATATGTTTAACCTTCCAGCCACCGAGGCAGCCTGCAGAGCTGAGATGAATGCCTTTTCAGCTAGAGAGGCTTATGAAAAAAACTCACATGTTTAATAATCTGAATCATGTAGCAGAAGGCATATGTGGTTGGTGTGCTATAAGCTGATAATTCTGAATTCCTATATATTTATAAATCTGTAATTAATTTAGGGCACTAGAGTGACATCCTTGTTCCAAAAACTGCACTTTTTAAGTTGACTATGGTGGTAGGGAAGATAAGGAAAAATATGGAATAAACAGGCAAAGATTAAGGATGATTAAGTTGCAAGGTAAGAATAAATTCCCATACCAAATCTCAGGCAAATTTCTTTATCAGGAAAGTCCTTCTTTCCTGTCCTTTTACATGCTTTTAAATTCATTAGGGTTTTCCAGTTGGTTGGTTGGTTGGTTTATTGGTTGTTTATTTTTGTGCCAATAGCAACATTCTAATCCTGTCACTGGCTGTAGAGTTTAGCAGCCCCATAATCCCTGAAACAGCTTCATACCAAGAAATGTGAATGTGGTACCTCCCTTTTAGTGTTTTTCTGAATGTGAGAAAGCAGTGGGCTGTAAATATGAACTGTTTACTGAAAAAATATTAGTGCTACTGACTGATTGTGGACGTGAGGAAACACTACCAAAAACTTAACTGTAAATTTCTGCTCAAACTCCTTTGTTTTAATATGCTTTAGGTATTGAAATTTATTCCTGCATTGAAGCTTTCCTTGCTTTTGACCCTATAGAACAGCCTGAAGCTCAATTGCTCTTTTTTTACTACTTGAAGTCAACTTGCTCTGCAAGAAAGTGAAGTCTATTTTTTTTTTCCTAAGATGATATTGAAACATAAGTTATGGAATAACCAATTTTTAAATTGTATTTCATACACCATTGACTAGAAATTCTCATGGCTTCATTGCAATCCAGATCTCTTTTATTAAAAGGCATTCTCTCAGTCCCAGTGTGAGATCTTTCTGTACTGTGAGTTATTATAGACTAAATATGTGTGCTAATCCAAATGAAACTAACTTCCCCTGAGTAATTTTATAGCCTACAGTCAGTTGAATCTGGGCAGAAAGTACAGAACCTGGATTAATGTACTGCTCTCTTTTGACTAAAATAAATAATTCATGTATTCTTCTTCAAAACAGAAGTATTTATCCTTCAAGACCAGCTGGAAAGGATTGCTTTTAATGAACCTGCTATCTTTTTTCCTAGTTTCCCTTTAAAAACATAACAATTGGATTTTTGTGAACATTCACTTGTATTCTGTAATATGATGGCACACTTACATCCCTTACACAGTGTAGTGAGATTTCTATACCTAATCAAAGCCACTAAAATGTTATGGGCATTAAATTTGTGTTAATGATCTGCTCATGAATGCAAGGAAGAACAATGGCCTGTCACTTCTTCATGAACTGATCTGACAATTTTGCTGTGCTTGGGGTATGAAACAAAAAAGCTGTAAAGATGTTGTCATTAGTAAGATTTATGGCTGCAAAGGTTGTGCTGACATAGGCCTGTTAGGATTACAATTAGATGTAAAAGATCATCCAAAAGAGTGCAATTGAAGGGAATTTATCAAATCTAATATGGGGAAGGTATACTTTTCAGAGTCACACGGGGGAAAAAAATTCTGTTCTCCTGCAGTGAAATTTACATGTGGTGCTAGTGGTCTTGGTGATTCTTCCATAATTACAGATATACTTTGTTTCTCTGTAGCATATTATTTTTTCTCACCTTTAGCCTATAAATAGAACATCTTTGCATGTGTTGTGTGAGAATTAGTTTATGCTCTCATTTATATTTGAAGATGATTTAGTCTCATGTGTGGCTAGAGTCCTTGACCAAATAAGAAAGTTCATATTCCACAAAATACTTTTTAAGAGTAGGTCTGCATTCATTCATAAGGGATGCTTTATGACTAAAATTATGTATTCTATCATGCTGAGTAACAGTGCATCTCCCTGAGAGCTTTAAAATATACACTTGACGTCCCAGATGTAGACATGAGCATCTGATTGTCACTGAATATTGAATATTGAAATAGCTTTTGTAATCCAAGAAGATTAATTGCTTCTGTGAGTAATCATCTAAAGGAACTAAGATCATATTAGAAGACAAATCGTGCAGATTATCTTTTTTATGTTTCAAGGCATAGACTAATCTGTTTGGGGAAAAAATACAATTCAGTGACATAATTGGTCTTATTTTACATAGTTTGTTTTTTTTCTTTGGAAACACTCAGCAATGGCCAGTACCAAAAGCAACAGTGTATTCAAACTTCAGGCTTGCATGAAGACTGG
Source organism: Hylia prasina (assembly GCA_013397195.1). Taxonomy (NCBI): domain Eukaryota; kingdom Metazoa; phylum Chordata; class Aves; order Passeriformes; family Sylviidae; genus Hylia; species Hylia prasina. The sequence continues at coordinate 849,591 of VYXD01014867.1, read as the reverse complement.
TTTTTTTTGTCCTCTTGTGTAAGGAATGCATATTCTTTGCTGCATGTATATCTGAAAGCTATGGATTCACAATAATTGCTTGTGGAATAGCTTTTCTACTGAATAGTTCTATGGATTTATGTTCTTTTTAGATGAAAATAGAAGGAAAAAAATGCAGGCATTTTCTTCCAAAATCCAAAGATTGTGTACTAAGTGACTGGAAAGCATAACAGTGGAACACAATCCAATTCAGCTTTAATCATAGCAAGCAAAGTTTTTCTCTGTCTCATTGCCATTACCTTCTGTGGTAGAGAAGTAAAAAGCAGGTACTGAAGATATTTCTGACTAAAGTACTGCAATCTGTGTTAAATGGGACACCAGACTCCTTTTGCATTTTTAAACTATGAAACTGCAAAAAATTAATTCACATTCCGTTCCAAACTTAGAAAATGAAGGCCTGCAGGTCTGTTTTCTCACCCAAGAATAAAATTTTGGGGAGAAAGTACATATCCTTTAGTCAAAGTGCTGTAAAAGACTGTGCATAAAACTGTATCCTTTGAAGGTATAGATTACCCATAATGAAGATTTTTGAGGCACCTATGAGGAGTTTTAGTCTGTGTGACCCTAAAACTTACCTTAGAAAATGAGTGCAAATGTGATACACTGTCATTGATCTCTTTGAGTTGCTCTGTAATCCCTCCCATCTTTTCTTCAGACCTATATTTTTTCCAAAGAGTTATGCCAATAACTTTTGATTCCTTGTGTGAATACCCATGCTATTCTATAAGTGTCTTCTTTTTCAGTTCCATTTCTAATTTAAACCTCTTTCCAATTTGCATAAGTTGTGAATAAAACCATTTGGTTTTATTTTTGAAAAACTGTCTATAAAATGTCATATTGCTATATCTATTTGGCCTACATTCACCTCTTAGTAGTTCCAATTTATACAAGCTTGCCAGAATAAAAAAAATATTGGAAACTGGCTGCTGGGAAATCTTTTAATCAGAGAACATCATATTTCAAAATCACCTGTAACACTGTGGACTCCATAGACAATGAGGGTAAGTTTTTTTCTCACTTGCCATTAGCCATTTAAGTGTTTGGAGATGAGTATTTCTTTACCTGTGCAGAGGTTGTCCTGAGGTTTTTGTAGGCAGTGGAGAAAGACCAGGCACTTCCTCAGCAGAATGTGTATCCAATTTATTTTCTGGTTACATGAATCACTCTTGGGAACAGACCTTCATTCCCTTTTCTAAATTACAGAGGGACCATTAGTGTCAACCATATGTCTACATCTTAGATTATGAAAGTGAGATGAGAGGAATCTCATACACAGAGTCGATGCATTTCTGAAGGTGCTCAGTCGGCATTTCTAACTAGATCTTGTTTACCTTAGGTTATCACTACTTCAAGACTGTAATTTTAAACAAGGGTTTTGGATTGCCTAAAAGCAAAGTTGATGCAGTTAAAGTTGTTAAGGCATAACCTGCCCTCAGCAAGGAAATATATGGAAATCATAGACAACATAAACTAATGGAGATCCTAGCATTTCATCTCAAAATCTAACTTGGATATCTTGCATTTCTGCCCTGTGCAGCACCATCCTTTTGAAAAATGACTTTCTATTATGTACCTCTTTTGACAGTGGAGATAGAGAGCAACCACCAACCTAAATATAGTTATTCTGTCTATATTATTTTACATTTCATGCTGCTACAGGTAGTATTTAAGAATGTTACAGAGAAGTGGTGACAGTTTCTTCCCCATTTTCTTACACCCCCTCCTTTTGTTTTGTTCTTAACTCCACATTTTCACTGTCTGTGTCATGCCTGTTATCACAATCAGTTATATCATAAATCTCTGCTAACTCCCTGTGATCCTAGGGGTTTCTCTGTGTAAAGGTCTCTTTGCAGGGTAGGAAATCTGGGGCTCAGACTGCTGGGTTTTGTTTGATTTAGAAGGTGATACCTAAACCTACTGTTATTAAATGTGACAGGTCCTGACAGAGTCTTAATCCGTTTCCCCTCTTATCTTTTTCCATGGTGATCAGTGAAAGAGAAAAAATTTAATTGAAAATTGTGATCATAAAAGTCATGGAAAGTGACGTGATGAAATATAGCATTAAATTTGTTTTAATTCCTGCTTTTATGTGTAGAAATGGTCAAACTTTTGGTCAACAATCATCCTTTAGTATAATTTCCACAGCATGAATGAAAAAAATAAAACCCAAGTGATGGCCTTTTAATGTTCTGTGTTATGAAATACAGATCTTTGGCATAATGATAATTCAATAAGTCATATACCCACATAAAAATGTGTTTTGTAATACAGTTCTTCATCTGAAAGTTCTTCATCTACAGTTCTTCATCTCCATATGAAATCAAGTGTTTGAATTTGGTAATAAATATTTTCTGAAGGAAGTTACCAATATCTTCCACTCTGACTACACTGATTAGGCACGAGTGAGAATTATGACTGGCAGGTAAGATTATATTTAATACAAGCATGTATGTGAGGCTGTATATTTTCAAAGCATGCAGTACAGAGGCAAACTCTTGAAACAAGATCCCATGTAAAGTTTGTATAAGAGTCAGTAGAGGCTGATTTTTCCCATCTTTGGGCACCATGGAGGTCAGAGTTGCTTTCTGAGACACTGACCCATGAACACATATGCTTTCCTGCCAGGGGGCACTTGGCAATCCCTAGCTGTCTGTCTGTTGGCAGAAACTTGTAGCTCTTGGAAAAGGTTTCTTGCATTCTCTGGTTGCCTTTTCTGCACAAGTCTGTTCCAGACACAGGCACAGGCTGTCCAGACAGACACAGAATGTTCTTTTTCTGTATAGAGTATCCTAATTGATGTTCTCCTATTCAATGGTGATTGCAGTTCCTTCTTGAAGTATCCAAGTTGTAAACTGTGAATGGACTGAGTTGCTGATCTTACTGTCTCAATAGCATTTCATTGCATGTACAGTATATGAATGGGATGCCATATTTATGTGCTTAATCTTAATTGACATTCCACATTTGACTTGTGCCTCTCTGCCCACAAACACTTCCCTGCTGGATTTATTGGCACACTCCCAGAGTAGCTTCCAGTTTGGTAAGACAAGACCATTAGCAATGCTTTGGCTGGTGATGGAATCTTGGATTGGTTCAGATGTGATAAACCCCACTAAGGTCTATCACCTCTGAGGGGCCAGCCCTCACAGAGAAATGGCTTACAATAATTTTGCAAGACGGCTCTTCAAGTGTGTTTTGTAAAGCAAAGGTTTTAATAAAAGATAAAATAACAATTCAGAAACAAGAGAAAAGCCAAGCATAGGTGTCAGAGAAGCCTCTGACATCTTGCTAAGATACCTTAAATAGCACTGAGCACCTCTGAGCTCATTTTTAAGTATAGGATGATCAAGGAGGGACAATTTTGGCTTACTGCTAATAGAAGCAGCTACAGGTAGTTCCAAAGCCCAACCAGTGCCCCTGCTTGGCATCTGGCCTATTACTGGGAAAAGAACATTGAAGTTTCTGGGGCCCTTACCTTATTAGACCAGCAAGGGGTGAGTCTTAAGCCTTTCCTTAAGCGGAAACACCCAAGGTGAGAGTGCATTACTACAGGTCGGCATGTTTGATGCAATCCTGAACCTCAATAATGACCTGACCTGCAAGAAATGTGCTTAAAATTGACTGTAACATTTGTCACAGGGAGGGAGTATTTTAATAGTGGTATAAATCCCACTTTTGCCCAGTGCTCCAAATTCTTATGGGCCAGAAGATTATTAGGTAGGTGAGATTCCCAGCAAGAATTAACTTTCAGAATGGAATCATGCTTGGCTTGAACAAGGTTCTATTTTAGGAGTTACAATTTAATTTTCTTCTGAGCCTCTGTTAAACCTGTGGCACTAAGGAAATGCAGTAATACAGGTGGAGAGATGCAAAAGTTATTGGTGTCTTGGGGCATGGCAGCCTCATTGACACCTAGGGTGACCTGTAAAATTCTCAGGAGGCTTTGTCACTCGTGAGTAATGTAAGCCATTTCGAAACCAAGTCTCCCAATTCTTTTATATGCATCATGGATATTTATTTTTTATGCTTGCCTTCTGTCATTTCACTCAACAATTAACCTCTTGTTCACCTGGAAAGGTTTCAATGATGGTTATTGAACAATTATGTGTAAGAGAACCGAAAATATGCATTTCTAAAACACACTTTTAAAGATCTTGGTCTTCATTGTCTTTGCTGATTTAAAGCTAACAAGTTTTATGGAAAAAAAGGAAAAAGTCAAATTAAGTTTTTTTCTGAAGTGCAGTGTGATACCTCTCCCAGGTGTAAGACAGATATTTGATATACTATGAGTGTTTCTGTCTTAGCAGCAGTATCTCATCTGACCTCAAATTGGAAAGGCTCCTCCATGGAAATGTGAAAAGGCTGGAAGGCTCATGCTTAAAATAAAGAAGATAGAAAAATCTTTCTGTAATGATTGCAGTGCCCATCAGTGCTGAGTGAATGAGAGTGGCATTACTAACAGCAGCATTGAACATTTGCTCTAAGGACACAGTTCAGAGCAGACAGCTGAGTGAATCTGCAGATGGATAATGCAAGGTTAGGCTGCTTGTTGGCTGCTTCTCCCGCCCCTTCCCTTTTTTTTCATCATACGGATAATCTCTTCCATTGCTCTCCTGAGAATAATTCAGCTAAACTTGTGCCATGCCTGAGGCAGAAAGGAGCTCCAATAAAGCATGTGTATTGCATTGGTGGAATCAAGTAATTTCTCTTTTATGCCGTAATAAAAGTTAGGCAACTGGGCAGGAAACACGCAAAGAAACTTTACTGTCAATTATGGCCATTTTTCCCAGCTTTAATTTTGGGTAGAGGATTGGTTAATGTGTAAAACTCAGCAGTTAAAACATTCCTATCTCTACTGACAAGAGCTGCTGACTGTTACAGATGCAGTAGGAAGATGCCCCACTTCAGCTGCAATGCCTTAGCAAACTTGCTTATCTGTAGCTGGGCTATATTATAAAGCATCAGTGTCAGTTTTCAAAAAGGGAATGTCTCTAATCTCCTTTGAAAAGTTTTTGGTTTCTTTGTTTGAGAAGATGATCACAGAGCTCTGTGTCTGTGGTTAGGCTTTTGTTTTAAGCACAGCTGTGCAGAGCAAAGCTAAAGTCACGTAGACCCTCAGTGACAGACGAGGATGATGTCTGATTTTGTCCTTTTATAAATATTAGCTTTAAAAGACTTACTAGTAATGTCCCTAGTTAAATTTGAAGACAAGCCCCATCTCTATGCACTTTTAAATGAAATAAAATAAAACAAAACAACGAAGCTACTTCAGCAGTTACTTAGAGGAAAAAGAAAATCTGAAATATTAAATTAATTTTTAGGTAATAACTCAAACTTTCTCATGGTTTTGTTCTGTATTATCTATCCACTGTACACATATCAGGGGTAGGTGATGTTGCCTGAGAATTGGAGAGGGCTAAAGGACATGCACATGACTGTACCTCTGCTGTGACAATCTCATATGTAAGCATTTCAGTATCCATGAACATGGCGAATGTGTGGTCTGTGCTGTTCCCATGGCCTTGGCAGGGTTGCTAATTGTTCTTAGCTCATCTGAGTGCCCACGGACTAGTCAGTGATGAGAGGAAATGCAGGAGGAAGTGCAGCAGGCATGAATATTTCATTTTAAAAGGCAGCCGCTAAGAATAAAGTGGTGTTCTACACAAAATCTTCTATTGCTGGAAGAGGAAGATGCAGGTCAGTTCCTTCCTCAGCCTGGCAGTGTTCAAAGACATCTCTCAGGAGCATGCCGTGAGCAGTGGGTGTGAGATGGTCATGAGAGAGTTCCCCAAGAGTTGACTTACTCTTAGATTTTCCCATCTTTGCTATTTGAGAGCAAAATGTAGACTAACATGTCTGGATTTGTGTAGCCATTTGTTTGCAAGGTCCATGATACAAGAGTGAGAACAAGCACAGGGAGCATCTCAGTGCCAAGGTTTCTGAGAGAGGTGAGAGGAGTAAGTGCACATCCTGCTCCCTCTGTTGCTTCACACTTTACCAGTGATAGTGCATAGACCAATCTTGGACAAGACATAGATGTGCACAGCTGTGCCCTAAGTAGTGAGGCAGTAATTATGCATGACAGGAACAGCCAAGGGCAGGTGGCTGGCCCTGGGCAGAGGTGCTCTGTCCTCAGGGGACATGTCCCTCCAGCACCAGGGCTCAACAGGGATGTGAGCTCAGCAAATGGCCATGGGGGGTGGTCGGGTGCTTGTGGTGAGACTCCTCCTGAGTCTCAGTCCTCCAAAGGATTTGTTGTATTGCAACAGCTTTTGAACCCCTTTGTGTCAGCAATTATTAATAAGGAAACTGTGCCTTGAACCATGTGTCTTTCTCTTCCGAGCCATGTAGTTCATGTCTCTTTCTTTGGATTTCTTTGATAGTTGTAAGGACTGCTTACAAGGAAAACAAACATTAGGAAAACAGGAGTAATAACATTTGTGATTTGTGCTCACATATTTGGCGCCTACAGATACTGTCCAATATTTGGAGCTTAGTATTTTATTTAAGGAACATAACTTTTAAGAACATAGTTAGTACTACAATGTATATAAGCAATGAGACCACAGTTTTAGCTGATCACATTTGTCATGTTATGTAATGAAATTTCCTCTTCTAAAGACATTATTATTTGCATCAGCATAAAACATGTGTAGCATTTTTACGTAATGCCTGTAATGTTTGTTTGTTTCCCAGGGGCCCCAGCCAAGATTGGGACCCCCACTGTGCTAAATGCTGTATAAACATTCACAATTTAAGGGAAGATGTGACCTGAAAAGAGATCCAAAGGAGAAAAGAAAATAAATCTGTTTTGAAATGACATGCATTTACAGTTTAACTGTTTCTACAAGTTGGTTGATGGCCTATTTGTGCCTCAGGTTGTCATTAACTATATGACTTCTTTTTCTAGGCAAAACAGTAAAGATGGATTCCAAGCAATGATTTAGATTTAAAAAGGATGTATATGTATATATATTGATTAGGGTGTTCAATTGGTTTCTGGGCAGGAAGCTGAGTCTTCTAAAGCATCTGGGAGCATGATCTGCTGGTAGAACAGGAAAGCAAGGGAGAAGCATGATAGAATGTAAGAGTCAGGCATCTAATGGAAATATCTGTTTGATTTACTGAAACATGAGACTCAGTGGAAGATTTTAAATATAAATTCCTGTCTGCTGTACTTAGAATCATAGAACAGTTTTGATTGGAAAGGACCATTAAAGGTCATCTAGTCCAAGCCCACTGCAATGAGGAAGGACATCTTCAACTAGATCAGGTTGTTCAGAGCCTACTTCAAGCTGACCTTGAATGTTTCCAGCAATGAAGCCTCTACCACCTCAGCTGGGAAGATGGGTTAGAAAACTTACTTTGAAATATGATATTTTCACTTGGTTGGACAGATATTGCACAACACATACAGATGTCTCCCAAAGGAGTGGATAAGAAAGAAGGGCTCACAAGTCTGCTGTCACTGTGTTACTCAGTGCATGTCTGGTAGATGTGAAGATCCAGTGATGCAGCCTGAAGCAGCATCAGCAGGAGTGACAGGCAGTGTTGTGTTGAATTTTTAACAGTGTCAGATAATATGGAGAGCACTGAGTTTTCTGTTTAGTCTGTTCATAGAAGATGATGAGACATCCAAGGGAAAGTGTACCTCAGGTAAGGAGATAAAAAATGTTTGGTTTTTTTTTTCTATCAGTAGTGGTAAGAAACACAACCACTGCAATGCATGACAGGTGGTATTGTATTGAAAAGGAAAATTAAAATCACTGGCAGCTCAACTGCCGATAAACCCACCAGATTATTGATACTGTTTAACATTAATTTTGGATTTTCTTCTAATAGTCCAAGTACAAGCAAGATAAGCCTGGGAGGTTTTGTTAATTGATTTCAAAACTTTTAGGTGTTTTAGTTAGATTTTGGATATGAAAGTACATGCAGACCCATATCTGCTGAAAGCAGGGACTAAAACTTGAGTGTAGAATTTAGAAAGTTTTTGCAAAAGTGCTTGTCACTATAACTGTACTAATCACAAAAAGACAGGGATTGTTTTGTCAGGGTGATTTGATTTTCGGTGCTAACACACCCTGCAATTTAATTTCACTGTTTTCTGCCAGCAACAGAGACTAATTAATTTTTTATTTTGTTCCATTTTTCCTTCTGGTTACAAATACATCTCAGAGGGTCTGCCAAAGTTTAAATGATCATGTTGTTGGTAAGTGATTTCTTATTAATAGATGATTTTTCTTTTCCCTTTGTCTAATAATTTCATTTAACGAATTTGTTTTTGTGACTTGCTTGTTCATCTGTGTCAGCAACAGGAGCCTAAATAAGGGGAGAACCCAAACCTCAGCTCTTACAGATCTATGGAGTGTCTTTCTGGAAATGTTTGAGAGGCCAAGATACAAGCACACGAAATCTGATCAGTCTCTCTTGTTTCATCTAAAGAAATAAGGCTGAAATACAGAGCTTCTAACAGAAGATATTAATCTGTTCATTTTAACATTTGATAAGGGACCATGAGTGTGTGATAGGAAAAGAAGAACTTTGCTGTAAAATCTACAATAAAAAGCTGAGACCAAAAGCAGTAATGAAGAGAGCCACTGGTGATACAAGAGCTCTGCTATGCCTTAACTACTAATTCTTCCTTTATCTGATCTGTTCCACCTGGCAGAACTGATAATTGGTGTTCTGTGCAGAAAATAACTTTTTCTGGAGAAAATGAGGAATGCTGTCTTCTGTTATTTCGATGAAGATGCAACAAATATTTCCCTGACAGTGATGCTGTGTGAAGAGTCAAGTCTATGTTAGAAATACTAACAATGAAAAAATGTAAAAGTGTAGTATTCTACTGGTATAAGTTCATCCTGGTATCAGTCCAGTTATCCTTGGGAATTTCATGTATGGGAATGGACTTGAAAACACAAATCTTTTTTGCATTTTTTAATAAATTGTTTGAAGCATTACCAGAAAATTTCTTATGAAAAACAGATTAATAAAGAACTGCCTTTATTTTCTAAAATGTCAAGGGGATTTAACTCCTCTTCAACCTCAGAGGTTAATATGAAGGATTTATTTGGACTTTCAAAGACTTTCCACCCAGCGTCTCATAAAATTGTTAAAAAGCTACTCTCCTGAAGTGCCATCATGGACAGCAAATTAAAGAAGACAAATGAAAATACTAATTTTCAACATGACAAAATGTAATCATTTGTCCTGGATGCCTCTAAGGAGAAAGAAGTGGGCAAAAATAAAATATAAAGTGTGGCTTTGTGAAAAGAATAGTGCAAAGAATACAAGTGATAGCAATGAGTTACCTTTCATTGTTGGTCATACTATGTTTGTCTCCCCTTTATAAATAGGAATTTTAGAAGGTAAGGGAATGATAAGAAGCAGGAGATAAGCCGTATGAGAGAAGACTATTTTTTCTTTTCGTGGCTTAGACCACTAAAACAAGTAAGAGATATTCTTCTCTTATTATAGTTTATAAAGGAAAAAAACCATGTTGTTGAAAAAGCATGGTAAAAGCATACCCAGTAATTGATGGTACAGCGAAGATAAAATGTGTAGCTCAAATGAAAATCCAGGTGGGATTCACTGCTGTAAGTCACCACTCAATGAAATGAACAAAATCCTTATCTTCACAAACATATCTATGAATAAGACTGTTGTGAAGCTTTTCTCTTATATTTCCTCCGCAAGGAAGGAGCTCTTTCCAAACCTGATATTGCTGAAGTATATTTCAAAGCAGCGTGAATTTTTAGACCTTATTTTTAGAAGAGTCACATAACCTGCTTTTAGCTGTAGTTTTTGTCCATCTGATCACAGCAAATTCAGGTGTATCTACCCATAAAGGGTGTTTTGTCTCTCTGAAGCATTTGGTATTGGCCACAGCTGGAGGTGAGATCAATGTTTCTCAGACTTAGCTGTGCTGCTTTTGAGCTCTGTGGTGTTGTGGATCAGGGAGCTTGTGGTGCTTTACAAGTCAATAGCCAGCAAGGAGTCAATTTGCTCTGGCTTGGCAGCATCTCAGCTCTTCCAGGACACAGGATCCACTGTGGTGATTGGCTGCACACGTGCTGAATAGCCAGCAATTGCAAAATGTATGCCAAGCCCTGGTGGACATGGACAGCAGGGCTGACCTGGTTTTACAGGAGGATCAAAATAACAGGAGTTGGGCAGAGAGCTGAAGAAAAGGATTCGTGGTGAGGAGGGAAGGTCAGAGAAAAAGAGGCGGGCAGAATTAAATCCAGAGGTAAAAGGAGAGAGCCACAGAATGGAGGGAATTAACAGTCCTAAGGAAAGCAGAATTGGAAGGCATGAGAATAGACAAGCAGAGCATCAGCCACTTTGGTGGTAAGAAATTATCTTTCAGAGAATCCTTTGTTTCCTTAAACACTCTCCAATATCCTAGGACTCGCTGGCTGAATGCTTTGAACACATTTGTGTAAGGTGCAGAGCTGAAACATGACCTAAGCTGTTCAGATACACTTTAAAAATCTTTAAAGCACTCAGTCAGTTGGGTCCTAATTGATTCATCAATAGCTTGTGGCTCATGCTTAGTTCAACAGCAATTGGTAGTTCAAGGTCTAAATTTAAGATGAATCATTGGTGAGATTATTTCATGAACCATTGTACCTTATTTTGTCTTTTACTCAAGAAGCCCCAAGATCCACCTCTTCTAAAGAGTTCTCAGTGCCATGAGCCTGTATTTGAAATGACTTAAAAATGTCCTTTCTGCCTACCTGCATGGCGTGGCTTTCAGATACTGGTTTATCCTGTAGGTGTGAGTGAATCAAGTGAATAGCTGAGCTGGTACTTGTTGTAGTTGAGAAATCTGTCTCACAAAACTTACGATACTCAAAATCTGAAGATTCTTTTATAACACTCACCTTTGCAGTTGGCAAAGAAGAAAACAGCAACAGTATTTAATATATGTGGAGGTCACAGGGGACAATTAGACCGTAGCTCTTGTTCCATTTCTTGTATTGACAACTCAGTCGTAACTTTGATGGAGGGCTTCCTGTTTAACCTTGTGTATTCAAGCACTTGAGATGTGCTTGTGTATTTTTTGATCTTGGTTTTGATATCTGCACAGGAAGATCTGTATTTAAGGAGATGGGAGAGGGACAGACTTCTTGAAGAGATAATGTGATGATGGGTGAATAGTTGCTCAATGTTGTCTTTCCATTATTCAGCACGATGCTGAATCTACTTGTAAAAGAGTGTAGAACAAGAACCTTCTAGGCCATTGCTCAATAATTTCCTGAGCAAGGGTTTTGCCTCTTTGTTTTGACTTCTGTTATAGAGAAAAAAAAAAAATGAGGGAAAGAAATTTCACTGGTATAAAGCCTATAAAAATGTAGGCAGGTGTACTGACCCCTGCAGCTGGAATGGAGTGATGGAATGAGCTGATATCCCCAAGTGTGGAGAAAGATGAAGGGATATAAACTGGCTGCCTCATTAAGCACAGCAAGTGCCTTGTGGTGCCTACAGCTCATGAGCAGTTAGTTCACAGTCATAGCAGTGCTAGGTCCATTTCACAGCTAGTGTGGATTGTTTGTGTTGCAGAATTGTAGCTGTGATTGTTGGCTAAACCATTTAGTTTTACCAAGACGACTTCTACGTCATGCAAATGCTTTTGGAAATTATTCTGTTTGCATTGATGTTGTCCTTCCAAATGATCCACCTCATTTCATAGTATTGGTTTTTGTGGTTTAATGAGCTGCATCCACTTGATTCAAACGTTTTCCTCATAAACTCTGAGCTGTATGTTGATAGCTATCTTTTGATGTATTAAAATATGCCCTTTTCATTTTTTTCTCACATTCAAAAAGAATAGCTTTGTATTATTTTTCATTTTAATAAAGGCTGTGAAATGTTTAGAGAGCCCTCTGTATTTCTGTAGTAAAAAGATCTTGAGAATGTTTCCATTGACAGACTGATAACTACTTGCATGCCCTACATTGCTATTTCTTCCAAGCATAAATTATGTGTAAGACATGCCACCAATCACAATTTTAAATGAAAAATAAGTAATTATAAACAGTTTTCAGGCTGAGTAGGTTGAAGTCTGTATTTGAATTTGTCAAAAAAACAGTGTTAGATCTACAATAATCACAGCCAATTGCAAATGGTTTGTGGAAAAACTGGGATTTCTTCATAATATACCATGTTCATGATGAATAAATAATTTGCTCTAATGTTGTGAGGCACCTTATACTGATTTATATAGTGTATAAGCAGTGTTCACTGGTTTGGATTACTTTTTGCTTGCTGAAATCTGTGTGAAAGATTACTGTCTAATTAGCTGCAGCTACACTGATACTTCATAAGAACAACACAAAAAAGAGAAGATTAGATAGAAATAATAGGCCAAAACTGAGCAAAAGTAAACCAAGGATAAATATCTGCAATGTCTCAGCATTTCTTTTTTCTTTAGGTAAGTTAATAAAAATAAAATTTTATAATATTATGCAATGCACAGAGGCAAAAGGAAATATGTAAATGCTAAATTTGTTCAAAGAACAAATACCTGCTATCATGCTTACAGATAGGAATAGTTTGTCAGATTTTGATCTGTTAAAAGTAGGTGATAACTTGCACATTGTATCACTAATTGTTTTGCTGTCAGAGCATTTGTGGTGTTCTTTGAGCCAGCTATTTGAGTGAACAGAAAAGTGAGATAATTTTAGAGGATATTAGATAGTGTAATAAGAAAGAACTCTCTGGAATGTGCTCATGGGTCACTTCAAAAATAATCCTTTTAAAAGGTAATGTGACTCCTTCTTGAAAAGAAAGTGTTTCTTCAAAGGTTAAAACTGTATCAACAGCTTCTACGATTCAATAACTTTTTTCTCAAGATAAGGCCTACATAATTTCAGATGTTGCATGATTTCCCCTGGATAAATGAATGTCGGAAAATGGAAAAGGTTCATTTTCTAAGCCTGAGTGGCAATTTTCTTATTATGCTGTCATATGGATTAAGTGCTTGCCATTCTGAATTGTGCTGGCTCAAAAAAAAATTTGGGCCAAGATTAATGAAATCAACAAAAATAACGTTTGTTCCCCTGGACATTTTATTGACATTCCTAAATAGCCTGTCAGATCTCTTTCCTGAGATCATTAGCTTTCTGATATGGTTTGATCTCTCATTTGAAGAGCTCTAACTTCAAAGCTGCCCTTCTCCTGGTTATACCTTGCAGCACCTCCTGAAGGATGAGAGCCTGCTCTCTCAGTACAACTCATTAGAGAGGATAAACAGTCCTGGAGACATTAAAGTATCTTAGAGAAGTCATCAAACTGTATTCACGATTTCAGGAATTGTAGTAGATCTGGATGATCAGGGTGGGGCTGCAGCCAGGGATAAGCTGAAGATGTAAGTCTGTCTTGGCAGCTGGATGCTGAATGCAGGCATGACCCCAGTGTGCAGCCTAGATGTGCAGAAGAATAGGCACTGTATTCAGAAAGGATCAATGTCTACTGTTTAAAAACAGTAAAGCCAAGGGGAACTAATACTCTAATCAAAAAGTGAATTGCTCTAACTTGGCTCTACAGGGGCATGAGACAGGCCAGGGTCTGCCTAGCCTCAGCAATGAGAAGCAGCTGAGATTAAATCAGCCTAAACTGTTTGGATTTCATTGTATTTCTTTGCCCCTGAAAGTAGTATGGGTATTGTTAATGTGAACGCCACGCATCTGTATATGCTGCGCCTAGTTTGAATGTATGGGGGCTAAATTTGGAACATGGTATCCACCAGAGGTGGAGGGCAGGGACTTTGGGATGTTGGCAAGTATGAGTGCAGTGTCAAAGTGACTCTTGCTGCTGCTCATGTCAAAAATGTCAGGACGGTCAAAAGGATATCAGAGCATCAACTTATTAGAGGTAGAAGTATCAGGAATATTGTTGTCATTCATTAACTGACACCTATGTGGCTACACATACATGCATATAATGATATTTCTTAGGTAATATATAATGCTTGTGCACACCCATGAGGCAAAAGTATTTGTCTACAGGGGCTTAGGGTTAGCCTTTGGCAGGCTGACCTGGAACAGAGACCAGACAGAGCTAAGAGAATAACATAGGTATTTATTAAAAGGTTTTAAAAGATACAACTTGGGCAGTACAAGAGCCTGGCCAGGGCTACACCCAAGATGGCCTTAAAATGGTCACAAAATGGATGACCAGTCACAAGGTCTTACCCTTTTATAAGTTTTAGTCCATTTGCAGATTAGGATTTAATTGTCCAATTACAGCTTCCGACTATGAAGTCCCATCCTTCTTGTTTTGTCTCTTCAGTCCTCTGTTGTTTATGCTTTTGGCCCTGAAAACTTGTACCCATTGTCCTTGGTCTCTAGCAGGAAAAGGGTTTCTAAAAGGGTTTGGTCTACCTACTCTGTGAAAAGAGCTTACTAACACTTAATATGAGGTTCAGAGATACACACCTAGGCAGCACAAAATCTGAAAAACATGAAAGCTAAAACTTAAAGCATCAACATCATGCATCCAGGGCGAGCTCATGAGGCATATAGACAGAAAAGTATTGGACATGAATTCTTGCTCACATTGCCAAAAAAGCCTTTGAGGTCAACACAAGGCTGAGCATACACTATACACTGGAACCAGACAGAATTCATAACAGTATAATGTAAAATAAGAGCTCTAAAGATTAACTTTGCCCTTGGCTGTTGTTATTTAACACATTTACAGCATATATTTTTAAAGGTATTTCACCCTTGTCTTACTGCAGCTTCCCTGTAGAGCCATGGCATGTGATCTGAACCCCTTGGTGTTCTGTACCAAGGCAGAACATGATCCAGTATAGCAGGTAATCTTCAGATGGAAGCAGAAGACCTAGTGGAATGGATGTACATGATAGAAATGGAGGCATGGGATCAAAAAGAGAATCCACTAATTTCTAATTTTCCATTAAACTCGAATATAATGCCAAAGCTGGTGCTTAGCTGCACAGAAAGAAAGTGTTGACAAGTTTTTTCCTCATATTTCTTGTGAGATATGGGAAATCATGGATCACTTTGCACTAGCCAAAAGGCTTCAGTGACAGTCAAATAAAGACAAAATTTCCCTGTCTACTCTTTGTATATTCCTTATTAGAAATGATTTCTCTTTTATTTTACTTTTTCTTTTAAAAATATTTTTTCAAATTTTCTGTGAAAGCTTGAAAGCATCTTTTCCATAAACTTTTATTTTTTGCACTTTTTTTTTGATCTTCTGAACTTTTTAATACCTACAGCAATTTCTTTAGAGTTTGGCTAGCCTTCCAGAAGCAGATATGAATTCAGCAGCTGCTTTATTATCAAAACTGAAGATGCAATTCTGCAAATGAGGAGTGCAGAATGTCTGTTTCATGACAAGTAAGTTGGAACCTCGAGATGGACAGGTTATACAGCATTTATTTACAGAAGGCAGCAGAGCACTGGGCAAACTGAGGTTTCAGCTGGTGTGTGACAGCAAGGCTGTGTGTACACACAGCTCCCTGGTGCAGCAGTGACCCTGTGTGACATGACACAGAGCCTGAGTTTAGTAAACAGAGGGCTGGAGCCTCCTGCCAGCCCCCCCTGTGTGCAAAGGGACTGTGTGACTGGTCTCCCTGCTGCTGTGATTGGCATCCCCTCCCACTTTATGCTGCTTTTCATAATGTTTTACTGTGCCAGTAACTGGAACGTACATGGACAAGCTGGCTGTGGTGCAAATACTATAACAATAAAAAAACAGGCTTGGCCAGTACCACCCAATGTTTTGTTAATCACTGATTACAGCCCATGTGAGTTTTGGTACTGTCAGACTTTATCAGATGTTTGATGTGTTTTAGGAAGATAAGAGTGGTTGTACTGGATCAGAGCAGAGAACCACCCAGCTTGGTATTCTGGCTACAAAACTGGCCTGAAGAAGATGTGGGGAAGTTTACAAGAGCATAAAAATTATTTCCCTAGTATTCCCCCCAGTTTTTTGTGCTCTGCAGTTTAGGGTTTTCTTGAGCCAGGGATTATATGTTTGTGCATACCAGCCTCATTGCATCTTCAATTACTTTTTCTAATTATTTTCATTATGGTTTATGAATAAAATAGATGTTTACCCATGATTTCTGAATTTTTGATGTGTGTTTCATTTCCCTCCAAAAAAGAGTCAAGTTTAGAGCCTTACCATTTGTAAGCATGGGCTGAAACCTAAGCCTATTAAAGTGAAATAAACTAGGAAAAAAATTTACCTTTTTTTAATTATTTTTTTTTAATTGAAACCAAAATTACCTTCTAGAAAGCTGTTTTCTTGGTGCACAAAGGACAAGAAAAGGAATCTGTGGTTTGAAAAGAATGAAAGAAAGGAACTAGACAATGGCCTTATGTTTCCCTAAGTGCATAGGACTGGTCCTTGTTATGATCTAACATCTCTGAAGAGTAGAGAGCTTTCCAATGTACTCCAAAATGAGTGAAGTGGTTTGGTGGAACAAACACATACAAAACCAACCTACTGGCCAAGAGAAACCAATGAGAAAATGTGAAAAAATAAAAATAATGGAAACTCTGCAGAGTAGCTTTTTTCTTCTTTGTCACATGATATTTTTCCTTGTAAGAAATGTGTATCTTCTTCCTTTCCCCATTTTAGTGGGAGAAGCAGGGAAGGATGAGAACAGACCTAGGCACAGCTGCTGCTTTTCCTGGGCCTGCTTCTGGCTCAGCCTTAATATCTTTGAGGTGCCATGCTCTTCTTCCTGCCCTATCCCTCCCTAAGCATCACTTGCCTTTCTGTGTACTGTCGTCAGTACTTGAAATTGTTTTATTCAATGCAGTCCTTGACTAATGGAGAATTAAGGAAGAAAATTTAGGTACATAAGAATTTTTTTAAGTGTTGAGGTATTAATATGGTGAATGTCACTGAGGAGACTTGGATAAGGACGTGCTGTTCAAATAATAAAAAAAACCCCCAGCAGTCTTTATTACTTGAGACTTGAGAATTTCCCTTTTCTGGCTTCAAGCCCCAGGCACAACTTCATATTTACTTCATATTAAGATGAGGTGTTTGTCTAGCAACTTTCCCCTGTCTATTCTTCTCTTTCCTTATCTTCTTTTCTTTTGTGTCTCCTCTCACTTGTGTTTTTCAGACACAAAATTCAGAGAATGCCCTGGATGGGAGCCCTTGCTCTCTTCTGGTAGTGGTCAGTTGTAGTGACCAGGGAAACAGAGCTTCTCGATACGCTGGACATCAAAAGAAGTGCCTGGATGCATTAAAAACTTCCTAACAAGGCCACCAAGGTTAATGAGTTTTCCTCTGGCAGTTGCAAATTCATTTTGTTATCATCTTCCCCCTCCTCCCAACTTGTGTAATTTTAATCAAGTTTCTGTAAAATACTGTTCTAAATTGTTATATGCTGTGAGAGTGATTATTGCTTACATGTAGAATGTGAGAAAGGAGAAGGGAAGCTGATTTTACAATTCCCACAGAAGATTATATCCACTTTTTCTTAATCCTCGACATATAAGGTCACCAAGCAGAGAGCTATAATTTGAAAAGCAAAGTAGGTACAATTTGAAATGGCTAAGTGATTGGGAGCTAAACCATGGCCATGTCCTATGGAGGGGCTTGACTGCTGGTCTGCAAGCAAAACAATGCTAATAGAAGAAAAAACAATTGACGATTTTTCGAGTGTATGCACAATAAGGAAGAAGACAAGGTCGTCAGCATGGAAGGTGATTAAAAAAGATACATAAAGAATTCTTGTAGTTAGACTATGTGCATAAGTAAACATGTATACGTGCCTTATTAACTTTTCACAAAACCTTTGCCAAAAATATTGATGCTAATTGCTTTCCACCAATGAATATAAGTTATCGTGATGCAGTCAATGACTTAGGATCACGCTTTGTTAAGAGTATATAAGCTGAAGAACATGCAGAATAAACACCTACCTACCTACCTACCTACCTACCTACCTACCTCCTTCCCTACCTACCTACCTCCCTACCTCCCTGTCTACCTACCTCCCTACCTACCTACAATATTGGAACCTGATCACGTGTGTGTGCGTGTATGTGTGTGTGTCACGTCTGACCAGTCAGTGACATGTCCTAACCAGACTAGCCTCAAAGATGAAGGAAGGCAAACCCTGTTTTGTACCAGGCTGGGCATAAATTTTGTTGTTACTTACAGTTTTTGAATACCAGAATGTCTTGCTGAGTATATTCATTAAAGCTGTGTTGCAACCTCAGTCAACCTCTAAATACCCTCAAACATCCCAGCAATCATTCTTATACGCTGCCTCTGCTAGCTGATGTGCTAGTATTAGATTTTAGCTGTCTTTTTGGTATTTTAATATTAGTCACCATACAGCTTCCAAATATTTAGAGAAAATCCTTAATGTCAAATCTTCCTCCCACATAAAAAAGATAATTTGGTATTTCTCATTATATATTTGTTTTTCACTGAGTTAGCTCCCTATAGATCCTCATCCCAGTTTTAAAGTCATCCTGTCACACATTTATAACAAATTTCTATTGATCTCTCTTCTGAGTAATTTCTTTCACAATGTTAAGGGTAATAATCATATTTATTTTGGCACATATGCTCTCCCCGCTGTGCAAACACACGGAGAGAGGGTTTTAGGAAGATCCTGTTTTTCCTGCGCGTGTGGGCGGACAAAGTCAGGTCCTGACCGGCTGAAACACCGCTCGGAGCGAAGGAGCCGCCGGGGCCCCGCCAGCGGGCGGCGAGGGCGCAGCTCCGGCCCTGGGCGGAGCGGCAGGGCCCGCCAGCACCGTGCCCCCGGGATTCGTGCCCCAGCGCAGGCAGAGTGGCGCAGAGTCCCGCCCCGCGGTGTGGCGGCAGTGCCAGAGCCTCCCGGCTCGCTAATGAGCGGAGCTCCTGCCCCAGGGCCCGCCCGAGAGCCCCGGGAGCGGAGCAGGGCTGCCCCGCTGACCCTGAGCAGCCGCCGCTCGGCTCCTCTTGGAGCTTAATTAAGAGGGTTCAGGCCACGAGTGAGAGGCTGAGGAGATGAAGTTGCTAATGCAGCAAAACCCTTGAGCGTTCAGTCTGTGCGGTTTTGTGGGGAAATGTATGTGTCGAGGGCAAGACAGGGTTTTGAACAACTCGGCAAGGAGCCAAAACTGTCCTGCCTTTACGTTCAGCCTCTGGCGATTTCTCTGCAGATACAGGCAGCCCGTTTAGCCTTGTTCTGTGTTACCCCGCATGGAGCATGAACATAATAACTGCTTGTTATCGTGGGGATAAGAATACTCAAATAATAGCAGCTTAATTTTATTGAGTGGTCCTGTTTCTTTCTCTATCCATGTGAAATTTGTTTCTTATGCCCCTGCCTAGATGATTTTTCATGCATACAAACAATCCAGAAGACAGAAATTCACAGTCTATTAAGGAAAAATTATAGTCTATTACAAAAGAAACACCTTGGTGTAAATTTTCCATGCTGTTGTAACAGCATATTTGTGCACACAGATATATATATCAGGAAAAAAAACTTTGCTTTTTTATACAATGTTTTATAGTATTATAAGAAACAACTAGAATCAAACACCCTCAATTTATGACCCCAAATCTTATGTCACCAATTCATAATGTCATACATATTTCTGTCTGAGTGGAATAACTTTTTCATAAACTTCTCTCATGGAGTGTCAGTTTTTATCCATTATCACTATCATTATTATTTACCATCACATGAGCCTGATTTTCACTTTCATTTCTAGTCACTAGTGTCTGACATCTCTGTTGCCCAGCTGCAGCCCTTGTGAATGGCACACTGACACTTTTTGTTTGCCCCCCTCAGTACTGTCACCTCCACTGTGAGTTTTAACAAACAGCTTTCCCTTATAGGCCTTCCATCACCCTAACTAACTTTTGCTTTGCTGGTTTTGTTTCTACCACACATCTAGTTCTGAACAACTTTATTTCCTCCTCTACCGTGACCAATGCCCAGTGCAGAAATGCCCAGTGCAACAATAAGAATAGAGATGCCCATTATAAGCACTATGTCAATAAAGTGGCTTTAAAATTTTAGATAACATTGAATTTCAAACCTCTGTGGAATGGTAGCTCAACTAAAATCCTTTTATAAGACTTTAGTTTAGATTGGTTACTTCTTTCTAAAAGTTTGAGCTGTAGATCATTGGAATAAATCCTCCCTTTCACCGCAGCATACTTTGGTCCAACTGGACCTGAGTGAGGTGCAGAGTTTGATTTAGCTAGGGAAAGTGTTTGAGCTTTAGGGATGTTTCTGAGCTTTAGTGTAAAGAGAGGAAACTCCATAGTGGGATTTTCTATATAGTGTTAGCAATAGGCGGGTATAGAAAAACATTTTCAAATTTGCTGTGCATTAACTAATTAATCCTCTTGTGACGCTAATAGTAAGATTTCAGTTTCAGTGAGTAGTTGTGAGTTATTGACAAGGGGTTTCAAAGCAGAGACTGCAAACGCAATTATTTTGGTACCTGATACTTTCTGGAAGAAGAATTATTTTTGGGGTTCCATGATTCCACAACTCTGTGATGTTCTTGCATGTCATTTCTTGACTTTCAGTGACTGTTTTCCATACAGATGGGCGTGTTATTAGTTGTAAATTATTTGAAACTATTTTAAATCTATTTTTGTTTGTATTCATCTTGGATGAGTTTTTTACTTGTATATTTTAGATTGTAAATTATAGGTAAAAGATGACATATATTATTGGAAAGTATTTCTATCCCAGCCAGAAATTATCTTCAAATGCTGACAATAATTGGAAGAATTTGCCTTATAACAAAAGTCTGAGGTAGATGAATGACTGAGGACAGAGAAAAACATACCTATTTTTTTTAATATGATATGACTGAGATGTTACATTAAGGCACAAATTGTTCTCAAAAAGACTGTTTTGAGTTGTTTATCATTTAGTAATAACACAATAAGCAGAGGTGCTATTGGTGTGATAAAAAGGTGAAGGAACAAATTCTGCAAAATATTGTGATGAAAAAAGACTTATACATGTCATCCTAATATCCAGCTGGAAAGGGAAAAATTTATAATTTGGGTCTTTGATTGAAAGTAAAGATGAAATAAACCAAAATAGTTGGGAGAGAGAGAAAAACATAAAGCACAAAATCTGAGTACATAGATTTGAAAGACCGGATCTCAAGAAAAACATCACTCTTCTTAGGATTTGTATCCTGTATGAAGCTAGAAAAGCCAATGTTTTCTGATATTTCAGGTGCAAAAGGATAAAATTCCTTTTAAGGTCTGCATATTCATCAGCTTCTCAAGTGAATTTTTACAGGGTTTTCTTGTAAGCAGAGTTGGGCTTCCAGAAAGAAAGTAAGAATAACAAATTTGATTATACCAGGAACATACCTCAGTGTGTTTAATTGCCTGTTTCGGAGGTGTTTTGCTTGCATTTATCACACTCAGCAGACTTAGGGAGCTGCTGTTTCATAAGCCCCTATTAGCCTCCTCCTTAACTCACCATTTTCAGCGCTTCTGAGATAGGCCAGTCCATCTGCAGGACAGGCACTGACTTGCCATGCCCCACAGAAAAAGCACAAAAAATGCAGAGCAGTCCTAGTCACACTGATAGTGACAAAGTTGTGAAATCATAGTTTAATTTTCACTGCTGCTATTTCAGATTATTCTTCCAGGTGAAATTGGGACAGTTGTCATGAGCTATCTTCAACGCTGTCTTCAATTTAGCATTAACAGAATCATTATGGCCATGTAAAACTTAGAGTGGGCTGCTAAACCTGTTCAATTGTATGTTAAGCTTCTTAGATGGATTTTATAACCTGCACTGAAAAACACAGAGCTGTATCTCTGCTGCTGGCAGTTATGTGAGAAAGGGAGGTAGGATATTCTGGTTCTACTGGATGGTAAGTGCACCAGACATATCCTCAGGTCCCATAGGAAAGTGATGTCTCCTACCATAGATTGCTGGCTATGGGGAGAAATATCTCTCTTTTCTCTAAATGTCTTGGATATGAATCTCTGTTTGAAAATATTTAATAAATTCTCTGTTCCTCTAGGGAGGAGCAACTGGAAAGGAACTGGTTTTTAATCTCTGTTCAATTCATTGTTGCTAGTGCCTTGGAGATGATAATGTCTCAGTTCTGATCTCAGCAAGTGAGCTACCCAGGCAGGCACAGTATCTGTCAGCTTGCTTGGGCTTGTCAGTGCTGTTCCATAGTTTCTGTTACCTTTTATGCAAACTCTGATTAATGTTTTAAGAAAGATTTAGGTTGTCCTCAAGGAACTTCTCTGTAGTTGGTGTGATCACTGCTGATCAGCACAGAGGGCGGCAGACTGCAGCACTCTCTGAGATCCCACCTCTCAGGCGCAGTGATTTGTAATTAGCTTCTGAGCAGGCCAGGTGAGGTGTCTGGCCCTTGAGGGCTGTTTCTCCTCGACAGCAAGAAGTTATTTAGCAAATTAGTGCAATACATTGAATTTTTTTCTTCCCACTGAGGTGTTAGGCATAAAATAAATGTCTTTCATTTCACCTATGTAGGATGGTCATTACAGCTTTAGATGAAAACAATATTAATAAAAAGAGACAGTTATTGCCAGCTCAACTGCCAAAAGGGAAAAGGGGTCAATATGGTCCTTTTCATATCACCATAGGCTATTTTCTCAAGGCTATCTGTACAAATAAAAACATAACGTTTCAAATTGTTTTTCTATTTTGTATTCTATATGATGTCATGTGTTATCAGTGAGAGGCCACTGCATATCTGACAACATCTAACTGTATAGTCTCTTTAACATGATTCTCTAGGGTATTGCCTCCTGTACTGTGTATCTAAAATATGACAGTATGTTAGTTTTCTCTCTTGTTTATCTTGGTTTTTCTTGTACCAGCTGTAAGATATGTGTTTTCTCTTGTACTTACACTGTTAAGGATGATAAAAAGCACTGTGTGAGGATTCTCCTAGTAGCATGAGGATTTGAAGAAACAGGTATTCAAGACCAGGCTGAGAGAGGCTTTAAGCAACTTGGTCTAGGGGGAGGTGTCCCTGCCCATGGCACAGGGTCTGGAACTAGATGATCTTTAACGTCTCTCTCAACCCAAACCATTCTATGATTCTGATTTTGCGTATCAATGCGATCGATCCTCTTTCAAAGAACCAAATAAAAGTGAAGTGCACTGAGGTGGTCACTCCTTGCGTAAAAAACCATAAGGAGCACCCTTAGAACACATGACAGTGGTGGCTTTTTCTCTTTATGTCCAGCTTTTCCAGTTTTGCTGAGCATTCAGCATTATAGCAGTTCTGTTAGAGGAACAGATGTGCTAGAAAGTAATAAAAACCAGAGGTTTCACTTTAGGTCATTGAACTAAGTATGTGTCATTTGGATAGTCACGATAGATTATCATCTGATAAGTATTTGTCTGCCTCTTTGAAAACAGATGGGAGATATAGCACTGTTCCTTGGAGGAAAAAGTGTTCTCACTTCGGAAACTTCATTTGGCATTTTGTATGGAAATAAAGCAGTCACTCTAGATGATATCAGAAAAACATGCTACAGCAGTGGCCTGGTGAAGCTGGAGGGTCTGAGCCAGTGGAAAATTAGGACAAAACCCTTGCAGAATAAAAGTCTGAGAGATTTAGCCAGCATTAGCCAAAAGCTTTGCCCAAAGGTGTCAGCACTTCACCCCATCTACCCCTCACGAGGATGCTGTTTTTATGAGAGAATTTGCCTTGGATTCTGGGTTCACAGCTGCAGTGTACATTTTCACATGTATTGCCCTTTGTCAATAGGGCAGCTGAGACCTTTGGGTATTTCACCAGTAAAAGCTAAAGTTTTCACAGTAACTTCCAGTTCCAATTTTATTCCACTAGTTCTTATTTTGCTGTAGATCTCCTAGGATCCTTAAGCAGAGTACAGACTTTTACACAATACCTGAGAGTCCTTGCTCTAGCAAAAAGCCCTATCATGACAGAGCTCAAGACACTTACCATACTATCAATGTCTTGCTTCTAAATGCTTTTATTCAATAGCACTTGACTACTTTGATTTCCTTTCCTTCAGGATTATTCCTCTACTGAGAGCAGCTGTGCTCAGTCCAACACAGCAAATGATTTTGCTTTCATTTGTTTTCTGCTTGTGCACACAGTTACAAGATGCATATATAGTGTATGATGAGTTTCCCTTCCACAGCTTCTGAAATTATTATTGTAAATGATCGCTCTCATAAAGGTCTTAGAAAGAATGACGATTCCTCTGTTATGCACAATCAGGTTGCAAAATCCATGTGAAAGTTGCTAGGTTTTCCTCTCTCTTCCTATGGGAAAACCATTCTTTAACCTCAGATCTTTAATGAATGAGAAACCTTCATCTGGATTCCTGTTTAAAGCAATTTCTAGCTAACTCGTATTTTCTTCTTAACAGCTGAACTTCATCTTATGTGGCTTTTCTGCACTTAGCTCTTATGATAGCACTGGGATTTTTGTAGAGGACAGAAATGATCTGTTGTACTCAGGAGTTAAGATAGACATGAACAGAGTTTTTCAGTGACTGAATCAAAACCACAGAAAGCATTTTTTGTAACATCTGTTTTG
Source organism: Hylia prasina (assembly GCA_013397195.1). Taxonomy (NCBI): domain Eukaryota; kingdom Metazoa; phylum Chordata; class Aves; order Passeriformes; family Sylviidae; genus Hylia; species Hylia prasina. The sequence continues at coordinate 825,001 of VYXD01014867.1, read as the reverse complement.
ACACCCCTCACTCCCTTAGACATTTAATTTATCCAAGAATGAAATGGTTTTCTTGCTGTTGTTATTTTACCAAATCCAAGTTTCTAAAACAAAATGTCAAAACAAAGTATTCCAACATTCAGGAACAATTAATTTGTTTCAAATGGTATGATAGTCCATTTTTAGTGGACAAGCCTATAATTTGTTGATCTAGTGTGGATTATAAATTCCCACCTTTGTTTAGAAATCTACAGTAGCCAGAAGCTCCCACTTCAGTGTGTGATGCCACTGAGTCTGAAAGGTAATTTACTGGTGTTTCACAAGATATTTATAGATAGATACTCCATCATTACCTACGAATACTCTATTAGCATCTGAGAAATTCCACCTGCAGCAACCATCTTTTTAGGTCCTCTGAGCTACATTTTGGTGTATTTTACCAAGCAGGCACCAGAGAAAATGGAAAATCTTAAAAACTTGTTTTCAGTAAACAGCTCAAGAGCTGTATTTTTCCAGTATCGATGTGAACTTTCAGGCTGAAATGATGAAAGGAGGTAAAGAAGCTAAATGTAGTGTAGCCTGCTCCAGGTTCTGAGGCAGAGCAAGACTGTCTTGTGCCAGGGGAGATAGTGCTGTGCAAACCTCTGTCGAAGTACTGTACACTTCAGGGAATTTTGTAGATGCATATGAATAAAAGAATGACTCTGGAGCATTGCTTTTGGAAATGGCTTTGTAGTGCTTGCTGATATTTGACAATGTCCCATTTCTTCCTAACATCTGTGGACTCCAATTTATTCTGGCAGAGTCCTAATGTGAAGAGTTATGCATGTTTGTAAGCAGGGCATAGAATGTGATGCTGAAATAGAACAAGAATTTCCTTTGTGTAGAAAAGACTTTGGTGATTACAGAGAAATAAAAATAGAGAAAGAAATTCAGTATCTTGAAAATAACACAGATAATGTAGAAAATCAAGACTTTGTGAGTTTCACGTTCTCCTTTGGAAATGCTTCTTACTCCAAAGCCTATGTGCATATAGACTAACATGATAATTAACCTTGTTTGGGTCAAGTGCAATCTGCAGGAGAGATGTGATCACTCTTGAGTACTTGATGGTAATTTGTTTCATTGGAATGTGCTGTGCTGTGGGGGCACTGGGGAAACCTCACTTTGATTGTAAAACTCTCCAACCTAGGGCAGGCAAGACCTTGGCCCTTGGCGCAGTGCCTGGTAACTTGTTTATACTCCCTGAACTGAAGACAACAGGACTGAGTGAAGTAAATGAGTGTGTGTCGGGCACGTGAGTAGATCCACTTCCCTGCTGCTAGAAGCCTGACTTTTATATTTTATAATACTTGTGACATCAGGGTGATCAAACTGACAGAAGAGATATTTGTTAGGACTGATGAGAATCAGGCACTTAGTACTCACTGAAAGGCAGTACAGATAAAGATGCTGAATTTGAAATCCTCTGATAAAAACCCTACTGAACAGTAGGAAGCATTTAACAATCACTGTGCTTAACTGCCCTATCATCATTTACATAGAGAGCTGTTCAAAAGAGAGCATAGAATTACAATGGGGGAACCTGGCAAAATCCTGAAAGCTGCTTTTCTTTTAGCTCACAAGCAGAAATGCATCTGGAATATACATTTCCACATTGTTCTTTATAAGGCTTTGATTTTGAATTCACATATGGTACTTAATTAGCATTTTTCATACAGTCGTTAATGCTTGGTGAACTTGAAAGGTCTAGAAAAGTATTCAAAGGCTTGGATACTGCCCAGAAATGTATTCATGCTGTACTGGTCTGGAAATCTGGCATAAAATCTGCAGCTTGGATGCTGAGCTGGGATTTCAATTCTTTCTTTTTGAGGTATTTTAATAACAGGAGGCTGTTTCTCAGGCTTGTTGTATGTTTTGTGCTACTTCTTATTCCTGTGAATCATTTAGCTGTTGGTATAATTTTGATTGCATTTCTAGCAGAGGTTAAATACAAGGGAATGTCAAGAACAGGGAGCTGCAGGGAAAAAAACCCCACCCTGAGATCAATGTACCTTGAAGAGAAAGAAGTAGATTTAGGACTAGAAACTATCCCAGGGAAAAAAAGCTGCCTTCTTGATTCTTAATCTAAACCAGAAAGCGCAGGTCCTGTCCATGATAAGATTGACAGCAGGGTCCCATCCACATGCAGGAACTGCTGTGGAGTTCAAAGACTTGCAAGAAAGAAGGAACAAAAGCCAGAGTGTTCAAATGAAAGATGCTGGATTCTTTTCAGAGGAAAGCACGAGACCATGGGGATTGTTTCTCTTAACGTGGGATTTACTGTCAACTGGATACCTTTCGGTACTATTCAGAGTGCAACAACCTTGACCAGCCGCAGGGAAGCTGCCTTTGCCCGAAAAAGACACTCAGCTGCTAGGAAAGTGTGTCTGGCTGAAAGCAAATCTTAGAGCATGCATCTCTTAGAGATGTAATGTTAGTTTCAGATACCAAAACAAACCATAAAATATCACGAGGGAACTCTTTCTTTTGGTTCTCCTTTCTTATAAAGTAATAAATTACTTCAGATGAGAGGAGCACTGTGATAGCTGATGGGAGATGCAGTAAGGCTTCCTCCCCTCGTCCCATCATACCCCCCATCCAGGGGCATTGAAGTGCAGAGAGTCTATTGTTCTGCTGCTTCCTTTTCCTTTTATCTGTGCAGCTGTGTTCTCCATCGGATACCATCATGCTGCCAGAGCTACTCCTCACAGTGGGGGTAGGTGATTTGTTAACTGCTTGTTTTGGAGTAAACTACATGATCACGAAAGTTACTCAGTCTGACAAAAGAACAAAATAAAGAAACTAATTGATAATTAGTCCCTGTACGCCATCCCTCCTCTTGATTTATAAAAAGGGATACTTCTACAGCAGTGTTGTGTACCTATTTAATCACTTACACCAGCTGATGAAATAAAAACTCTTGTCCCTTGGCCCCCTGCAAATTATTCTTGTTAATTATTTTTTAATTATCCTTTCATCTTTGCTCCTGGTGCCACTTTCTCAGTGTCTACAACAGTGGGTGCAGACATGACAAATCCGAAAGTTTACCGCAGAGAAGTGTCACTGTTGCTGTGCCTGGCTCCAGAGGAGCAACAAGCGGTGGAGCGTGGCTCGGGGGGCTCCAGGGAAGCCTTTGTGTCCCTGCTTGTCTGTAGGTGAGGATCCCGTGCTGCCACACCCGTGCGCGGGCACAGACCGTCTCGTGCGCCGGGACACACCTGCGCCAGTGCGCACACGCGCTCCTTAATTAGAGAGTCAATAACGAATGTTTTCAGAGTGGCTGACAGCACATTAATCTGAACCACGTTAAACAGATGGGGACATTGTATCACTCCCTAATCCAGACCGGGAAGAAAAGGTCCCCAGTGTGGCAGAGGAGACTGCAGAGAGCAATGCTCCACAGTTGCTTTCTAAGGGATAAAGCGGATAGATTAATTTTTGCTGTTGGACAGGTGCAGTGGAGAAGTGACATCTTGCTGTGCTATGTACCTGCAAGCATACAGAACCTGTGGTCACAGAATATAGGTCTTAATGCAATTTCTCTGTTCCCCATAAGTTCCCGTTTAAAAAAATACCAACAGAACTTGCTGGAAGATAAAGAGTGAAGTAGAACTGAAACCCTAAATGTGGATGTACAATTGAGGGAAAGGGAAGGAAATAGAAAATAATAAGGGACTGGAGATATTAAAACCAAAGTATTTTCAGCATGTGTGACCAAAGCAAGTCATGAGGCAAAGAAATAACGAGGCACAATATTTGCATCAAAATACTTATTTATTCCCTCAAAGGTATTTCTTTCCCTTGGGCAAATTGCTTACAAACATATATTTCACCGTTGTTCCTCAGTATTAGTTGGCACGTAGCATATGCAAGGAAGTTCAGCCTCTGGTCTGCCTTCAGTGATTCACCAGACAGTTTACCTGAAGAGTGGACTTGCCATATGTGAGCCAGACTTTGGGCAGAGTTTGCTGGATTTGTTGTTTGATAAGAACTGGGGAAATTTACTTTATGATGACCCTGAGATGCTATTCCCCTTCTGTTTGCATGGAGATTGTTTTAACAGGGAAATTTTACATATTTCCCTGTTACCTTTTAGCAAATAGTTTTGCAAAGGATAGTCTGCCTTTCTGCATTTTCCCAGCTGCAGATTCTAGAGGACATTTTGCAGGACATTTTTCATAACTAAAATAATCATTTTTCTTGGCATCTAAAAAATGTAGAGTGGCATAAACCAAAATACTCTTAGACGCCTTTTTTTTTGTTGGGTTTTCATGGAGGCCACAGGTTACTTAAGGTATTGTTATGAGTTGACCCTGGCTGGATGCCAGGTACCCACCACAGCCTCTCTGTCAGTCCTCTCTGCAACTGGACATGGGAGAGAAAGTACAACCAAAGCCTTGAGTTGAGATAAGGACAGAAAGAGATCAGCCTCTAATTATTGTTGTGGTCAAAAAAGATTGGACCTGGGGAAACTAAATGAATTTATTACCAATCAAAATCTGAGCAGGATAATGAGAAGGAAAACAAAACTTAAAAACACCTTCCTTTCACCCTCCTTTCTTCCCGGGCTCTGCCTCTTCCCCCAGGGTTCAGGGAGATTGGAATGAGGGTTATGGTCAGTTCACCGTATGTTGTTCCTGCTGCTGCTCAGGGAGATGAGTCCATCCCCTGCTCCAGTGTGGAGTCCTTCCCACACTGTTTGCGGAGATGCTCCTTCACAAACTTTTCCAATGTGAGTCCTTCTCATGGGCTACTGTGGTCTCAGGGTCACCATTTATGGTCGCGGTGAAACAAGACTCACGGACTCCATATCAGAAGGCTTAACAAGATTTATTAAAGTTGACTCCATTTTTTCTCTGGGCTTGGCTATTTCTCTCAGGTGAAGAGCAAGCTGCTGCTTCTCCCTGCTCCCCTGCTGAATTCATTCTTCCCCAATCCTTCCCATACCAGGGAGATAACAAAACTTCACCCGTTGGTTAGGAAAGAGAAACAAATCCCCATCTCCTGGGAGACAGAGATAGGACAGACACTGGAGAGAATTGTTTACAGAACTTTGCTGCAATTCTCTGCTTTCGTAGAGAATATTTCTCTGCAGGGAAATATATATATATGTTCATACAACAGGCTACAGTTCTTAATGAATTGTTCCAATGTGGAGTCCTTTCCATAGAGCGCAGTCCTTCAAGAACAGGCTTCTCCATTGTGGCTTCTCCAAAGTGGCAGAAGTCTTACCAGGAAACCTGCTCCAATATGGGCTCTTCTCTCTGTGTGTCTGCAGGTCCCTGCAGGACTTTGCTCCAGAGCAAGCCTCCCACAGGTTCACAACCCCCTCTCAGGCATTCACCTACTCTGGCATGAGTCTCCTCTGTGAGCTGCAGGTGGATCTCTGCTCCATAATGGGCCTGCATGGGCTGCAGGGGGAAAGACTGCTTTCAGCATGGTTGGCACCACAGGCTGCAGAGGAATCCTAGCTCCAGTGCTTGGAGCACCTCCTCCCCCTCCTTTTTGCACTGACATTGGGCCTGAATAGTTGTTTCTCTCACATATTCTCACACCTCTCTCTTCTGAATGCAAATACTTCAGCTCAATAGCTTCTTTTTCCTTCTTAAATATGGTGTCACAGACGCATTGCTACCATCGCTGATTGTCTCAGGCTTGGGCGGCAGTGGGACCCTCTTGGAGCCAACTGGCATTGGCTGTGTTGGATATAAGGGAAGATTCTCACAGCTTCTGACTCCTGTAGCTCCATGTCCCAGTACTAAAAGCTGGCCAAGTGAACCCAATACAGTTGTCCCTTTAGTGCCTTTGGAGGCCATGAAAGCATCCTATCAGCTGTTTTTGCTAGAGGAGTAAAGTCACAGGAGCACCTGTTTGAAGTTTGCCTGCTGACTGCTCACCATTATGTGGTGCACATCCATTTAAGGTCTGACTAAGAGTCACAAAAAATATCCTTTTCATAATGTGATATGAGGTTGATGAGGGGCTGCAGCACTATCATCTAGCATGATGCTGGTGTTTGCTATGCCCATGGTAAACTCAAGTTATTTTCCTTGTTAAGTTCTTCCATTAGTAAGGTTCCTCAATATTTAAATAGCTGATGCCCACATAAGAAATGGTGTACAGCCTAAAATTAATCCTATGGTCTCCTATGACCTAGGAGATCTGTACCTAGATCTGCCTTTAAAATGAATAGAAGATTTCTTGAATATCGGCAACTGGTCAGAGTTTACAACTACTTTGTTTTTTTCTTGCTGCTATGAAGGATTGAGTTCCGTTTGTCCTTTCCAATTTTTCCTCTCACAGCTCACATTTGTCAAAAAACTTAGTCACAGAGTCATTTCTCTCAGGAAAATCCCAGGGGCCAGTCCCAGCTTTTAATAACACAGTGAAGAGAAATTGGCAATGTTTAGATTTTCTGGTGCAAACCAGTTTCTAGATTCAAGGTTGGGCAGTCATGGCAAGTTTCTGCAAAAGAAAGGAGAACAGTGATTATGAAGAGCAGACAGGAGATGATAAAAGGGTGAGGAGGTGAATACAAGACATGAGTTAGAGGAAAGCCTATTACTTAGTTCTGAAATGGTGGCATAAACCAACCTCTCATGTACTGGAGGTAAAAAGGAGAGGTGGTGATAGCACACAGTACGTAAGAAACAGAAGAGTGAAATGTGTGATAAGGTGGGTATGGAAGGAAAGATGTAATTGTAAATGCCTCGAGAATCTTAGGACTTTTGTTGCTTCTGTAACAATAGGTAATGAATGAAATGCAGATGAGTGATTTAATGAACAAATGTTTCTGGCATATCTACTATGCCAGCAGTTCAAACTACCTGTGATTCAAAACCTGGTCTGATCTACATTCATGACCAGAATATTTTAAATCCAATTAACTAACCCAGATGTAATTACTGATGCAATTACTGTTGCTATCTCCTGATAGTAAAGGATGTATACAAGACCAAGATACATGGCTCAATATAAACCTTAACTCTCTAGAAGAGAAATGAGATATGGAAACAATTGAGTGATTTTGGATTTCAGAATTTATTATGAATGTACACAGCCAAATTTTTCTTGGGATAAAGCCACTGCTGTCAGTTTAATTACATTGGGAGTAAATGTGACCCTCCTCAAGCCTTCTGTAAGTGTACAGTTTCTATTAAAGTTGTAACAGATCAATCATGAAAAGGTCTTGGCAGAAAAATCGGTAGGTAGGTAATAAAAAAGATAAAGGACACTGAAATGAATGGAATGACATGCTGCAGGATATTAGCTTTATGAAAACAACTTTGTCCAATAAGAAAAGTTAGGTAGTGGCATGAGACTGGAAGAAGCAGAGAACCCCTACCTCTGACAAAAATGATCGTTGCCGTTTCTGAGTGAAAAATATTGTGGTGGAAGTGGCAAGTGTTTTCAGTGAGACATGCTCTTTTATGATTAGAGTTGCTTAAATCAAATTAAATGGACATATTGATTATGCAAAATTTAAGGATTATCCATCCATCAAAAAGGCGATGGCCAGACTTGCATTTAAATTGCTGAACTGGGGCCCACATGTTCTGATTCTGGTTTGAAGCTGCAGCACAGCCCAGTCAGTGCCCTGTTCTCTCCACTGCAGACTCTACTTGCCCTACACCTGCTGTTGCACAGTGAGCATGGTTGAACTGTGATTTGAATATTTCCATGGCTGAGTGCCATGGAAATGCAAAATAAAGTCAAAATCAGCTTAAATGTATTAATTACTAGGTTTGCTTTGAAAGCACCTATACTGCAGGAATTTGTGTGTGCTCTTTGCTGGCTGTGGAAGAGCACGTTGTCCTTGTGATGCCCCACATTCCATTTTGTTCTTGCTGTGCTCCACATGTGGGTGGAGGGGAGCACATGCCATTTTCCTGGAGAAAATGGAGGAGAGCTGAGTGGATTTTTCTTGCAGCAGTAGTTGGTTTGTTTGCAGCTATATTCTGCCCCTGCATCTCCCTGCTTCTTTCTCTTCTACCTCTTTTTCTTCCTGAGGCTTCCCTTTACCCCTCACCACTGCTACCATTGCTATCTTCTTGCCCTGCCTTTGTGTTGTGTCTATCTGGTTTCCTTCTCTTTCATTCTCCAGAGGCTGCATCACTCTTATTCAAAATGAATAGGTCAGTCCTCTCCATTACTGCCTCTGCTACTTGGTGGGTCTGACACCTGAGCAATATTGTTTGGGAAGTTACCCAACTTTTTTAACTCTTTTCTTAGTTTTTCCACTGTGTTAGACCACAGCAGTAGCTGATGGGCTTCCTCCATTTCCTACTCCTTTGCTTCTCCTGAGAAGCATCACAAATATTTTGTCCTAATTACTCCCTTGTACTTAGCGTAATCAACAGTTCACCCACCTCCTCCTAATCAGTTTTCCATCCTAAATTTTGTTTTGGCCTTTCCCTCTCCACAGTGTATTGACTGTTGTCATAACTAATCTCCAGATACTGGTGAGGCTGAGCTTCTGATGAAACTTCTGACTCACTGATTTGTTTTCCAAGTTTGATTCAAAGCTGTTTCTAAGTAATCAGAAAAGATGCATAATACAAATGAAGAACTCTTTAATTCTTTTCTACAGAATAGCTGTGAGGAAGCTTTGAAAAAAATCAGCAGATGACAGTGTCTTAAAACCCCTGCATATTGAAAATCTTGCCAGTGATATATCTATTATTTTGTGCATAACCTTAAATATTGTGTGTTTTTAAAAAAATAAATCTACATTTATTTATTTATACAACTATTTGATTGCTTATGTGGTTGATATTATTGGCTTTGCCTTGCCAAGGTGTCCAGACTGTATTATCACTGTAATCTGGAATACAACTGGTGTGCTGTGACGGTGATGCTTTTTCTTTAAAACAATGGATTCTGATTCAGTTCCCCCTGCCCACTGTGCTGTTGCTTTTTGATAATTTGAAAATGGTCTTTTTTGAATTATGATGTGGGAATGTGGGAAATAATGGGAGTACCAGAGCTTCCTCCTGAAGGTAATTAACTTTCTTTAAAGGAAGGTGGGTGTACTGCCTTAAAAAAAAAAAAAAAAAAAAAAAATCACTCCAAAAAATAAAAAAAAAAAAATCATCTTTAGGAATCACAAACATGAAAAGAAATTCCTTCTTTCTCACCCAGGACTCAACTCTTCACCTCCAAAACCTTTTATTTTCCTTAATTATCCTAAATAGGTGCAAGAGGGATCATTTCAAATGCATAAGTAGATTGAAACATAAAAATTTAATTCCGATATTCCTAATACTAATGTAAATAATACTGATGAGAGTAGCCCTATTGATTTAAACTAAGTGGTTCTGAATGGCATTGGAATAAATGAGCTATATGTGTCAAATGAGATATTTTCTAGAGAGAAAGGGAGCTACCAGAACTTCCAGTCATCCAATTTTTATTTTTTAATACAGTTTTCTTCTCTCTACAGCTCATTTTTACTGTTGTTGTCGCTTCTTCAGTGTAGTCTTAATGATGAGTTTATAACATTTATGTTCATTTGCATGGCAGGGAGCTGAACTGCCACAAGAAAGAATTATATCTTTAGAGAAGGATTAACATGAGAAGAAGCTGGGTCACAGAAAAGGAAATCACTTGTTCAAAGTGACTCAAATATTCGAAAATGAGATTAAAAAAACTGTAACGAGCATATTACTTTGTACAAATGTTCACCTCCCGCACCTCATTTTTTTTCCCTGCTGTCAGTCTTGCTTTTATTTCAGAATAATGCAAGGAATTTGTTGTAGATTTATATATTGACTTAAACCTTCAGAAGTGAATTGCACACACGAATGTAATTTGATTGTAAAGAAAAAAAGCCTACTTAAGTCCTGATTTAGCCATAAATGTGATATGGGCCTATTACATTGTCTGAGACCTTAAAAAAGCAGACTGCTGACAGACAGAAATTTTGTGAAAAGCTACATTTCCATTTCTATATCTCCCATTTTCACTCATTATATGATGACCAAGTACAAAAATATATGTATAGGCCTAATTTTAAAAGTATGCTCGCATTCAATTAAACAATTCATGCCCTTAAAAACCTGAATGAATTGAGGCTAAATACAGAGCTCCTATTTTTATTAAGATCATGCGTCTGACTTCTAAGACAAATGGATATCTTTGCACCAATACCAGCTTTGTGTACTCAGCTGCACATTGTCATGTTTGTTATCCAACTTCTTTTGACTGAATTGCTTTGACTGTATTTGGCCTTTAGAATATTGTTTTTGTTTGTAAGGGGAAGGGAAAGTTGGATAATTTCTTGATAGAACCATTATTTACAAAATTCCAAGCCTTCTAATATGGTAAAAATGAGTAAAAGAAAGAAGTTTCCTTTCCTAATGATTCGAGCCATCCTTCCCCCCTCTCTCCCGCTGTCTTTTACACCCTTTTACTGCATTTTGTTTAAAACTCCTCTCATTTTTGCTTCTAGACCGCATAAGTGCATCTCTGCCTGTCAGACCTCCTGCCACCCCCTGTGTTTATGCATCTGGCATTTTAGGCTTGGGTTGTGTAATGACAGCTTCCGCAAACAGCAGACAGATCTCTGAATTTACAGAATGCCCACAGTGGATATGCCTGTTTTTCTTCCTCTGCATAGCTCAGATTCTGACTGGTGTTATGTGAGGCTGGGATTCTGCTTCCACTCACTTTGAGAGAAGATTTATTTGCCTCACATTTCTCCCAAAGAGCAGCTAATTTTTCCAAAAACATGAGTGAATGTATGCATATACAGAAGACCAGAGATCCTTCCCCAGGTACTTTTGCATATCTTCAAAGTGTCTATTGCATTACAAATGTGAAATTTTTTACCCAAACTGTAAAATGATATAATCATGACAAATATGGCTAGAAGGGTCCTTGAGACATCCTATTCATTCTTCTATTGAGACAGATCTACTTATACTGAGAGACTTTCTCATACGTCTTTGCATACTCTGTTCTTAATAGTATATCCGTCAAGTGGGTCATTTAGTCCTCTATACTATTGCCTAATTATCCTTCTAATTATAGACATTTTTTACCCCTTGTGTTTACCTAACATTCTATTTTCTTAATTTAAAACCATTACTGATTTTCCATTCATCAACGAACACAAAGAACATTTATCTTTTAAATATCTGGAAATTGTTGTCATGTATTTTTTATTCCCCAACTCAGTAAATTGAACTTCACTTTTTCCCAGTTTTCTTCAAGGGTCTATTTTCTCTACTTTTTATTTCTTACTTGTTTTCATGTTGGTTTTTGGGTGGTTGTGTTTGTG
>VYXD01014867.1:789253-800149 GCA_013397195.1 Hylia prasina | reverse complement strand
CATGAGGCAGGCAGCCACCAAATGAGCACAGCCTTGCTTCTGCACAGCCTCAGAAAGTGAGAGCACACGGCTCTTACAGGCAGCAGGGCAGAATAGGACACAGGTGACCCCAGGCAGTAATAATATGCATTTCATAATGTGCCGCATGGAAAACAGAAACAAACCAGCACTGACAAGAAAGCTGTCCAACAACTGTCTTCCACAGTGAGCTGCTTTGCTCTTGGCTTCTGAAGATTATTTCATTTTGGTTGAGTTAATAACTGAGAGCCTCTGAGAGCTGTTTGAATGGAAAGAACAACCTTGGTTTTGAGACATAAACAGCACAAAAAACAATTTTGCCCCAAGTTCTTTTTTTTTTTTTCTTCTGTTTAGTTTTCAATGAATTTGAAACAATAGTGTTTTAAGTATCTCTTTATGCAAAGAGTTAGGTCTGACAGTTTCTGTTGTCTGTGTTGTTTACATCTCACCACCCACAGTTATCTCCTCTTCTTTTGAAGAGAACTGCTTTGCCCAGTAGGATAATTCTGGATGTTAGCTAATGATGAGAAGTAGGGGCTGGTGGAGTGCAATGGGGCTCCAACAGCTCTTGTCATGGGCAGAATTTCTATATCTGAGGTAGTGACAGCATCTTTAGCACAGCCTTGCCTTGCAGCACCAGCATCAGCTCTCAGGGGTTAAGACATCGACATACAACAATTAAAACCGGGAGCAGGGGCTTGCTTGTGGGCATTCCCTGCTTAATAGCTGCGGTGTGCCCTGTCTCCCTGACACTGGTGTCATACATGCTAAAGGTTTCTGTAGAGGAATAGCTGGGACATGTGGTGGTTGTTTTTGCTGTCAGCTGAGGATACATTCAGTAATTTGAAGGCAATACCTCCATCAACTCCTGTGCAGACATGGCACAACTTTTGCTGCTGAGTCCCCTGGCACTTCCAGAGATCCAGAGTTGAATTATGAGCTCGTTGTAGTTTGGAAATAATGCAGTACCATACACTGGGGTTTTTATTGTCACTACTCTTTCCTTGCTTTCTGTGCTTGGATTCTAGTTAGTCTCACCCCATCTTTCATTTAACTAAAAAACAGTTTTTTTCATGTGTTCCTTTTCCTATTTATCCCCAAAATTTTATTCCCAAGTCATAATGCTTTATACACACAGGGAAGCATTCTGTGTCTAAGTTGGTGCAATCAAGAGCAAATAACACCCAGGTAAACTTCTCAAAAAACATCAGTGTAGATGTACTGTGACTGCATGAATGTTGACAGGCTAATAAACAAGAAAAGCTGTGGACTGAACTTTGTATATAAATGTGAGGGTGGTATCCATCCCTCCCTAGTCTTAGGATGTGCGTGTGCATTCCGATTCTGCCTTTTACACTAGTGGTAGCTCATCATTAATAAATCAAAGGCAGCTATTTCTTGCTTGTTTGTTCTCTGAAGGAGAGGATTTCAAGTCATGCCCTAAACAGTTTTGACACACAAATGATGTCTGATGAAAAGTGCTAAAGGTGCTTTTATTTACAGATGTGTTGAGAAATCTGCGAGGAAATTAGTTTGTCTTCTCTCTTTCTCACAGGAGGAGAATAAGATGAGAGACATATTGTCCTTTTGTCCTCTGTCTCTAAAGGAGGCTGGGTTCTTGTCACCCTGTGAAGAAACTCCTTTACAGCTGTCTAGCCAGAAGAATTTCTACCATGTCTCTTTTGTTATGCCCAGGCACCCTGGTGACTCGGCTGACACTGATAGGAGTGTTTCCCTCCTCAGCCCGCCCCTGCATGCCTGCCGTATGGTCTGACACCTGTCAGCTGCCCGGAGCGCTGCTGCTGCTGCGCCTCCTGCATCCCTGGGCTCCTCGCTGCGCAGCGAGGGCTCAGCAGGAGCTGCAGGCTGCTGGCACGCTTCTGGTCTTGATGTGAAATTAATTGACACAACTTGAATCTTCAGAGATGACGCCAGAAGGAAGAGCAGAAGACCTGTGAGATAGCAAGGAACAAATATGATGTGAAATTGTCTGTTGGCATTCTTCAGTTGGAGAGGTTTTCCTCTTTTGATGACTTTTCTTTTACAGCTTGGTTGCTGTGCCTTGCAGCCATACAAGCTTGCATTTACAGCTTTTGGGAGACTCGTGGTTGTCTCAACAGCTCTGTGGATTTCTTTAGCCAGGTTCACTCCTGTATGAAAAGATAACAGGTTCTTCATGCTGCTGTACAGACTCATCTGTAAGACAGGGAAATTGTGCCATATTTGTAAAAACTAGTGTTGCTGGTGCAGGGTTTGGAAAAGGAGAAAAGAGAAGGAGTTGATTTCTGAATTAAGTTCCTGGGTGTAATGAAGGAGACTTTGTAATTGGAGTGTTACATAAATACTGTACCTTTTGTAAGGGCTTACTTGGGTAGGGTGCTCTCATCTCCAAAATTGTAACTTTTTCCAGAGATCAAATTAATTTACATATTTTTTTCACTCCATCTTTTATACAGGAAACTGGGTGTATAAAGCTCCCTTTTTTCTTGCCCTTAGTACCTTCTTTGGTGGGTCACACTAACTAGAAAACAAAATTTTTTCAGAAGTCTCTGGGCTTTTCTGCTCTGTGTCTCACTGAAAACTTCACAAATGAAGACAGCTAAGACATAAATAGTGTCTTAACAGTACATGTCCAAGATTTGCATCTGTTCACAAATTTACCAGCCTTGTTTCCAAGAAAAGTGAGGATGAATCACCCTCTACAGGGGCTGTTTTCTCTTTGCTGACTGTAGAGGAACTTTAGCTTGGTGTCAACTTTAGCTTGAAGTTTTAGGTAGCATTCATCTGAGCAAAGGAAGACTATTCCTGTTCTGAAGGAGAGGTCGAGCTGGTTCTAAAACACAGAGTAATGGCAAAGTGAAGCACATGCAGATACCATGTGAAGGGCAGAGGTGTGCACTAAGAGCCTACCATACCAAGCAGTAAGGGGAATTGTGGAGGCACTTCTTAGGAGTACACATCCAGTCATCTGGAAAAAGGATGAGGTCTTTTTCAAAGCATATAATGTTGGAAAGTAGAAGTGATGATTTTTGTCTCCTCATAAAAAATGTAGAGATATGTATGTACAGACATATATATATACATAGATATATATATTCCATATATTGAGAAATCTGCCTGTATTCTGTGCATCCATAACTCTTTGTCTAAATGTGTGCCAGTTCCAGTCCAGAAGAAATTTAAACAGCTTTACACAACTGTGACAACGTGATCAAGTCTTTGGTGTACACACACAGAATGCAGCTGTCTGCACTTTATAGCTCCAAAGAGTAGTCTAGGTTGGAAGGGAACTCTGTGGACTGTCTTGCCAAATCCCTGTGCAAAGCAGGGCCAGCAAAATCAGATTACTCAAGATTGTGTCCAGTCAAGTTCTGAATATCTCCAGCAATGAAGATTCCTTAATTTCTCTAAACAGCACATTCCAGTGTTTAAACACCCTTGTTAGTGATGAAGAATACAAATATTCTGCTATCTAGGGAATTTCCTTGTTTCAGCTTCTCTGTTGCCTCTCATCCTTTGGCTGTGTACCTTTCAGAAGAGCCTGAGTTTATCTGATCTACATTTTCCCATGTAACTATAGACAGCAGTAAGATCCTCCCATGAAGCCTTCTCCTTTCAATGCAATCCATCTTTCTCAACCTCTCCTTGGCCTTCCTGTGTTCCAGCTCCTTGATCACTTTGGTGGCTCTTAGACTTGTTCCAGTGTACTAATGTCTGCCTTATATTGGTGAACTCCAAAGAGAGCACAAAGGTCCAGTAGTGGTCTCACATGTACTGAGTAGAAGGGAAGAATCACTTGCCTGGAGCTAATGATTAATGCCACTTGCTGTGCAGCCAGCTTTTGCTGCAAGGGTACTCTGCTGATGTATTTATTGATGCAAATATTCATCCTGTAGATATCCCATTTATTCACCCAGCTAGAACAGAAGAAACAGAGGAAAAAAAACATTCTGGTATCGGTATGGATCTGGAATTAAACACACAATCCTAATGACTAAACTTCTGATGAGTCACAACCACACTAGATGGAAATGTTTGATCAGGGTTGCTGTTACAGAACTTGCAGTTCTTACAGCTTCTTTAGAAGTACTTTTTCCACGGTCAGCTTTGAGAAGAAATTTCTCATGTACATTCTAATTTCACCACAAATAAAGATGAATTATAGGTGGTTATTTGAGCACCTAAGGGTGGTAGAAACATAAGAGGCATTAGTGGTTTTATCTTTAGGTTGTGCTATTTCTGTTTGAAATAGCAATTTCAATAACATTCATCACACTAATGAAGGTCCATTGGAAAGAAGTATCATTAAAAAGGTATAGAACAACTTTTATCCAGTTTGTCCTTTATAATCTTTATACATATCCTGTACCTGTGAAAGACCTTGGCCCCTTAGCAGTCATTTTGGAAGTATGTATTAACTTCATAGATAACTGCTTAGTAATGAGAGTACTCTAATTTTGTTAAAAAAAACCCAAAATCAAACCATATGCATACATATGCACATACATACATACACACATGCAAAGTGTTCAAAGCCAAAAATTCCTGGGTTGCTTTTAAATGGTGCCCACAGATAATGCTAAGAAACATTAATTTATCATTTAAATATTTAACAGTCTCTTGAGTATCTTTAAGAAAACAGGGCTATTCTTATCCCCAAGACTGAAGGCTTCCATTTGCAAATATGTACCTACCTCTGCTATTAGGAGAGGGTTGTACATTAAGATTTTGGCTAACCTGCTTGCAAGTGGTGATCAAAACATTATAAAGCAGTTCCAGGTTGCAAGAGAGGTAATATCTTTCCATTATGGATAATAAAGTGCTAATAATAAATTGGCTGTAATAGCTAGAGGCCTGGTCAGAGTTCTTGACTTACTGAGGCATGATCACATTATATATGCTGATTAAAATATGGAATTAGGGGCTATTCTTATAGAAAAATTTCAAGATCTATATCAGAACTATTCTCATTTAGAAACCAAACTGGAATTCATAGTGACAATTGTTCTGGTTTATAATAGTTTTATTTGGGGCTATCCATAAATCCAAATTTTATTTAATATCACCTTCATGTTCGCTTTTGTTAATTGAGGACTGGCATAACTTTGTAATAATTGGTGGGAAAATTCTAGCTTTGGTTTTGCAAATGCATCTTCTATTGGCAGGAATTAGCATCCAGATATGATCAAAATTTTACTGTTAGAGAAACAATTCTGACCTTGCTGTAGTTTTAAAATAAACACAAAAACTATGCATAAGCATTATCTAGTATAAAATATATTCTTATTCTAAATAATTATTGAAAAATTAGGTGAAATAAAACTGGGGAGGTTAATTTTATATATATTTGGCAGTCCAAATTGATTCTTGGAAGAGTATATTATATTTGTCACCTTCAATTAAATTAATTTGATGGTTCAATAAACTAAACGATGGAGCAATTACAGCACCACAAATAGAAAGTTGCTAATGCTTCTCCTCTTTCTGGATTATTTTACAATTTAACACACTTTTTGTCTGTTAATATCTGTGCTGTTATACAGATATATTTGCCAGAAAAACTGCCAAAGCATCATTCATCTATTGTAAAGGTCCTCTGACAAACTAATGTCTCCTGGATACAGGGATCCTTTGTGCTTTTACTGTTTTCCATGTAGGAATTCTAAATGGTTAGAAATAGGGAAGATGTGCTGTTTCAAGGTGTGCTGTTACAGGTTGAACCTGTACAGCCGTACAAGTTCAAAACCTCTGCCATTTATGCTGGTGAGAACTCACTGCAGCAAATAATTTGAAACATGTTTTTTTCCTTTTCAAATTTCATCTGAAAACAAGCATAGAAGATATTTCTGTCAGTGTCATGGGTTAGGAATAAATTTAAAAAAAAATAGTAGTAGAAAACCATGGCTAGGCACCTGCACACTCCCCTGCCACCCTACCCCCCCATCTTTCTGTAGACCAACACAATTAATTTCAGATTTTCAGCTAAAGTTGCTTTCAAAGGGTAAACCTGGGATCTTTTACTTTTAACTTAGTCTTGCAGATGAACACTCTCTCTGTCTGTGATCAAAAATAAAAACCAGAAAATATCAGAATCCAGGGGAACTCTAGGCTAGGAGAAAACTTCCAAGACAATGGATGAAGGTGTTCTGAAACTGTCCAAGAACATCAGTCGATTCTGGAAAACAACTTGGGCACTCTAGAGGACAGAACAGGACATTTTATGTCACAGGAAGATGGAGTAATGGCATTTGTAGTATGGACAAGAGCCATTACTTGAAGATGTAGTTCTTTAGTTAAAGCTGGAACAGAAGAGAAGCATTTAAATTTGTTACTTTTATTCAGATATTAGCTATTGGGGATTTTTTTTTTTTTAATGGACAGATGGCTGTCATGAAATTTTTTTCCTGTTTTTTTTGGTAGATCTTTTGTTTTAGAAGATATTAGAGAAGGCTGGACTTTAATAAATTTATACAGAAGCAATCCAAATGAATGAAAAGGAATGTGTAAGAAGACGGAGTACAGGGCTTTGTGAAGGGTTTTGCAGGTCAATCAGAATACTGCATTCTGGGTCTGACTTCGTCTTCTATAAGACAGCCTGTAGGCAGAGCAAGAACTCCAGCAGATTTGCCAGGAGTGATTTCCTTTTACAAGAAAGGTGCCTCTTGGATTTTCATGGCAGCCTGTAAAGGCAGGAGATCACATTTGTTGATCTGGAGCATTGTCTAATAGGGCAACGCTCAGACCTGTGGCCAAGGTTCTGACCAAACCTTGATTTCTTAAACACAGATTCCCAAAGTTAGGCAGACCTAACTTGTGACCCACCTTTGGAAAAGGAAAGTAAACAAGTCTGCAGCATTTTGTACCCAGATAATTGTGAATCACTGGGATGAATTATGGATTGCCATACCTATAAGGGAGAGATGTACCAGAATGACTTTGGAGGGATTTGTAGTGCCCTTAGCTACTGCTTCCTTGTTTTCATTGATCAGGTCTTGTCTTGTGAGTCTGAACAACAAAATAAATCAGTCCTGGGACAGGTAAGCACCAGTATTTGATGATGAGAATAAGCTTATTTAAGGGATGGATGTGTGAGAGCAGTCTTGGAAAAAAACGAAGGGCTTTAAGTAAATACTTGTGGTGCCAGAATGTAGGGCAGATTAGAAGCCTCACAATACAGAACATTAGGGGAACCATCTTTTTTTGCATATGCTGTCATTTTGACTTCTACAGTATGGATATTAATTAATTTCTTTTAAAAAAAGGTAATGACTCACAAAGGTTTGTACTTTCTAGCTATTCCATTGAAGGCCTAATATAACATCTAAGTTCTTAAAGACAGCTACCTTCCCTGTTTCCATTTTTGTGATGCATTGCATGCATTTTTCTGAAAAGCTGCCTTACATCTCCTGTATGTGTGGCTAGCCTTTTGCTTTTCCAGTAATTTGTTTTATGGCATTCCATGGAAACAACATTATTGTACCTCATTTCCTTGAGTGTGCATTGGCAATTAATTTCTTGTCTGAATATATCTTATATTTACTTAGCACCTCTTCCTCTGAGGAACCTAATGTTATACAAATATTAGGCCTTAGGATTGTTTTAGCACACAAGGGATGTGCCTTGGCCTGTTTCTTGAGAGAATCTTATCTCATACACAGCTTTCAGCTCCACATGGTTGAGAAATTTTATTGTTTTCTACTGGAATTTGGCATTAAAAAAATCAGTTAATTTGTTGCTCTCCGATTTTGGTTGATATTATCTACGAGAGCAAGTTGCCAGCAGAGGTGGAGACCCCAGTGCTCAATGTCTCTTGTCTTGTGGCTCCTAGCTATTCCCAGGTCCTCCAAAATACCCTAATGAGTTCACTTTAAGAAAACATGGACAACTTCCTTTCCCAGTGCCTTGAAAACCTTGCATGTATTTGAAAAGAGATGAGGGGTTGATCAGGTCCAGGGGCTCATGATCTCGGTCCCTCCCTCTGTCCCTCTGTCCCTAAGTCACCCTTAGCCACTGTCATTCTACTGCCCCTTGGGCTTATCAGCTGCCTCAATGGGAGGTGAGGCTGTCTAAACAAACCTATGCTAAGTAAATCCCCTCTAACATTGAGTAATATCTGGGTCCTCCTTCATGCCAATGAGAGTGATTATTTATTGTGATTTGGATCTCATTATTATTCATGTGTTCCTGTGACTTAAGGCAATGTTTTCTCCAAGTAATTTCCCAATAAAACCAGCTAGGCTTACTTCTTCATTATTACTGCATGTCTTTGTGGCTGGTCCTATCTCTTTTGGCTCAGAAAGGATGATTAATTATTTTACTTGATCTTCACTTATCATGGGAGTCCTATGTAAATTATTTCAAAGATGTCCTGTTTTAGATTTCATTATTTATCTTCAGTATGACCTAGGTAGTATGAAATGTGAGAATTGCATGTCTTTCTAGCACACTTAGGTTTGAAAAATTTGCATACATTTTTCTTAAGATCTTGTGGCCTATTGTTTATTTTGTCTGTTAGTGAGGTATTTCTATGCCTTCTAAATTAGTTATCCTGGCTTCTAACTAGGAACTTACTATTGCTAGTATCTAAAAATTATGTCCTTAGCAATCCAAAATGTGTATTCCTTAACAATTTAAAAGATGCATTTGTAGAACTGAACTGGCAGAAATAACAAGGATGCTTTCTATCTTGTGCATGGTAGGTAAATGCTTTTTTTGTTTTTCCAGGTGTGAAGCAGAACTCTTTTCTTTGATGAGATCTGTGGGCCACATGTATTTGTTTTAGGAGTTTTTTTGTGAGAAGCTTCAGTGCTGTGAGTAGAATTTTGGTTCACAGGAAAGAACACATGGCATAAGTGAGAGGTCTAATATAGCTTAGAGGGGCACAGCTTTGGTGCTGCTGCTCATGTCAGGCAGTCTCAGATGTTCTCCTAATATTTCAACTGTGAATGTTCATGAGTCCTTTCTGTTCCCCAGGGGGCTGTGTCAGGTTGGTCACACTGAGTCCCTTTAACATAAAGTTTTCTGTCACTATTCTAGTAACAGTTTGTGTTGCTCTTTGCAGACATTTACATTTTCTTTGTTGACCCAATAAAGTTTAACTTATACATCAAATGTTTATTAATTTATTTATCAAATTGAAGACACATGAATGAAACCAGGGAACTCAAAAGACATTTGATTCCTTTATTCTTTCATTCTAATTGAAATATTAGAAAATTAATCATTCCAATGAGGATTTGTAGTAGCTGAACTGCATGCCTAACAATTTATAAAAAATTTTAATTTTCATATTTTATTACTGTCATATTTTAGAAGACTTTTCTTAAATTTGGTTATAGAAAGTTTCTGAAAAATTGTGTTTGGCTCAGTAGTATCCACTTTTTGTCTTCTGCATTTGGTTTACTTTATTAAGGATTTTTTCTCAGAAGAACAAATATACTGTTTGTCCCTTCTTAGAAGGAGAAAATCTTCTGAATTAAGAATGGATGCACATTCAGAACTGTTAATGTTACTACTTCTTTCATTGTCTAATGCTGTAGAAGTTATGAGGGTAATTCTATGTTTAGCACCTTTTCATCTGCTTTCTTAGGAAAGTTTATGCATTTTAAATTGCTTATGTGCTGGACAAAAACAAGAAGTATTCTGGAAGAGAGCCATGACACCTGGGCTGTACTCTTCTACTTGTAAATCCTAGGTCAGATTTACACTCAGTTTAAATTGTTCATTATCTGGTCCTGTGAATCTGGTATTCTTGGCCCCTCAATGGTTGTTTCAAATCCTCTTTCTTCAGTATCTCTCTCCTCTGGGTAGTGTTGCTGTGAGATTATATCTCCCATTTGCTTGGTAGGTGTTTTAAACATTAAACTAATGTTCAAAAGATAACATAAACCTCCTCTTCTTTGGAGAGTATCTCTGAGTCAACTCCAATCCTTAGGGATGCTCTAAATACACTTTCTGTATGAGATCTGTTCTGATCACAGGTTGAGGTCTACCTTTAGCTTATATGAGGATTTCAGGTTTACCAGATAGTGTTCTACTGTGGGAGGTACAAGAGGGTGGTACCTGAACTGACTTCAAGGAAACTGGAACATCAGATTGTCAGAAATTAAGGACTATAAGGAAAATCAGAAATTTATCCTGGATGACTACATCGGCCCATGATCAAAGAACGAGAATATTCTCCTAGTCTCTTGAGACAGCTGAGGCTAAATAACCCCAGAGGCTAAATAATTCTGATGCTAAATAGCTCCTTCTCCTGCCCTCCAAATCCCTTTTGCAGAAGACAACATTTCAGCTCTCCCTCTTGTCAGGAATTTGCTTTCCTGTAGGGTTTATACCAGTTAGTATAATAAGTAAATAAGGCTTCCTGCCATGAGGTAATTACACATTAGCAGAAATTACAGTACCTATTAGTCAGAAATTTAGTTTTCATTCCCTGATGTGGCAATTGTTTGAGCATTTGAAGAGGCAGGCAGGAGTCTGAGCATAGCATGATGAGAAGAGCTGGAAGAACAGAAAAGCCTCTGTTCTGATATGAAGGAAGAATACCAGGTACCCTACTGTGGGCAAGGGAAAATGATGGCACCTAAAAAGCCTCTTTGTACCACTTTAAAAGCAGAATATAAACTGCAGTCAGATTTGAAGTTGGACTGAGTAAAGTAAGCAGGCTTAAATGGAAAATGGGATCTTTATGTTATAAATGTTTTACTTACGTTACAGGTTAAATCTCTTGGTGCTGTAGTGAACGGTGTATGGGGAGACCTCACCTGTGCTCAGAGACATGGGTCTGTCTGCCTCCTCTGTAGGCTGGAACAGATGTGAACTACAGTCCGGGGAAACTCCTCTCCTCTTCCCACCTTTCTTTTATGGGGACTTTTT
>VYXD01014867.1:773359-789152 GCA_013397195.1 Hylia prasina | reverse complement strand
ATGCACTGCTCTAGGAAAAAAAATAGCTCCAAAACATCAAAACATTTTGGATGTAACCATTAATTACCCTTGAGGTTGGGAAACCTAGGCCCAGCATCCATTCAGCCACCTCTGAAACAATGTTCCAAGTAACCCTTTTTTAAAATCACATCTTGAAAACCCTCTGCATGCAAAAGGAGCATGGATCAGGAAAATCCAGTTACACAGAAAATGGACACAGTTTAGGAAGCATCTTTAAAGAGGCGAGTGCAGCTGCAGACAATATTAGATACGAGGCAAGATTTCTTGATTTCAGGGAGAAAAGCTGAATGAGAAAGAAGGAAAGGAAGGGCAGATTGATAAAGACACCACAACACATTTCTGACTAAAACTATTTGGCCCAATAATTTCTTAGCTCTGTAAAGCATAGCAAAAGAAAGAAATGGCAAGCAACCATTACAATAATAGAAAAAAAAAATCTGGTAAATTCTTCTGTAACTTTTCAAAGTAAGAGCTGATGACTTTTTTCTCTCTCCCTTGTTGAGCAGCTTGACTAAGAAAACTTGTGGATTTTGTTATTCACTCTTTACACTGGCTTCTAGTCTTCATGTTAATGTTTAAAAATTGTAGGGATTCTTCCTCCCATTTGTTTGTAACTGGAGCAGATGATAGGCACAGATGGCTGCAAAATCAGCATTTCAGGCAGATTTTTTTTGCTTGGGTGAATGGATGAGCCTGTAGGTAATGTTTTTGGTGGTCTCCTACCTTCCTCCCTCAGAAAAGAACAAATAGTGCTCAGACATCAGCAAATCTGAGAAGCTCTGTGACAGTATGGGAGGAGCATGCAGATTCTCCAGTTGACTTGAAAATGTTTCCCTGCTGATGTCTGAGGGACAGGGTGGCAGATCCATGACTGAGCTCTCTGTTTGTATTTGTAATATTTCCTACATGTTCTCCACACCTTGAGACTGTGCAGTTATGATGTTACGCCAAAGAGTAGCACAGCATTGGCACAGTGGGATCTGAATAAAGTCTGTTTCAGACACTGGAATTCAAACACACCTTAGGGGCAACATGTTTGCACATGGCAAAACTGTGACCTTCAATTGCTGAAATATAAACAGGGATTGGAGGAGGGGGAATTGTATTCCTTTCTGCAGACAAACCAGTGACTTGATGCAGCACTGAATGTATCCAGTAAACTTCAAGGACCAAAGACATTTAAGCGTCTGACCTGTGTATAAGCCTTCAAAATCAGGCCCTGCTTTTCATTAAAAGATGGTAATCATTGGAGAAAAGCTGAGGCATCAATAGAAATAATAAACCAACATGATTAGTGAGAAAACTTTTTAATTCAAAGAAATGGAAGAATGAACAGCAAAATAACAGCCAGGAGAAAGAGACGGTGGACCACTTCAGCACCCCAGCAGTCTGCCAGATAATTTAGGAGGGAAATTAAGGAACTGAAACAAGAGGCAGCCTCATCATTTGCTAAATTGTGAATTCAGTCTCAGAAATAAAGCAAAGCTTAATAAAAAACAGATGATGGGGCAGACTAATTGGAGCAGCAAATAGGAGAAAGAGGATGGAAACGCATATTGATTCCTTTTTATTGAAGTAAGAGACAGTTGTGCAGAAAATGTTCCAACTCCTGAAGCTGATTAAGAATGAGTAATATAAAGACTTATGAGTAATCAGAAGAAAATTATTAAATGCTAGAATTCATACTTTTATTTTTAAATTAATTGCTAGAAGTAAATGAGAATTTTGATTGCATGCTGGCACAAACCCAGAGGCCACTGATCTCAAAGAGATAGACTCTTGCAGGAATTCTGTGGGTGGAAAAATTTGTGAATTGATTCAATGAAAATGTTGAATTTCCTAGGTGTTTCTTTAATGGTTATAGCTCATTTTATCCATTAACAAGTTTTTAGCTATCCATAAGTGAAAAAATGAACATGTTTCTTTACCATGCTAAAGGCTATCTATGGAACTCAGACAATATGGACGAGAAAGATGTGTAAAGATTGTATTTTGTGCTATAAATGAATAAATGCTGTTGGTCCAAGAATATTTATTATTAATTTGCCCACAAGAAGTGTTTTGCCAAATTTTAAGATAGATTAATAGAAGTAAAATTTATGCTGATTATGTAGTTTGAGCATACTTTCAAAACACTTATAGAAAAAAACCTATTTAAATAATGCATTGATTCATATGCATACGCTAGGGTCCCACTTTTAATCATTTAGAGCTAAATGGAGGTGGGGTTCTGTTCTGAATATTTTTCCTAATGCATACAAGGTTGATACTTGTGTTTTTTACAGCCCTACTAGAATTACTGAATATATTACCAACAGTTGTAAAGAAACATATTGCTGCTCCCTAATTCTCTTTGCAGAAAATGTCATGACATTGTGGTTCAACTGGCTATTCTTGGTTGTCAGGTTTACCTGGATGCTGTTTTTCCTCTAACTGATTTTCTTTAGAGTTGTACATTTTCAAGATGCTTCAAAATATTTTAAAAACTTTGCAGAAGTGTAAGTTTTACAGCTTGGGTTGTTCAGCAGTGCTGTACTATTTTTGTTTTCTTTTTGTGTTAAGTTGGGGAGAGTGGTTATGCAGACACAATAGCAGAGGAGTCTCAGAAGCAAAGGAAGGAAGATTCCTGGTATTCTCATTTCCTCTATATGTAGAAAAACCCTAGGATACTGATGGCCATGCAATATTACTAACATTGCATTAAAAAGACACCGAAGGAGCATATTTTCCTTCTCATACAAGGTCTCGGGAACCTCCTGGAGGAATGGTCAGGAATAAATGTATCCTTCTTAGGCAATGCATCCAGGAAATTATTTCAGGTGCATTTAATACACCTTTTTAAATTATTGTCTTGGGGTTTTGTCCAGTCTCATCATTTTGTCTCTCTCCTTTTAAAATGCTCTTAAGGAACTCAGACAAATTTAAAACATGCAGAATAGTTGTAAGAAATGTTGTAGCAAGTAAACGAGAGGTGTTTAGCTTCCTTTTCCTTTGAGACCCAGAGACAGCAAAACACCATAAAACATCTATGGGAGTTATTTTGTTTAGGTTACAGAAGAAAACCACAAATTTTAATTGGCAGGAACAAGCAGGCTTTTCACTTGATTCTTGCTGCAGGCAGTGGGGATTTAGATGTGATATTCTTTTTCAGTGTTGCAAGCATTTTAAAATAAAATTGTTTGTTTGTATTTCCAGCTCTGTGTCATTCAAATATTTTCTTCCTAGAGAGAAGAAAACAGTACAATGTAGGTACATTCTCCCATCTCTTGGATTTTTTTAACTCTTTCAGTCCAAACCAATATTGCTTAGTTCCTGGATGTTTTCAGTTTCTGTGAAGTGATAAGTGCTCGCTGTTGAAGTTCAGTAGCTGAAAGGGCTGAGGTGTGCTGCTTCAGGAGGCCTAAAGTTCTCGAACGCATCTTCTCTTTTTTTTTGATCTTGAAGTGAGAATGTTTAACACTAGTAATACAAAGAGGCCCTAACTGCTGCTCAAATTAGGGCAAAAAAAAGGGTTAAAAATTAGGGCAAGTTAGGGTTTAAAAAAAAAATCTGAACACCACCTAGACTCTGATGGGATGCAATTGGATCATCATGCCTAATTTGTCCACTGAAGTAGAACCACAGAGTCAAACTTTCTGAAATATTGTCAATTATTGCTTAACTATTATCAGGCTCTGCTATTATTACTGCTCTCATAAAGTTTTGCAACTCCTGTTACACATAAGAACCACAATTAGAGAAGTAATGGAGAGAAAATGGAGTTTCTGCTGTTAGAGCTCTAAGAAATAAAGCAGAAAATGCAATGGAAGTCCTTGGGGAGGGAGAAGCCAATTATTGATGCAACAATGTTGATTGCTGGAGGTGGAGTGCAGAGTTATTCCTCTACTGAGCTCTGTAATTGTGTCTATTTATCTATAGACTAGGCAAGTTTCAGGTAGTCATGCAGGCAAACATCACTTTCCAGAGGTAACTGATTTGCATGAGAATCTTTGGCAACCAAACACAACAATGTTGAAAACCACTGCATCTTGACCTTTGAGTACAGCAGTCTTAGGTTTCACCATTTCTAGAGCTTCATCAAATTAACAAATACAACTTGTACAGCCACAGTGGGCTCTGGAAATGATCAATGCCCTCAGAAGTGACTGTCACTGCCCACTTTCCTAGATTTTTTTCCCCAAATAACTCTCTGCTTCTCCTCAGAGTTTTGAATTCTTACTGTTCACTGGAAGTGTCAGAAGAAACACCATCTTTCATGCCTAGATTATGCATTATTCCATTGCTTCTCAAGAAATTTAAGCCAGAATATTCTGGTTTTAACTCATCTCAGTAGGCTGGATTTTACTATTTGGGTGATTGACTTGACGTATGAGCTGGGGGAGAAAGAGAAACAAGAACTTGTTGCAAGATCAAGACTGCTTATTTTTTGCAGTAAAGTTGGATATGGCAGTTAGGGATGTGGTTTAATGGTAACAGTGTTAATAGCTGGACTTGATGAACTTAGAAGTATTTTTGAACCTAAATGAATCTATGATTTGTGTCAGTTGAAACTTCTGAATTCACTGTGAGAAAACTTTGGAAACTTTGGGAAAGTGCAGAACAGCAGGTTCTGAACAGAAGCTACAACTCTCTGAGTGCTCAGTGTGTTGGTGGTAACACCTTTACTCCATGCTGTTCAGTGAGTTTAGAATATGAATGGTGTTTGCTTATAATTTAAACAAATTATTATCAATTCCTATCAAATTATTAATTAAAAGTCAATGGAACTTGTGAAATGATCAGAAGACTGTGAAGATAGCTGGGACAAGAATCATTAAGTGTGTACTGCTTTTAACAGAGATTTCTCTGGGTACCATACAGAACAAAAATATTTGAGTGAAGCAGAGAAATAATGAAAAGTATGTTGCTAATGCACTTACATAATTAAATCATAGTTATGCTGTATTTTCTGTCCTCTGATGCTGTATTAAGAAAAGGAAGGATGGACTCCAGAACGCTCAAGAAAAATTGGAGAGAGACAACATGACTAAATTCTGGTTTTGTGTATGAGATGGAGTTGCAGCTTCAGTCAGACTTAGCAAAACTGTGTTTCAGCAGATTTAAAATTGTTTTTATTGTAAATGTTGTATTTGTTAAAGTGTATATTTGAATAAATAAGCTGCTGCATCCAGGCAAGTGGTGAGAAAAAAAAAAAAAGTTTGAATGTACCCAGTTTGGCTCTGTTGGGTAGAGCAGTCTTCTCTGGAAGGTACCCCTTGTTCTGGAGGTGTTACAAAATCGTGGAAGCATTCTCTCAATGCCACAGAGAGAGGGGCTACCTTTTCCTGTTGTTACCAACTATGTGCATCTCTGTTTCCATGAAAATTGCTGCTTTAAACTCCCATTGTTCCCCTTGCAGAGAAATCTTGCTACCTCAGTTTCCTGCTGTCATCTTAATATATCTACCCGTAATCTTTGCTGCTTTCTCCATATGGGAACATAACTGATGATTTTTGGTAGTGTAGGAAGGATAAAGATGAGGTAGTGACTTTTGTTTTTACTTCTAACTCTAGACAGGGTTCAGACCAAGCTTTGCTGGTGTGCAAACCTCATGAATCAATCCATTGGATTGTTTCATTGCACTTTGTTTCCTGCTTATTTAGCCTGTGGCTGATTGTTGAAATGTGCTCTATGAGACTTCTATTAGTATTATTTACTGTTAAAAGGAAGTCTAAATTTTCCATTTGGTTTCTTTCTATGAGTTAAACATCATGTTTTTCTGCTCACAACAATAATATAGTTTGTAGAAAAACATGTTTTGACAGGAATACCACGTGTAATTTAAAATTAAAAGCTGCAAAATTAATGACTTATATAATATGACAGTTTTAGGCCTTTATGTTCCTAAAAGACCGGGCAGTGTGAACAAGACATTTCCTTTAATTACCTTTATTTACTGTTCCCTATAATGAAACATCCAAAGGGCCTTTAGTCTGCAAGATTATATTGCTGTGGGAAGGGGCTACAGGCTGTTGCTTCTGAGATAGTGCTGGTGTTGCCGGATGCTGTAGTATTACACCAGTGGCATCCCTGGTACATCCAACAGCAGCTAAACCTGCCCATTTTTTTCAAAGTGCTGCCATAACTTTTAATGCTTTTGATTTGTCCACTCTTTAATGAAGCTAGCACAACAATTGTCAACGTGATAAAGTGGTGAGCAGCACTTGAAAATTTTGTCTGGTTCCTTCGTAATGGCAATTAGGCAAGGAATTTGAGTGCACTGCTTGTTCTTCTGTTTGCATAATCCAGTAATCATGCATATTTTCCTGTGTTAAGCCTTTATAAATACTAATATTAAGTTGCAGAAAACTCCAGAAGTGAAACCAAAGTAAAACAAAATGAATAAAAAGTATAAACAAGAAAAAAAATATAAAAATCATGCGAAGGGACGTGTTTAAAGAACAAAATTTTCAGAGACAGCATAGTATCTAAAATCATAAAGAGTCAAAGTGTATACATGAGGAAATAAAAATACTCCCCCATGGCAAAACAAATAGGTGGTCTTCATAGAAACCTTGTAAAAAGATATTTCCTAGTTAAATAACAAAAAATTGGGAGCCCCTACAATGCTAAACCATTAAAACAAAACAAAACAAAACACCCCCAACAAACTCCCTCTTGTGAATTGACGTAGGCGATCTTAGAGTAAAATGAATTGTGCTTATGAAATTCCAGAAGAATTTTTTCAAGTACTTTGGTATTTCAGGTGCTACATCTTTATCTTCAAATTCCTCACTTAGAAAACCATGGGGCCAGATGCTATATATCTTCATCTGAGAAATAATTATGGCCTTTTTTTGGTCTGTAAAGGACTTGCAAACAGACCAGACAACAATCTGGGAATGAAATTCCTGAAGTGATTGGAGGAATGAAGAAATTTAACAACCTGAACCTGCTCGTCCAGACATTCCTTACTGATTAAGGAGTAATCTGAGAGAGGTGTAGAAAGAAAATCGTCATCAATAGGATAGAGAGTCTAAGGGAAAAAAAGAGGAAGGCAATGGTTTAACTCCAATAAGAAAAGAGGAAGGGAATTTTATTTTATCAAAGATGGATGTAAATACAACAGAAAAACCTTTAGATATTGTCAAAATTAAAATGACTCTTGAGATCAAAAGTCCCCCTGTGTGTGAAGAGATTTCTGCTGTCACTGTTGATATACTGTTGTGTGCAGATATTATTGTCCTGGCTTCTTTGATGTAAAGATTTCTGCATCTTTGTACATTTTATTACAAAGAAAATTAAACTCCTAAATAAATAAAGGTTTGTGATGCAATCAGTTCTAATTTCCTAACAGAGAGATTAAGGCATTCTCAAGATCAATTTTTTTTATTTTTTATTTCCTCTACTTTTCTAGTCTTGGTCTCTTAAGTTGCATTTTTGCTGAATATCATGGTACAGGGTCTTCAGTTTAAGTTTCCAAACACTGTCAAAGTGTTATATTGTACTACTTCCTTCCCTCCTCTTTCATATTATTAGTTTATTAGTTTAATATATTATTAATTAAATAGTAATTTGATGCTTCCCTCTTTTTCCACTCTGACAGTCACCTTAGGGTCAAGTTTTTTGATTTCCTCCATATTCTGCTATGGTTATTTAACAAAAATCAAAGAAGGCTCATTCTGAATCATTGTGACTGCCAGTGATGGAAAAGATCTCTGTTTTTTCAATAGGAAGATATTTACTAGTGCAAATTCTTAATTTTAGTTGCTGCTCTCTGAACAGGGAAACATAACACCCTCCTATTTGCAGTTACCCCGTGGGGCTTCTTATATAGCAATTTAAAATGCAATTTATGTTAGATAAACAAAAATTCATTTTTCATGAACTGAAAAAACTAAGGCTTTACTCAGTCTACCTTAGTTTCCTCTCCCTGATGGTCCCCAATGATCCTCCTAAAACTGTAGGAAAAAGCACAAGACCACAAAAGCATGATATTTTATCCAAATATTCTCCAATCAACCACTGATCAGTGATTTTTGAAGCTCCTGAGTTAGACGTACTGACTCATATTCAGTGCGGCTAAATAATTTTTTTCAGCCAAGAGTTTTTTCTTTATGGTATCCACAACACAGCTGAACTACGCATCTGAACAACTATCTCTGCCTGTTATGAATTCATCATTTAGTGTTGCCATTCACTGTCCTTTAATTCTTAACTTAGCAAACAAGTTCAACAACCTTTCTCTATTGCATTCATTGTTTATACACATCCATCATATTTCTCCTGGTTCATGGTATTGCTTAGATCATCTTGGCTCCTCTCTACTCCTCTCCTGCTTTTGTCAGATTCTTCTGTCACTTTTTGTGGGCAGTGTTGGCGTTTTGCTGCTGTGCACAGCTGCCCCTTTGAGGGGCCTGTTTTGGGTGGAGTGTCTGGCGTCAGAGGGTGGCTGCCCCTGCCTGAGCACCTCGCTTGAGGGAGCACTGCATAGACTTTGGTAGCAGCTGTAGATGGGTCTGGAGGCTTCTATGAGGAGAGTGAGGGCCAGAGGGCATGAACAGATCTTCTAGAGAGGGCAGAAAGAGCAGCAGGTGGAGTGGACAAAGCTGCCTGCAACCCACACAGTCCTGAAATTGTATGGAAAGAAGGACTTGGCCACAGGGGAATGACGGGTAGGGAAAGCATTGCATATAAACTGTTCATCTTTCTGTTCTGTCTCCTCATGCTGCTTTTCTATTTTTCCTTTATTATGTTAATTTGCATTCCGATGAAAAATGCCATATTTTAGTGATCTTGGCTGACAAAGAGGAAGGTGTCTTTCTCTAAGCCGTGGCTGTGTTGGGATCCTGCCGTCCTTTTAAAAACCAAAGGATCCTGTCCCATTATCAGGAGCCTGGTTCCCTCCTGAAGGCACATGGACACCTCAGTTGCAGTGGGAGGAAATACCAGTGGCAGCAGTGGCTTCTGGAATTATAAATGCATACTACTGAGAATTGCTGTGACTAAGTTTGTAGATCTGTTCCCTGCTCCCCTCTGATGTGTAACTGCCATGATCTGCATCCTTCATGGTGAAGATCCATCTCAGTTACAGTGATTTTGGTTCAGCATAGGGCTGTCCTGTCATTCCAATGTGTGTGACTATGAGCACCACATCGACATTAGAGACGAGCACATCTTTAAGAGACACTTATGCTGCAACATTTCATAGCTTTGAATTTATCCTCATGGCATTGATGGAAGCAGTCCAAGCCTTAGCGAGTTATACAAAAGAGAAAATCAGCAGTGTTCAGATGAAGCATAAGTTACGTGTTCCCATCTTTCTCCAGGTTCCCTCCTCCCAAAGTGGTTTGTGCTTCACTGATGATAAGGAAGAGCTTGCTATTTTCACCACCCTCTTTGTATCTTCCCACACAATTAACAGGTACCCACCTTCCACCTCACCTTCCACCTCACCCTGCCTCTTTCCCCCCAAGAGATTCCAACAGAAAGGCAGGCATATATATAACATGTGAGAAATATTGGTAAGTATAATTTGTCTTTGTTATGCTGTCACTTGTAACACACCCACTGCAATTTATAAGCATGTTCAACATACCACAAAAATTTATTCTTCTGTCCTCACAGCATAGGCATATTGTGGGTAGATATGCCTGCGGAAAATAAGGTTTGCATTGTGCCAGTAGATTTTCTGGCAATACAATTTAGAAAAGTTTTCATCAGGGTTGGTTTTAAATTGTGACAGATGTCAAATTTCTCTGACACAAATAATAATAAAGCAGTCTCAAATGAAGAAAAACTAACTCCAATTGCACAAGAAACCCTTTCTGGTATTGTGAGGTGTTAAAAGAAAAAATAACACTATTTTATAGCTGTAGAGATGTAGGCTGAAGCATGTTTTCTGTAAAACTGAGCTTAAAACTCATCTTTCTCTAGAATATTTTAAAGAGGAGTAATTAATATCTCTTATATGTAGCTTTTTCTTCTGTCAGTTTATATCAGAACTATGGTTTCAGAGGTGCAATTAGCTCAAGTCTGCACAAAAACTTCTGTAGATGCAGCTGAAGCTTTGTGTTACGCAATAAAACTCTGAAATGAGATATATTTTAATTAGGAGATAATAATGATAATACCAAGCTTTGTTTATTAAGTAGTCAAAAGCTTCAAATGAGCTGTGAATTTTGAAGAAGACTTTGGCAGGAGATGAAAAACACAACAGCATAGTTCAGAATTCCCTTTAGTCCAGATGTAATCTTATTAGTGCTGTGCAAAAGTTCAAAATAAAATGAGGCCTGGACATTTTGTAGATATTTGCTTTTGACATTCCTAATCTGGGAATGTTTTAAAAAAATAAGCAGTAGTGTTTTTTAAAACAGACATTGAACTTTGTGAAAACATCCAGCTGTGGATGGGTGTAATGTGCCAGAGACCGGGAAGGAACAATTGTGTGGCTTGTTTTTTTAATCACTATGGAGACATTGTGTGGAGACATATACATTAATTCATCACTTTATTTGGCCCTCAAATTTTGAACACATAAGTGATCTAGAAAGGCTTTTGTGTTCCTTTCACTGTCTCGCTTCACTGCCTTTCTAGTTCAGGAGCTCTTGCAGGTCAGATTCCTGCACCCTGCTCCTAGGGTTTTCAGCAGGCAATATGAAGAACTTTGTTAATACATGATTGCTTTTCAAACACCAGGTCTTTTTTCAGGAGTGTAAGCTATCCAAAATACAGTTTAAATGCATGGAAATAAAATAGGTGTGTATTTCCAGCCATTCATCAATATGTTTTATGACCTTTCCTAAAAAATTAGACTTGCAATTATAATTTGCTTTTTAATATTTCTTTGCTCAGGATACTGTTCATAGGCCATGACATATTACTATTAGTAAACTTGAGAGAGAAATAACCTTACTTAGAAGAATTAGTATTGTTTCAAAAATAACTCTTACTCATCAGAAAATCAATCCTGTTATCACCATGGGTAGATCCATTGACTGTCATCAGTAGTGGAATGTCAGGCAACACATGAAAAAGGAATGGAGCTTATATAAAAGTCATCAACATGGAGCTGAATGGATCCAAGATGCACTCACGGCTTTTGGGAATTTGCATTTACCCTTTTTGCCTGTAAAAGAAACAAATGGCAGCAGATTCACAACAACCAAAGAAAACCCTTACTAAAACAGGTTAAAAGTCATGAAAAAATTCATAGAATAATAATAAAAACTCCATCACAAGTTATTCAATTCTAAGATGTAAACACTGTCTTGGTGAGACCTTAAGCCATAGATTTCTGGAAGCTGAGAGTACTATGTTTATTACCCTCTTGTTTCTGACACATCTGTTACTGTCCACTGGCAGACAAGATGCTGGATGAAGTTGACTTTGTTCTGAGCAATACACTCATACTTTTTTGGGGATTTTTTGTTTGTTTGGTTGGTTTTTTTAAGTAGAAAAGGAACATAAAAGGTATCTGAGTGCCTGACCTCTTCTTTCCCTGCCTTCAGGCATTTGCAAACTGAAAGTTGTTTTTCACACTGCTTTATATGGGAAATAATAGTGCTAAAATAATTTAAAACAAGTCCACAAGGAATAAATTGATCCTTTCTGTTTATCTACTTTGGGGCCAGGTTTTTCTCTCTAGCACAGCACAGCAGATAAGTTTTGCAGTCTTTTTTTGCAAATACAAATGTCTGTTTCCCTATTTTTTTCTTGATTGCATTAACACAAACAAGTGATCCATAGGTAACTCTCCAATGCCACTATGCATTTGCTGAATACAGGTTAACATTTTGGCAGCTACATTTTGTAACTTCAAAAAGTGGGGTTTTTTGAATGTTCTGGAAGGAAAAAATGGGATCAATTACAACTATAGACAGCAAATAAATTAGAAACCACCCAGAAATAGTTTCTCTTCTAAGCAAGTGTCTAGCAAACGACAAATCAATAATCTAGAGCTTTCTGAGTAGTGTTAAGCATGGCTGGCTCACAGAAAATATGGATAAGAAAGAACCTCATGATCTCCAAAGACATCATAAGGACAATTAATCAAGCAACAGGAGGTTCAAAGTATCCATCTTTAACTTGCACTTTTCTCCATGGATGAGGACATTTATAGTGACCCTGTGACATCCCAACTTTTATATTACTTCTCTTTTGTGGGAACTTTAATGTCAGCCACTTTCCTCTCTTCCCAGATAACTTTAACACAAGCAAAAATGTGCTTTCTGCATCTCTTATAGTCACTAAATACCAGTAAAACTGCTGAAAGATGTGTATTGAATAAACAGAAGTGCACCTTTGAAGCTAGTCCCATCTGGCAAATAAAAGAATAGACATGTCAGCAAGGCAAGTTTAGCTTACTTCAAAAAGAAAATGTGTGCTGCTTCCAAAACCAAGGCAAGCCAGAAACTTCAAGCTTGATTTAAATGAGGAATAGAATCACAAAATATACTGAGTTGGAAGTAACTCTCACTTGCAGTGGAGAGCAGAGTGGGACAGACCTTTCCCTTGCCTGCCTGGTGATGTTGTGCCTGATGCACCCCAGGACATGGATGGTCTTCCTGGCTGCCAGGACAGTGCTGAATCATGTTCCACTTGTCATTGACTAGGACCCCCAGGTCCCCTTCTACACAGCTGATCTCCAGCCTCTTATTCCCAAGACTGTCCATGCATCCAGAGTTGCCCCATCCCAGGTGCAGAATCAATTCCCTTGTTGAGCTTCACACAGTCTGTGATTACCCATGCCCCTGATTTGTCAAAGTCTCTCTGCAGGGCCTCTGCCTCTGAGGGAGTCAACAGCTTCTCTCAATTTAGTGTTGTGGGCAACCTTAGTATTCCTTTGAGTCCTGTGGCCAAGTCATTTATGAAGACATTGAAGAGTATCTGCTGTACAATGGAGCCCTGTGGAGCCCCATTAGTGACTGGTCAGCAGTCTAACCCTTTGTACCTGACCCATGAGCCAGTTGCTCACCCATCACATAATGTGTTTATCCAGCTGAATGATGGATATTTTGTCCAAAAGAAGAGACAGAATCAAAAACTTATGTCCTGGCTTCCCAAGCAAGTTTCTGAGAGGACAAATGGTGAAATTAAGGAAACTAAGTTTGACAAGGAAAACTTTCACCTCATGGTGCCATGCTAACTACAACTGATGACTGTGTTGTCCTTCAGATGTTTTTCAATAAATCCCAGAATAATCTCCAAAATTTTACCATGCACTGAAGTAAGATTCTTGGACCTGTAGTTTTCAGGGTCATCCTTCTTGAAAATTTGGGCAACATTTGCTGCGTTCCAGTCAACCGGGGCATCTCCAGACTCCCAAGACCATTCCAAGATCACTGAGGGAGGCCTCAAACTGGCATCAGCCAGCTCTTTGAATATTCTCAGATTAAACCCATCAGATTCCATAGATTTACAGGGATCTAGCTAGAGCAGCAGATCCCATAAAAATAATGAAATTTAATGAAATGGATAAAATTACAGAATGTGAAAGCCAGGTTTTCCTTGCTCTGTTAGCTTTTCTGTTACAGCTCTACAGTGCTCTCTCTAAGGTAGCCTGGGAGTGCTTTCTTCTCTCTTCTACAAAGCCACAGGTCAAAGAGGTTGCTCCAAACCTTCACTCTGGAAGGGAAAAGTATGTGTGCTTGCAAAACTCCTTGTAGGTAAGAGAAGGGTAATGTAATTCTCTCCTCATATGTATGTCTGGACATAATAATCCTGCTGTTTATCAGAGTCACTCTGTTGGAGGTTGCTCTCTTCATACCTTTACCCTTTCCCCTGATTCCCTTGGCCTTTTTGATGGCAGATTTTTAAGTCCCAATGCTATTTCTGGAGAATAAGAAACAACTTCTCTTGTTTTCAAAGCAGATCTCTGTTTTCTGTGTCTCTGTGTTTCTAACTTGTGACAGTTTTAGAAGGGTGATAACTTCAGAGCTTGATTTGTTTTGATTGTTTTGCATTAACACTTTTGTGTAATTAACAGAATTTTTAGTCAAGGACAGAGAAGGAATCATAAAGCATATGAAAATATCCTGTTTATTAAAAAATGAGGCTCATCTGGCCAGCTTATTGGTTGCAGTGTGATAAATCATGTGTCCTTAATAAGGAATAAGTAACACTGCTTCAGGTACAATCCTTCTTTATTGTCAAGATTAGTACAATAATTAAATCTATATTGAGCTCCACACTGTATATTTAGTCTGCTTGCATTTTTTGTTAGAGTCAAGATTCTAATTCAAACATAATTGTAAACCTGAATACTTTATGCAAAACAACACAGAAAAAGAAGCCTTTTTACAGAAACGATTAAGCATAAAAAGGAGAGGTCACATCTGTTTCTGTGCAATATTCTTAAAATATATACCTATATGACTTTCATAACTATTAATTCTGTTACATTTTGTATGGGTTAGAGACTTCTCAGATATTGCTTGAAACCAATCATCCATAAATGCGTATCTCACTTGCCACTTCCCTTTCAGAGAGAGGATTTTTAGATTGCCCTTCTTCACCTTACAGCTTAAACACTAATAATTGTGAAGAGAGATGTTGGTCACCAGGTGTTTTATATATGTACCTATCATTTTTTCTGTCCTTAAGTGCAACTTCTCTTGCTGAAATTCTGTGTATCAGCCTAGTTGAAATTCAACTATAGCAGTTTGTATGCTGCCAAATCTAGAGTGATACCCACAGGGGACTTCATTAGTAGATAACTTTTTTTTCAGTTCAAAGATTTCGCTTGAGAGTTTTAAAACTCTCTAAGTTTGCTAATTAGCTTATCTCCAAGGACTGTATTTAACAGTGTACAAACCTTTTTTATTGATGTGGGCATTCTCACACATATCCATTCACCATCCCCTGTCGCATTCAAGGACAAATGCTTTTAAAGTTTGTGTGTCATAGAAAGGCTTTCCCTGGTCTATCATCTCTGCTTTTGCAGCATGCCTCTTTTCTTCTAATGTACATGAGCATAAATAATCCAGTTTTAAATACACTAGTGTCATATATTGAATGTGTTAAGAATGAAAGTTACTGTGGCACTGCAAGAGATTTCCCACATGGTTACATTTTTTTAAAGTCCAATGTTAGTTAATTCTTATAATTGGAATAATCAAGTCAGTCCCTAACAGAATACTAATCATAAGCCTTGACACAAGACTGTATTTGTAAAGTGTTAATCTGTGGATTGCACAGTTTCCAGGCTGAGTAACATTGCTGATCAGGTCTGTGTAATCAATTCCAGTCTGCAGCAACCTAATTGTATGGAAACGGAAAGATTTCTTTTGTTCCATCAGGACTCATTATGCAGCAGTTCCAGAGTGCCCCTCCACTACTGAAGACAGCTTTTCAGTGTCTGCTGCACAGGCTCTGGATGGGTTGATGTTCCCAGCCCTGTCACCTCACTCCAGGCTTCTATTTAGTGATGGGACAGACTCCATTATCCAAAGAGTGCTGGAGGAAAATGTTAGTATTTTTGGTGGATGGTCGGACAGGATGAATACCTCAGAAGTCACGATCTTCTGTAGGTTGGTATTGTGCACTCAGTAATGTTTGAAATTTTTACTCCTTTTCTCATGTTTCAAATAAAGACAGAGTCCTGAAAGACTGGTTTCACAGTGGAAGTGTCAGTTCTTGGTATACAGAATTGTATTCATAAAAAGATGGTAGATACATGCTGATTGGAAGGAAGCTTATTTTATTGTGGTTTTACAAAGTCATTTGTTCTAGTTTCTGTTCCCATGAATGTAGAATTGATCCTTACTGCCCATCTATGGGCCTTGGCTGTCCA
>VYXD01014867.1:663233-769584 GCA_013397195.1 Hylia prasina | reverse complement strand
TTTTTTTTCTCCAGAAAAGAGAGGATTTGAGTGTAAGGATGTGAAGCTATGCCAAAAATATCTCAAGGTTTATTTTCTGTTACATGATCCCCAATTGGTCATGACAAAACACAGATTAAAATAACCAATCTAAGTAGTGGATGTAAACCATTAAGTCA
Organism: Hylia prasina; assembly: GCA_013397195.1. Lineage (NCBI taxonomy): Eukaryota > Metazoa > Chordata > Aves > Passeriformes > Sylviidae > Hylia > Hylia prasina. The sequence continues at coordinate 769,426 of VYXD01014867.1, read as the reverse complement.
AAGTAGATGTCTGAGTACTTGAAGACAGTTGATATTTATACTCATAGAGTCATAGAATGATTGAGTTGCAAAGAACACTAAAGAACACCTAGTTCCAACCCTCCTGCCTTGGCCAGGGACACCTTTTACTAGGCCAGTTTGCACACAGCTCCATCCAACCTGGCCTTGCACACTTAGAGGGATAAATAAAATCTGATTATGTGTGATGAATTTTAACAATTGACTGTATAATCAGTTACCAAAGGAAAAAAAAAAAGAAGGAAAAAACTTAACAAATTATATGATACCTAATTATTTCATTTCGTTTTGTTAAATGGTTCCTCTGGGAGATAATAACTATAATCTCTAAGACATTGTAGTGAATAGTAACTAACAAGAAGTTACATGTTTGAGGAAAAACTTCTCAACTCCTAAATGAGAAATAATATGGCTTAGCTAAATAACAAATATTAATCTACTTTTAAAGTTGCATAAACCAAAATATGTTCCTCTAAAAAGAAAGCTTAATTAGCTTCTTGTAATTTAGGCTGCTGCCATAGCAACTTAAGGCAATAAGATAAATCTATGTGAAGGTGGATTTGTATTTTGATAACTCCAGTATGTCACTCCAGTATTTTCAACCAAATTAATGATAGAAGTTCTATTACCAATCATTGTTTCTATTGTTGAGCTGGAAAAAAAGAGATGTAAAATGAGACCAATACAACAAGATTTTTTACAAAATCTAGAACTATTTTGTGAGGAAAATCTAAGAATGCTGTACATGGCAGCAAATCTCCTTCAAGTTTCATGTCAACAGAAGATAGGCTGGTATAGCTTTTTGACAGTACACGTGGAACCCTCCTCACCTCACTTGTGAGAAATAATATTCCCAACTTGGAAGAAAAAGATGACAATCTGAGTTACAGGTGAGTAACTTGAAAATTAGTCATTAGTGGTGGAAATCTCTGATACATTTGCAAATAAATATCATGTATGAGCACTGGAACAACGTGCCACATTTCTTTAAAGAATCACATTTTTATTTGATTTGATTTGATTGGCCAAGTACCATCTGTCATCTCGGCAATGCCAGCAGGGTCCCATGTAAATCAACACATTCCCAAGTTCTTTGATTGGAACTGTAGCAAAGTGAATGGAAATCTCCCAAGCTGAATGCCTCATTTGAAAAAGCATTTCTTTCCCTGATTTGTAGTTTGTCATTAATAGCATGTACTGGGAGCTGGAACTGAAGTTCTGAAGGCTTTGCAAAGACGCCCATGCTTGCTCAGATCTAACACTGCTGTGTGAGTAATTGCTAGTTAGCAGCATGAGCATTTCCAGGCTGCTGACACTGTGAGCTTGACAACTGACAAGTTTCACTCCCATGCCATAATAACCCACAATGAAATGCAAAGCAGAAAGCAAAGATTGCAACTTAAAAAGAAGACAAAAGAAACGTTAGCAAATCTTTATTCAGTGCTGCTGGAACATCATTATCTTAGCTTAAGAAAGGTGATTATGGGGCAAGAGGGAGGTTGCTGCTAAAGTAAGCACATGCATAACTGCAAAGTACAGTTTTGTTGATTATTCCTTTGACAAATACTTCTGCATTGCAAGGGGGCTGGAGGGTTTCACTTAATGTGGTGCATCTCATAACACTTAATGTCTCATGACAAACTCAGTAGAAATATAGCACCTTTATGTTTGTCTTACTAACTTGATAAAAATTAGTGTAGTGGACAATACCCTTTAAACCATTTTAAGCCTGGCATTCCTAATTAATTTTTCAGTAAGGCTTTGAGGATGAAAGAGGGGAAGGAAAAAGTGTTTTCTGAAGGGGATTAACATAATTTTTTCCAAATAAAAGATTTATTCTCATTTTACTGAGCCAGGTGGTTTGAGGTCCTCTGTCCCAGAAAAGCACCCTGCCAGGTGCTGCACTGCCACAGTGTAGTAAACACATTTCAGCTTACTTTGTTTTAATGTTAAAACAGCAAACCTGTACTCTCTGTCCCTTTGGAACATTCACCTCATCCATCTTTCATGCTCCCTAGTGAGAGTCCATGTTCTTTTCTGATTCCCTAGTCTACATTGTTCTGATTTCTTTGGGAGACCACTTCCACATTTCCCAGATCACCCAGAGTTACTGCAGTGCCCTAAGAAGTCTGTTACTGATTGATGATTCAGAGAGGAAGAAATAGCTACCTAATATTCAGTTTTTAAATTTTTTTTTCTATTTGAATTTAGACAAATTTCCATTTTAACTTGAAATGACTACTTTCTTTTAAAAAATAAAGATGAATTTAAATTTTAGTTAATTTTTCCTTTAAATTTAAATTTAATTAATTTTTGCTTTAAAAAAGCAAAGATGAATTATAATTAATTTGCATTACAAAAGCATTTTTCTATCTTGCAAGTGATAGATTCATTAAAACGACTTGAAATAATTTAAAATCTGTTGATTCATTTCAAATTGGCCATTCAAAAAAAGAAAAGAAATTGCTAGATTTAAAATTCTTTACTGAATTTAAGTATCTTGCAGAATAGGTATTGAAGAATACTTTTAGACTGCTATTTTCCTGGAAAGACATATGAAAATAAGTGTCTTTTTTCTAATGCAGGAGGATGACCATGAAAAGATAATGGGTTGCTGACTTATCAAAAATCCTATGAGTACTCACTAGTGTGACTGAGTTGTTGCAGACCCCAGTAACTTGCTTATGATGAAGACATTTGCATTTACAGTTCCAGATTAAATAATGTATCTTTTAAAACTTGCTATTCTTTCAGTTTTGCATGTTGCTGTTTTTTCTTTTTTTTCTTCACAAAAAGAACTCCTGTTATTTGGGCATCTTACCTGTTTAATTTCTGCATTTTGCTACATGAAGATCAGTGCTCATCTCCCTGAACACCAGCTGGTTTAAGACACAGCTTCCTCCACTCCCATATGAACTGATTGAAAAGCTACAAACAACTAATTTTTAATTACATAAAATGCAAATTGGCTAGAAGAAAGTGGAACAGGAAGAAGCAGAACTTATATACAGCTCTTCCCCTGCCTGCTTTTTGCAAATGACTGTTTCTCTATCTGGCTTCAACCATCTCAGCAACTTTGGGTTGCAGCACACAGGGTAGCCTGCCTGTCTGTTCCCAGCTCCTCCTTGCTCCCATTTTGCACAAGCTGGGATTTTTCCCATATGCCACCTCTCATGTCTCTGGAACATCTCTCAGTAGCTGTTCCAGGGGAGGAACATCAGTCCCCTCCTCTAAACGTTCCTGCGTGGTATCTTCTCAAAGAAATGCCCTATGTAACAGAGGACCCACATAGCTCACTACTGAGAAATTACTTCTGCCTGATAATGCAACCTGTAGCTTTCCTTGGCATTTCTTTTGCCTTTTTGGCTTTAGTGTAGATAATTTTCTTTTAATAGCTTGATTTTTCTCTCTCTCTTTTTTTTTCCCCCCCTTTAACTCACTCCTTTTTTATCCTTCAGTTTTCTTATGTAGTCCATGGTAAATATGAAGATTTTATTTCAATTTATTTCATTCATGTTATGTAATACATATGGATCTTATTTTTTTGCATCTTTTTCTTGATTTCAAAACAATTCTTTATGCTTTCTGATGCAATATGTAAAAGCAATTGAAGCAATGCTCATTTGCAGCTTTAGAATGGCTGCAAGATATTGAAGGTGGCTCAGAGTAGGCTGTTTGTAAGGTCATTAATTCAAAGATCTAGGTTAGCTGGTAATTTCATAGTTAGTGCCTTTGGAACATCTCTAAGCTCTTGTGGTAAGGTTTTCTTTGATTCATATCCCAGCAGAGGTTTGTCATAACATCTTGTTGCCTATTTATGCTAGGATCTTGGAAAATCAAAGATTTAGGGATGAGTGTTTCTTCAATAACTGTTATTTCTCTCTCTCTAATCTCATACACTTCAGAATTGAGATATCTTCAATCCTTGCCTATTGGGATAAACTCATGTTGTTATTACCAAATGAAGTTAGGGTTTCCAAAATTTATGGTTGTTTTGAAGGCTGAAATCAATACAACTATCTGAGTTTTTAGGTCTTGTTTATGAAGGACTATGCTGAGTTATTCTGTCTTCAAAAGAAGTTTTCAGTTTGCATCATATTTGCCATTTATCTGTAAAGCTTAGTGGTATTTAATTACACCTCCTAAACAAGAAGTTTCAAAAGGTCCAGCTGAGACGTGAAACTATTTGAATGATGATAGCAAAGATGGGAATAGTAATACAGCTTGCATAGTGATCTTTGTTTTCCCAGGACATAGTAGGTCCAAATACAGATTTGAAAAGAAGAAAACGCAATCTGGAAGAGCATTGCTAGCAAGGTCATGGACTATGAAAGAAATTAAAATGAGCTTCTCTGTTAGATGTAGCAGAGAGGGACAGACGTGCTGAAAGCAACTGATACCAGAGCTTGAATATCTATTTGAATTAACTGAAATTCAGCCTTCTGAAACTGGGGTGTGCAGTGTAGATGGGTGGCCTAAATTCCTGCTGCAGTCTGTGGAGAACAAGTTATATCTGAATCATCATTTCCTGATCCTGAGAGAGAATCAGGATGATTTGCTTTCTAGAGTTGCCTTGTGTCCTCTGTAGACCGTAGAGGGACCTTGGAGACTTGTTCAGGCTAAGGGTCTAGCTTGTAAACAGCTAAAATGAGATGAACTAGTATTTAAGGAAGGAAGCTGAAAATTGAGAACACAGAAGAAGTCACAGAAACAGTATGAGGGCTGAGGGTAATTTCAGATGGAAAGAGAGAGCTCAGTATGGTTTGTTTCATCTAAAAGATGATTTACATGAAATGTGATCAATGTGGACAAGTGTTTTCATGGGAAGAAGTTACCGGGTATCACAGAGCTCTTTAGTCTGACAGGGACCTGCATAACAAGAACCAGCAGCTGGAAGACAAAACTAGAAACATGCCAGGTGAAAATGAAGTGTGAATCATTAAGAATAAGGATGATTAAACTGTAAAATATGATCTTGGCAACTGTTGAATTGTCTATTCTGCAGGCTTAAAGTCAATATCAGGCATTAAAATGTTTAAAACATAATGAGCATTTTACTTGTAATATAAAATGCTAGGTGTAAGATATCTGGTTTATAATACTAGTAGATTAGATTAGGCTTTACACACTTCCAATTTAATGAGTAATCACATCCTCTTCTTTGTCATATTTCTGTTTGATAAAACACTTTGCTGTGCTGCTTTTTGGATACTGTGATTTATTCTTTGTTCAGCTGCTCTAGTAAGTTCTGATGCAGGATTTCATTAGGTTTGTTTTTGTTTTGCTTTGTTTTAATTCCTACATAAGATACAGCTAGTAACTCACAAGAACGTGTTTACTGTTTGCTGACATACTTCCCTCATAGAAAGCTTCAATGTAATTTCAGGAATAATACCAGTAGACTTTTCAAAACCAGAATGACTTTGTCCTAGGATTTGGAGCTAGAAAACTTCACCAGTCTAAGAAAGATAGTTAAACAATCCCAAACTAAGCACAAGTATAACACAGAGCTTTTTTTTTTTCCTATTTCAACCTGGATGTTGACTCAGATCCTGTGATAGTCAAAAGGGTTCTGCTGTGTTTTGAACTTGGATTTATCTGCTGGTCAAACAAGTAAAGAATTTTGTTCTTGTTAGGAGCTTCCTGAGTGCCTGAACTATTAAACACTAAAAAACATATACTAATCAACATCAACAGTAACACAACATTTGTGCTAATGATATCTTTAGGACAACAACAGCAAGGAAATCCCTGTGTCAAAAGACTGTTTCCCTTTAATTTCTCCCAAGGAAGTGCACATCAGAAATCTTCCTCAGATACAAATAACCTATTTCATTAATTCATCTGTTAATCCTCACTTTCTTGTTGCTCTGCATTAGGCACAGAGATAGTTATCATACAAATCATCTGGTTTTGAGCCTGGTGGGCAGAGCTGTTCTGGCAGGATCATTTGTTCCAATGTGAAGGGCAACTAGGGGAATTTTTCTGTGCTTTCATTGCCCCCCTTTCTATCAGCATTTGCTCTTGCCACAGACACATATCTCATGTCTTTTGCTTATGGCAGATATTGTACATCTTCCTTGTCTGCAACAGTCTGAGTGACAGACTTGTCAATTCTTACAAGGAAGTCCAATAGTCAATACCTTTTCCTAGTTCTGGTGTAAATCTTAGGCTTTCATTCTGCTGTCAGCAGATCATTCTGTTCTCCATCAGAGCCTAGCAACAAGTCATCCTTATCAATGTTTGGTTATGGTCCCTTACTGTCTCAGGCTTCCTGCTGCTCTTTTCCTTGTCACTTTGGTGTTCCCTTACTGCTGTCCTATGCATCATGTCTCAGTTTCTCTTTTTGTTCAATGTCAATTTGACACCTAAGGGGATAAAACCAGTCCAGCTTTCTCTGTAGTCTCAAATTTTAAAGGTAGATGAGGAAAACCTGTCCAAATATACTTTGTTTGGTTTTATCGCTGACTGCTGGTGGTTTTTTTTGTCAAAGTCAGTCCTTTGTCCATGTTAAAACTTGGTTCTCAGCCTGTGGAAGTTATCAAAACAATGAGATGAGCTACAGCACTCACGTGAGAGACCCATCTCCTAGCTGCCAGCCCTACAGAGTAATGGGGAGTAAAATGCATTGATCTAAAGTAAAAGATCAAGGAGCTGCTTCTTCCTCATCAAGGAGTTAATTTTGCATACTGTTGCTGGCTGACCATTTATGAACCACAGTCCCTTGGAGGATGTAACTGAATGAGTAGCAGTTAATCTGCAAGATTGATACCATCTCCAACAGGGAAAATGGCACAGAGTCACATTGTGAAAATGTACATATTTTGTGCAATTACTTCTCAAGGCATATCCTTTTGGCATCCACAATCCTGCACCAGTGTGTGCAGACTGTAATTGCAATCTCTCTGAATTTTGATATTTTCCAGGAGTTCTTTTCTACTATATTTTTTTTTTCCCATACAAAATGGCAATACAAAAGAAAGACTTAAGGTTGAAAGGCCAACCACTGAAAAATCCATGACTGCCAGAAGTAAAATTACAAGTCTAGGTCAAACCATTTGGGTGTTCATGCTGTGCAGAAATCTTTATTTAGGTGCTTTTTTTCTCCTCCACACCTTGGACACTATATTTTCTGTGCACTGATAAAATGTGCTCCTTTGAATGATCTGTTCTGTTACTGAACAATGAGTGACCTTAAGCCTTATTTACTGATCATTAGAATCTTCCAGAAAGGACTCATGAACCCAGGTGAAGTTTTGCCAGGGTAAACAGGATTAGCAGACTGACTCTTCCCACCCTTACAGTATATGGACTTTACAGTCTCATAGATGAGCTTCAACTAGCAAGGAGTCACAGCCAAAAGACAACAGTAGGAGCCTGTACTTTGAAATATTCAAATAAAATTTTGATGTACGAGCCTGGTACAGCACGGAGATTTTGCCTCCGTGCCCTGCGCTAGAAGACAGGCCTGGGAAAGTTTGCTCTGCTGAGTGGGAATTTGTCATGGTCCCTGTTGATCTGCTTTTGGATAGCTGCTGCTCCTTCATTGCCTCCCCAGCCTTAGGCAGACAAGGAAGCAGGCAGAGCTGAAGAGGCAGTAGGTTCTTTTCTATACAGCAAAAGTGGCCATAGGTGCAAGATTGTTAGGTCCTGTGCCAAAGTGCCTCTGGAACCAACAACCTGCATCTTTACTGCAGGGATAGACTGACTCCTGACATTTTACCCGTGCAGCTGGTGGGAATGAAGAGCTCTGGAGATCTCAAAGGTCCCCTAATTTCCACAGTGGGACTTACAACCTACTCAGCTGAGCTGATGAATTCTGACAAGGCTGACAACACCACTGAGGGTGGACGTGCTATCTTACATGTCCTTGCCAAGTGTAGACTCCGTATTATGTGTATCCTTGGTTTCTGCAAGGAGCCAATGGAGTACAACAGCTGGCAGTTTATACCTTTCATGTAATTTTTTCCTGTTGCAAAGGATGAGTTTTATTTTAGGGAACTGCTTTGACTAGCCAGCTATTTAGTTCACTTTCTAGTCAGAACATGGTGAAACAAGGGGAAATTGCCAGCCCAATGAACTATGATCATACAAAATGTGATAATTTCCCTGGGTAGGCCTAGACTGCAAGTTGTTTTGGTGTCCATAGGCTCAAGCTTTTGTCCTGTGGAAGGCTAAATGGGGAAAGCATCCAGTCTTCCAAGGACAGCTTCAAAACTTTAAAGAGTAAATCTTGAATATGCATTTCTTTTGGGTATGAATTAGGTTATGCTGTGTGTAGTAGCACTTGAAAGACTGTCAGTAAGTGATGGAAAGACATCTCAGACTGCCTCATGGGGAATCACAGAATATCTGGAGCTGGAAGAGACCCATGAGGATCACTGAGTCCAGCTCCTGGCCCTGCACAGCACTATTCCCAAAAGTCACACCATGTGCTTATGCCTAAATCTTCTTGAACTCTATCATGCATAGTGCTCTGATCACCTCCCTTGGTTGGGAGCCTGTTCCAGTGCCCAACCACGCTCTGGATAAAGTATCTGTTCCTAATATCCAGCCCAAATCTCCCCTGAAACAGCTTCATTCTGTTCACTTGGGTTCTTGGGTTCTGTTTACTTGGTAACCAGAGATAAGAAAAGAAAAAAAATCCCTGCTCCTTTGCTTCCCCTTAAGAGGAAGCTGTAGACAGGAATGAGGTCTTAGATGCAACTTTAGGATGAAGACACTACCTGTCTAGCTAAGGAGGAATTGCAATGGTCAAGTATAACCCAAGAACTGTATTGGTTTTTACTTTTTGCCATTCTGTTTCCAACTTTTTAATTCAGATCTTGATATTTTGCTTTGATATAATATATTTGCAGTATTTTTCACTCTCAAGTGTCCCTGTTAAGAGTCAAGCTCAAATGAAGCTGACAAATTCTTTGTAAAAACTTCTTCTTGTCTAACAAATCTAATCTAACTGGTGAATGCAGAGGACCACAGTCAAACATGTTTAATCACTTCCTGGGGCACATTGAGAGGCTTTAAAATCTACATTGGAGAGCCTTTATAGAGATATTGTGGCCAGCTCCTTGATTGTCTCAGGTCTTTTCTCGCAGAGGAAAAGAATCTCAAGGCAGAGATATAACTTGGAGCTCTCTGAGTCATCATATAGACCTTGGGTCATTTGGACATTATTCAATAAAGAGAGAGGAGGAGGAGGGCTTTTTCCCCTTAAAGACTGGGAAAGGACCTTCTGTGTAAGAAAAGATCTTAGATTTGGGATCAGAAGCACTAACTGTTATAGTATATATGCAGAGTCCAATTGAAATTGTTCTTTTAAATGCATAAATAACTAGATAAAAGTCTCTTGTTCACATGCATGGAATGCAGCATGCTGGATATTCTCTAGCACTTCTTTTGCCACTAAAGACCATGGGGAATCAACATAAAAGAGGTCAAGCCACAACTGATGAGTCATCTAGGCACAAATATGTTCATCCACTGATGACCAAGAAACTTATTATTTAGAAAAAACATGGATTAAATTTAAAGGTTAGAAATTCAAATATATTCCCATATAAACATGCCAAAAAATTACAGGATATATTATTTACAGTGTAGAAACTTGTACAAATGTATTTGGGTTCTCTCTTTTCTCAAACGAGCTGTAGTTGTATAACTCTCTTTTATGCTTCCTGGAGATGGACAGACTCTACACTATGCTTTTAGAAAATTAAAAATACATTTGTTTGCCATCACTTCTATTAACTGTGCCACATCTTACTGAAATGATATTTTCTTGACTGCTTTTCACAGTTTCCTCCACAGGTTTTTCCACCTCACCATTTTCAGTTTTCTTTGCAGAACAGTTGTCTCAGGAGAGACTCTCACCTCCACCTCAGAGTTATACACTGAACTCCACACAGTGGATGACTCTGTGGAAGCTAAATGAAGCTTTAGTGACTGCTTTCTAGGAGGTCAAAACATAATCAAGAAATGAACAGACCCTTCAGTGGCAGTTGAACATAGGCAGTTAAATCTTCAGTCATCAAAACACACAGGTACCTTTGGACAAGTCAAAACAAGCAAATATTTTTCCCATACCACCACAAAAACCTCTCTTCTCATTAGATGCTGTGGCTTTTTTCCTGCTCTCATAAGTAACACTAATAGAAGTGGCAGTGCTGGTGGAAATTGTGTTGTTAAATATCCTTTTTCATATCATGCGGTGTCAATACCAACATTGACTGAGCTCAAATTAGCTGAGCTAAATTTCTGGTGTGGAAATCTGGTAAATGTACTACATCTCGTAAAAAAAACCCCTAAACAAACAAACAAACAAACAAACAAACAAAACTTGGAGAAAATAATTAAATGTTTTTCAGTCATGTGGGAGATCCTTCCTCTTCTGTGGGAGAAATTACCCCTTTTCTTTGCTTTTCTTGAAGAAGATTTTAACACTGCCTGCAGAGTATGAAACCAGAGAGGAATTATTCTGGCTATGGGACTTGTTTTTCTTGAGAATTATGCAGGGTAGTAATTTTCTTGCTGCCTGAGACTGACAAGTGTGATTTTTATCCTCCAGCTGCAAACAGGCACAAGTACCTATTGTTATGGATTTGTGGACTTTATGTAAGGTGATGATGTTTCAAGTAAGTGCAGGTGAACGTTGCACAAGTAGGAGTTGTGGCATGAGTCCTCAGGAGATCATGAAGAAATCTCTGCTATTGCAGCAGTATTCCATTTCTCCCTGGCTTCTAATTTATTTAAACTGTCTTGCTTTACTCCTCCTTTGAGGTATTAATTGTGGATCTCTCACAATACCTGCTCTTGACTTTCCAAATTCAAGAAGATTATTACTATTTTGATGTCAGTTAAATATTTGCATTGGCTGTGACTAGGGCAAGGTTGAGCTGGCAAATGAATGCTGTGAATTTAGGTATGAAAAGATTGTGTATGTATGAGAAAGCTAAAAGGAACTGATTTCCCTAGATAAAATAATGGTTTTTAGGGCAGATTTCTGGACTAATATTATTTAGAAGGAATATGTCTTTGCATTTCCTACTGCAAAAGTTTGTTTCCTTTATGATTTTCTGTGGTATGTTTCTGGCTTTCACCAAAGTAAATTTCTGCAAGAGGGTTTAACTTTTGTGTGTGGTATAGACTTTTTTTTTTGTGCACGTGTGTTTGGTTTTGTACTTTAAAAAAAAAATAAATTATTGTATTGTTGCCCTCTGTAGATTTACTAGATGTTTTGGGGAAATATCATTTTTCCATGCTTTGTCATAGATTTTTGTTTGTTTGTTTGTTTTAATGAATAACTATGGAAACAATTTGCTCCATTTCTGAAGAATGTTGATGGAAAATGATAGAGATTATGTTGATGGATCTAATTTACAGATGTACACATGTATAAACCTTGCTGCTGGTACTGTAAGCTTTGTCAGATAGTGCTATAATAATCCTTTTAAGTAACTTGTTGCATCAACAAAATCCAAATTATTTGGATCTGATATTGCTTTAACTTCCCATCTCAAGATTACCGCACAGCTGGCAAAGCCCTTTCCCTTTTTTGTCTTCAGAGGGAAGGGAAACTCAGCTCTCAGTTAAATTGATTAATCTTAATACATTCTCCAGTTTCTGTTGATTTCTCGATGATCTACTTGATACTTTGAAATTTACTGTCTGCTATTCTGTTTCTTTTGGCAGCCCCCTTATCGACAGCTTTTCCCAGCTATCTGTAACCCTCTGGGAGACCCTGTCTGCTGAAGCAACACCACTTCTCTGCCATCAGGTTTTCAGGTGAATAAGAAAGGGTTTTTGCAGTTGTTTTGTATTTCTTTTTCTTTATAGTTGTCCCTATTGCTCTGTTGCTGAAGGCTAGCTCTGATATAGACTCAAAGGGAGCAATAAGGAATATAAAATGCTCACAGGAAAGGAAGGCACTACAAGATTGACATCTCACCTTATTCATATCCATCTACTGGAGCTGCATCTTGCTGTCTCTCTTGGCCACTGTCAGGGGTCTCTGAAGTAAAAGAAGCTCATAGAAAATAAACTCACGTTTACTGAACAGATTTAAAATTTGCTGCATGCTCTAATACTTTCTTCTCAAAGACATCTCTCTAATAACATGATTATGCACAGTGTTAAGGTGAGTAGAGACACCACTTTCATCCTGGGAGTCTCCCAGAGAATGCAGGTAATCGAAACTCAGCCTGGTGACGCTGATGTTGTTTTGCAAGGTTGGATAAAGAAGCTGACCAAATGTGCCTGTGGAGTTATAAATAATCCTCTGTTAAATTTGGTGTGCAATTTTGCAACTGGATGCAGAAGACTATTATTCTGCCTCCTGTATGATCTGCCACTGATTATACAGAACAAAACAAAGATGGGTGTGGATTTGTTGACCTAGTTATTGTGAGTATAAACTTAGCTTATCTTTGTCTCTCTATCGTCTTTGCAGAATACTGCGGCTGTCAAATAAAGCTAAAATTAATCACTACACATGAGTGTTATTCAGCATGATAAATTGTGGTTTTAATGCATCAACAGCCTAGTGACACATCAAAGACTTTAGGAGCAATCTAGATGAGAATAATGAAGGATTTTCTTGGATGATTTGCTAAATTCTTCCTAAGAGGGAAAAACATAATGGACAAAAAAAAGTATGCTTGAAAATGAAAGATATCCAATAGGCTGATTGGAGGTAACTTCTTGGAACTGAATATGAGATAATTGTGAGCATGGAACGAAGTTGTGAAGAGCCTATAGAGAGGGAGTAAACACCTGATGAACAATGCAGTAGATGTGGGAGTGATTCAGAGATGTGACAATCGGGAGAAATGATCATCAAGGGTGATTACTATCTAAGTACAGAGTAAAGGCTTCAGGAAAAGCCTGCAGCATATTTTTTTGTGGGAGTTCATAGATGGAAGTGTTGTTTCATAGATAAGTTATGGAGAGAGAAGCAGTAACATGTAACAATGATGGTGATATCAGTACCATAAGAGGTTTGCTTTGAAAATGATGCTCTGTTTGTAGCCAGCAGGCAGAGCAGGATGGAGTGCTCATGGCTGTTGAGATATCATGTAGTGATGAAGGTTTGCAGAAAAATTTTGATGGATTCTTTATAGCTGTGTTAAGCTTGATATGAAATAATTTATTAGACCATAGAATCATAGAATGGCTTGGGTTGGAGGGGACCTGAGAAATCATCCCCCTAATGTGGGCAGGGACACCTTGCACTAGACCGGGTTGCTCAGAGCCCCATCCAGCCTGGCCTTCAATACTTCCAAGGATGGGGCACTCACATTTTCTGTGGGTAACCTGTTCTAAGTGCGTCACCACCTTCACAGTAAGGAATTTCCTTCTAATATGTAATCTAAACCTACTGTCTGTCAATTTAAAGTTATTACCCTTTGTCCTGTCACTCCACTCTCTTGTAAATAGTGTCACTTCAACTTTCTTGTAGGGTCCCTTCAAGACACCACAATTTTGTCACCCCAAAACCTTTTCTTTTCAAGAGGGAACAGATAGACAAGATTATATGTACAATTGTATAAGATAGGTCTACAGAATTAAAGTAGATTTTCGAACAGTCTGCAGGAAGATGATATTTACATTTATGGTTGTAGATTAAATAAGTCATATTCTAAGGTAAAAGGAGATATGGCTGAGAACCCTCAGGATCTGGAAAAGACAGAGATGAGATCTTCTTATGGAAATAATGAATATGTGGGACATAAAACTGTATGAATAAATGACCTTGGGGGTCTCTGAAAGAATTGTAGAGGAATATGACTTCTCATGAGTTCAAAAATAAGTGTTTTCAGTTTTGCTGGTGAAATAGACTTACTTTTTGCAATTTATTTTGTGTTTGTTCTGTGTAATCCAAAATAATATTTATTTGGATAAATTTTTGACAGTTCAAAAAATGCACTGTATTTGCAAATGAAAGCCGTTCAATGTGAAAATTGACTGTTTCATGGTGAAATTATTTTAGTAAATAATATTGGCTTTCCACATAATAGCCAAAAAAAACCCCAAACAAACAAAACCTTGGTGCAAAATTACAAATATTTTTTCCTTGCTCTAATTGAAAGCAAATCAAGCAAACAGGGTCATATCAGATCATGCACTGAGGGTGTGGTATCAGGAACTTAGTACTGGTTCTACTCAATAGTTCCTTCTCTTTAGTTAGTTTGGGTCAATTGTTTCTTTTATTTACAAGTAGGTACATGTATGAAAAGATTCACACAAGCATCTGGCTGTCAATGTATATATTGTTCCTTTGGTGCTATGAAGATTAACCACATTGAATGGTTAGAGAGAGGCAAGGCTTTTTAATTTTTATTGACAGAAACAGAAAGGACTGATTATTTAAGAATGGTTTCTATTTCCGAGTGCCTACCATTATATTCTGGTTGGATTTTCTACTTAAACCAGTGACTTACCAGCCTCCAAACTATCACCTACTTCATGGCCCAAACACTGATCCAGAATGTGCGTGGCTCAAATTCAAATTCTTTCTCAAACTTAAAAAAAAGTGACAAGAGATGCAGTGGTGGATTGGAACCCTCATCTCGTAAATGGAATGTCTTCATTGTCAATCTGTCTGTGTTATTTTTGGGTGTTAACATCTAATTTCTATTCAAAAAAATATCTCTATGGCAGCTTATTCTATTTCAATTTAAAAGCTGTTTCTGTCCAGTGTGATATATAATGTTAAGCCTGCAAGCTGCAGAACTAAGTATGCTAGGTATTAATAGGGTGGGATGTTTTATTTGCATGGCTCTATGCACTAAATATTATCTGCTTTACAATTCCACTCTAAAGAACATGTGCTGAGAAAGATGCTGAAAAGAAGCACTTTGGAAATACAACTAATTACTGCATGTGAAAATTTATCATCTTATATCGTCAGTTTGCATGTGGTGGAAGAAATCCAGCAGTATGCAAATTCTTTCATTATTTCCATTTTCTTATTCAAAATAGCTTATGAACTTGGATTTTATTGGTAGCATTTATGAAAGAATCTAAATGTTACAGTACAACAAGGCTCTATTTGCATTATGTTCAATCAGTAACTGCTATGGTGACTGTGCCATTGAGCTTTTTACATGTGTTTCCACACACTTTGCAAAGAACATGTTATTTCTCTTACAGATGGAGGAACTCTGGGATAGAGAGGTTAAGAGAAGCCTGAAAGCTCTGAGTGAATCAGAAGCAGAGGCTGAGAGGGAGTGTAGGCTTGATTATTTATTGTTTATCCTTTTATTCACTGGATCATAGTCTTGCTCTTAAATTCCTAATCCCTTTGTAAGTAACTGATGAGGTTGCTGTTGGCGTGTGTTGAGTGAAACTGTTAGATGGTATTTGTTGAGTGAAACTGCATTTTTCACACTCAGGGGTTAATAATGTAACATCTCTTACTGGATGGGTGTTTAAAGTTTCTGTAACCATCAAAATTCAGAAAAGAGCCAAGACAGCACATAAATCCTTACATTGAGACAATGAAAATTCCAATTTTTAATGGCACTCCCTCAAATCCTATTTTAATTTAACTTTTATTGAAATATTTCAGGAGCAGAGATTAAAAAACCACAGGGGAAATAATTAATGGAAACAAAATAAGTAGACATCCCCACAGAAAGAAACAGCATTTAAGGAACTTTATGCCTAGCTCCTGTGATCTCCCTCTCTCTTGTGAAAATGCATTCTAAAGTATTTTTTAATTTGTTGAAAACTGCTGTTTACTTGTTTCAGCCTCATTCTCTGGTCACACAATGGTTTAAGAATCTTTAAAATGAGATAATTTCTTGTTGGCTAGGACATGAATGGTGAATCTCTGTTTAGTCATACTATAATTCCTCTGATATACTGGCAACATGGGATATTGCTTGTGAATTGAAAAAGGTATAGATCTGGGAATCATATCTACCTGTAAAAGTGATTGATGGTCCTGCACAGCTTTTGGCCCTGACAGAGCACCGTTGGCCAGACCACTCCAGGACAGAGCTCTGGTTAACTGAAGCCTTAAAAGAAGTGAAAATCAAAACCCTGTTACCAAGGAAAAATTTATGTAACTCAAAATCCTTGATGAGAAATATGTTATCACTGTAATCTGTTTATGTGTTGTCTTTCACAAGAAGTGCAGCAGGCCAAACACCTGGAACAGATTTTGTTTATAGTACATGTTGTGACATCAACAAAAGATTTGGAAAGACACTGTATTCATACTCAGTGTCACAAAATGTTGCAAAATCGCTGCCTTTGCAGAGTTCCCAGCAAAACAGGAAATAAATGAACTTAAAATTGCATGAGAAGCAGAAAATAAATTTGAAAATAATGTTAGATGCGGAAAAATATAGAGTGCTGCCTTAGACGCAGGAGCTGGAGGGGATCAGATTTTCAGCCTAATTGTGAGATAGAGTGGAGGCTGGAGAATGATCTGAGAAAGTGATCCTTAGAGGAGGTGATCCGATAACATGAACATTCATGGGCTTTTTTGAAAGTCAGACTTCTTTTCAATTTGTGTCCAGAATTTCTCTATAATAAACACAAGAATTCTTGCATAAATTGTGCTAAAGTGTGGTATAAAGTTAGGTACCAAATGCTGTCTATTACCATTCTTGGGAGTTTAAAGACTTGGAATATAAACATCCATTTTTTTATTATCTTTTTTTCTTAATTTCCTTCTAGCCTGTAAGAGTCAGTAACCATGGAATTTACTCTTAAAACAGTTCCAAACAATATAATTACTAAGTTTTTTTCCTATTTTGGGAAAAATGGTGTGAATCAACAAAACACTGCAGAAGTCAGCTTTCTGCAGAAGTTGCTGATAACACAAAAATGGTTAATAAGGAAGAGAGGCTTCAAAAAGGACTTCTAGGGACACTAAACCCCAGCCCTCTCAATTACAGGCACTTTGAGAACAGAACTTTGGCCCAAAAAGTCAAATTCTAGAATGTATACTCTGCCCATCTCACTCCACTAAATAACTGTCTTCTTAAACTGGAAGCTTGGCATTGATAGCAAAATGCTGACTGTTTCCGAGAGATGTCAAAGGGAGAAATCCAAGCTGTATTCAGAATATGAGGTCATATTGTGGGAAGCTTTGATATGGAGAGATTTGTATTGTGAGATTTCCATCAGTTTGCAGGAATCAGGTTGTACCTATTAATGCTAAACTGGCTCTCCCTTTTCCCAGAAAGAATATCTTTTACTTATGTTTCCAAAGAACGATCAACTTTGTAGGCAACCAGGGTCTGGATTTCTTTAGCTGTTTCCATTCCCCCTCACCCTCTAGAGACCTCATACCCCAAAAGAGAAAACCTATCCATTCTTGAAATTTAGTAAAGTGGCCTGAACATTTTTGCAGAAGTAACAGCCACCAGGATTCCTCTTATGCTAATGTCTATCTTGCTGCATCACCGGAGTCTTGTTTTCACTGTTCTCACTTATCCTTTTAAATAAGGTGAAACTGCAGAAGTGGCATTTACACTTCCCTAAAAGCAAAGCAAAAGCCCAAACTCAGACAGTGAAATGTTTTAAATACTCCTGCTGAAGCCTCTGAAAAGAAATTTGTTTCATGTCTTGAAATAAACATGCCTGTGCTCAGATCCAGACAGATCACTTTGTGATCCCCCCACCATCTGTGAATATTTACAAAATCACTGACTCTCATTTTACTTTTCCAGATGATGATAGTACAAATTTACAAGCTACCTTTTTCAGACGAGGGTCATCCCTCTAAATATTTCAGAAAATATATTTTTATGGTATTTTCTTGTTTTTCAATAATTTCCAAGCTGAAGTTAAAGATTTGTCGTTCCATTGAAAACTTATCTTCAGATATTTTATTTAAATTTATTTAAATCGTCCTTTCTAATTGGATATAAAAATAGCCTCTGGATACCTGAGGATTATCAGTGATTCACTGATGTTGGAACATATTTTAACTAAATAAGCAGTGTAGAATTTAAAAATAAACACATGCAATCAAATAAAAGAATGGATTATTGACCAGCTACACATTCATCTTGCAAGGCTAAATCCAACAGTAACCATTTGTCACTTCAGTTTGAAGTGTTTAGCCATGATTTTTCAGATGATAGTACAAAAAAACCCTTCCAAGAGCTAAAACTGCATAGTCCCTCTGAAATGCAGTTTGCTGCATTAATCTGGAAATTAACCTCAGGCTTAATATGTAAATAATTATCTAAGTTTTGTAGTTTGCATCATGAGTTTTTTTTTGAAGGTAGTATGAATTGTTGCTCTCATAAGAGTGAAAAAAGTGTTATACACATTGAAATCTTATCTTAATCTTTATATACTTCATGTGCAAATATCTACAAATATTCTCAGTTTCTATCTTAAAAAAATAAAAGGATATAGAACAGAGGGGACTGCATAATTTAATCCAATTTGCTGCTATTACCGAACAAATTCACTGAGCTTCATTTTGCACTAAATTAAAGCATTTTCCCTCTCTGCTTCTACTGAAGGAGGCTCCCAAAATTTGATTTTTTTGTTGTTTAGAAATATTCTTCTCACCTCTGGTTGAAATTTATGTATCGTCACTTTGTAACCATTTGCTTTTCCATTGACACTGATCTAAGTTGGAATAGTTCCTTTCCCCTCCCTTCTGTTTAGCTTTTGATCTATCAACAGAGAACTTTAAGAGCCACTCTCAGGCTTCTTTTCTCTGGTTGTGTGATCTAGCTTTCTTTTAGTCTTCTTTACTAACATCAGCCCTCCACTTCCTTGATCACCTTAGAAATCCTACTCTGTATCTGTTCCAGAATGGATTATTTTTTATTACCCCTGGGAGATGAGGGTTGTGCACAGTATTCAGGGTAAGGTCTTACTGGGGCCTTTTAAAGCAGGATGATACTTATAAACATTTATTTTGCTGCATTATCTACCTCTGTATAGTTAATACCCTCTTTCAAAATATGAATTTTTTGGGCTGACATTACTTTTCAATTATATAAGCCAAAATACTCACATTACATGTGTGTGTGGTGATTAAAGAGACTGGAGGGGTTTTAATCACCTTTTATTAAAACCAGCTTTTTCATAATTTGCTTCCATGGATGTAAGAAAATATTGACGACAGGAATTTATTCTGGACACATGGAAAATTCTGTAAGTGAAATTCAAATTCTGGTTTTTCCTCGTTACCCAAACCCAGGCTGCTGAGTTCTGGATTATTAGTTTTAGTTTAATATATGTCAGGAAAAGAAAGAATGCAAAAATCTTGAGTTCTCCAAATTGCATTGGCATCTGTTCAGTAAAAAGTAAAAAGGAGTAATGCATAAGTAAATGAATACTATCAACATATGGTGGCAGCTCCTAGATCTGTTTTGGCATGGAAGTAAAGTAAGGGAAGCTGACAAAATGTTCAAGCTAATGGATAATTCTGATTCAAACAACCTCAGCAGGTAATCACTTACTGAGTTTTTTTTTATGACTTATTGAGGTTTGTGGAAGCCATTTTCCTCCTATGTAGAAATGAGGACCACCAGGTGAGGCTCCTGGTTGCTGTCATGCTATTTCCTTTTTGCTCTTATGAAAAATGGTTCCTCTGTATAGGAAAGAGTGGCTCGTGACCCACCTTTCTGGCAGGCTGTCCCCCTGCTGACCTGCAGGAAGCAGATAAAATATATATATGGAAAGGGTTTAATTTATCTTCCTCTAAACCCAAGCACTCTGGGTTAGAGCTAAGGCTTTCTCTGCAAAGAGGATTTCCTAGGCAGTTCAGCAGAACCCAGTTCTAGCAACCTTCAGGCCATGGAAGTAAAAAATTAAAACCCAGCTTTCCCCAGCTGAATGAAATCCCTGCAAATCTCTGGGTCAGGAGAGTATGAATAAGTAGCCCATCTCTTAAAACGAAGTTATTACCTATATGCCAGATATTGCCTTTCTCTTGGAGCTCTCCTAGTTTTCTGTTGATTGCATCTCTTTAAGATATAATTTTAGCTCATAGTCTGCCAGGCATTGATTTATAACCTGATGCTGGAAAAAGTCCTGGTATCTTTGCTGCTGCCTGGAGCCTTGCTGAACCTAATTTAAACAAATGCCTTGATCTCTTTTCATGTTCTGTCTCTTTAGACATCTTGGGTCTGTCTTTTCAGAGCAGATCCTGCTTCCTCCAGGAAGCACAAGTAGTAAGCAACTGCATATGTACCTGTGCTGTCACCCCATAATGTGCTCTCTTCCATCAGCAGGCAGAAACACAGGCACATCTGACCTGCTTGCCTCTTATCTCCTCTCTCCAAAGTGGAGCTGCAAGTTCATCAATGATTAACTGATTTAGCTGTTTTTTCTGGATTAACTGATTTAGCACGGCAGATCTGGTGAATGCTGAGTGGAAGCCAAAATTTCATTAGCTTTCTTTCCTTTCTATTTTCAAAATAACTGGGCTCAAATCTGTAAAACCCCTGTGATCATCCAAGTGTCAAAGGTCCACTCTGAATCTTTTTTGAGGTTCTAAAGGCTATTTGGAGATTAAGCAAAGGTTTTCCAATTCTTATGGCAGTCCACTTTTAAACAACTGCAGTCTACTTACCCTTGAATAATTGGTCATTTTGAATGAGCTGGGGTACCTTTAAACTCACTGTGCTCAGGGTAGGTGCTTGTTTTGTGGAAGCTGCTCAAGTACTGATAATTTTTATAGGAAACCCTAGGTCTTAGGCTGGCCCAGCTGCATTGCAGTGCTTGTTTGTTGAGGTTTTATTCTTTCAGACATGAAAAGAAAATTCTGAGAAATGAAAAATAATAATAATAAAAAATCCAAAAAAATAAAAATGTGCCCTGATGGAGGAGAAAGGGAAGAGAATTCATGCTACCAAAATTCAGAAACTGAAACAGGGTCCTGGGATTAGGTTTGTATGTGGGCTCCCTGTGCACCTCATGCAGAGTAGAGGTGGTAGCCTGCCTCCTCTGAATGTAGTGGCGCTGAGGATTAGACTCTGCAGCTCAACATCTAAAATTAAGATGGCTTCTTTGCACCTCTGTCCCTCTTACCATGCAGATATGCTTTCTAGAGGAAGGGAGTCTGCCTGGCAGAGAGTGACCATGAGGAAATGAAGGTTTCAACTGTAGATGGATCACAATAGGAGCAGAGGTGTTGTTTTAATGAAAACTACAATATATTGTTTAGTAGGCCAGCCAACTTTTGGGTAAAGATGTAAAGTGTTGTCATAGGATACCTGTTCATGTATGGGCAAAAACCACATTGATAATAAGATACACAACTGTAAACTCTGTACACATTATACAAGCAAACCTTAAATAGATTTTCTTGTCCTATTAGTTTTCAACTTACTTTGTGCATTCATATACAAGAACTCTCTTATAAGTTTCTCCAGGTCACTCATGATGCTCAGGGGTTGAAACACACTTGTGTTTGGAAAACAGCCATTGGAATTCTGTGTCCAGATCCCTTTCACTTCTTGAGATGTATGTAGGGCATCTTCTTCCAAGGTTTCAATTCTTTGTATAGCTGCTTGTACTTAAACAAGAGGTGTAGCAGATCAGACCATAACAATGCTTGCGCTCATTTTGCTCTGATGTGGGTGGCTAATGGGAGATGGGAGGCAGCAGGGAAAAATCAGAAGCAGCAGGGTTGGAATCTTGTGACGTGGGTGGTGAGGCACAAACATCCTTAGCTGCTTCTCTAAAAGGATTTCTATCTTCTGAAAGACCTTCAAGGTTCACACTTCTCTTGAGTACTGATTGACAGGTTGCATTTCAGGTGAAGAATTGGTTGTGCACATCTGGAACCACTCTGAAACATTTACCTTGCTGTTTTTAAGATTACTGCAACTCACAATAGTTTACAAGGTAGGTCAAAATTTATTGCTGAGCTGGAAGTAGCTAGATGTATTTTTTTTCTTAGGGGACAGTAGAATTTAAGGTTCTATTAACAAAGCTGAGTAGATGTATGAGCTGTACAATACACGGAGAGAAATAATTTATCCTAAAGGTCTAGTGAAACTTATGTACAACCATTGCCACCCAGAAAATATTCTATTTTACTTATATATTACATGATAAAGGTGTCATGGATTGTCACCTAAACACATGAAGACTAAATAAAAGTGGTATTTTGCAATTCTGTAGTTACTAAATCTACCATCTGATGTGTAACCAGGGTAGGGAGCTCCTCTAGAGAATTCACTGTTACAACATGTTTTTCTAAAAGTTGTTCTAATTGTTGTCTCTTTGTATTGTACCGTTTCAAAGGCGAGCTTCCCCTGCTGTTTTTCATGGTTTGTTTTGTGGTTCTCACAGTGAACGAGACACCTGTCTGGCTTTATTTAGTTGTAGAAAAAAAAAAATAAAAAAGAAGTGCAAAATAGTTAGATTTATAAGGTGGCAGCTGTAAAAAGAGAAAGAAAGCAAAGGTTATTTATATTAATAGGTAGTTTACTCTTCCAGTGCAGCAATTTGTGCTTTCTGGTGTGGCTGCTGGTTGCTGCCAGCCCTCCCAACAGTGATTCAAAACCTCTTAGTCACTGAGTAGGGGTGGACTGTGGATTTCTGCTGGCTGGCTCATCAGAGCAAAAGGATTATGTCTGGCTAAAATCACTTTGAAATATCAGAAACGTAGGATGAAGGGAAGCTGACCAGTGCTTTTTGAATTAATCAGAATTCAGAAGCAAAGATGGGAGATAGCAGCATATTTTTTACAATGACTCAGTAAGAATTTTGCAGCAGTTGTAAACCTGGGCAAAGTTTGACCTACCATGTTGTCAAAGATGTATTTTCCTCTAGTTCATAAACAAACACAATATTTCTTCTGAAATTCCTGCAACATGATATCATTGTCTACTGTATGGATGTAGTTTGCCTTCTTGATCCTATTGACTGTTTTCTACTATGTATAATATAATTAAAGATATAGTAAGATGGTAATCAGATTATTAAAAATTTGCTATGTTAATTTCAACTGTGACTAGAGAGAAAGTTTTACAATCTGAAGATTATGAGTGAAGTAAAAAACAGCCCAAAATTCCAAAAGAACCTCTAGAAACGGCATCAACCTTAATAGTGACTCCCTATTTACCTTTACCTGGGCAGCAGTATCAAAACATAGTGTCTTCTAGAGTTGTTTTGATAGTAAATTAGATTTTTTTAATGGGTAGCAATAGGGCTGCAGACAAAAGCTTTACAACCTTTAGCAGATATTCAGAAAGAGACATCCCTGGAAAACCTGCCAAATCCGGGTGGGCTACATCAAAAGCAGCATGCCCAGCAGGTCAAGGGAGGTGATTCTTCCCCTCTACTCCACTCGTGATACCCCACCTGGAGTGCTGCACCCAGCTCTGGGAACTCCAACATAAAGAAGGATGTGGACCTGTTGGAGTGAGTCCAGAGGAGGCCACAAATATGCTCAGAGGGCTGGAGCACCTCTCCTGCAGAGACAGGCTGAGAGAGTGGGGGCTGTTCAGCCTGGAGAAGAGGAGGCTCCAGGGAGACCTGAGAGCGCCTTCCTGTACCTAAAGTGGGCCTACAAGAGAACATGGGAGGGACCTTCGACAAGGGCATGCAGAGATAGGATAAGGGGAAATGGCTTCAAACTGAAAGAGGACAGGTTTAGAATTAGATATAAAGTAGAAAATTTTCACTGTGAGGGTAGTGAGTCGCTGGAACTCACAGGGTTCCAGAAAAAAGCTTCCAGTTATAAAAAGCTATTGCATTTTCTAAATGAACCAATATTTTAAGTCCTCTCCTGACTTTTAGCTACTTAGCCCCTACCCATAAATCCCAAACTAAGAATATTTTACAGTGGCTTGCCTGATCAAACCAAAATATTCATTCTATCTTAATCTGGGGCAAAGAGCTTCAGGGATGTAAGTAGAGAAATACACCTTTAATTATACAGTGGGTACCCTGGAAATATTTGAGACTAGGTTAGATAGGGCTTTGAGCCTGGTTTAATGAAAGGTATCCCTGCCCATGGCAGGAGGATAGATGATCTTCCAACCCAAGATAATATCTTCTCTCCTATTCTAAATCAAAATCTGTGCTAGAAATATGTGTTCTACCATGATCTTAAGCTCAAGATTAATCCTGTGATATCCCAAACCTTGCTTTCAAGAATTTGAAATGTGATTTGTAGGTCCTTTAAGCCTAAAAAGTAGTATTTCTTGAAAGAGGAGTGTAAAGCATCTTATCTCTAGTGAATTATTTTCATAATAATTTTATCAGTTTTGTTATCTATATTTTTCCTTCTTTCTGTATTTATAAAGAAAAACATAAGGAGAAGAAAAATATGGTTTTGAAAGACACAGTTCATATTTTGAGGATTTCTAGATAGCAATCAAGAATAGGTAAGAACAGCACAGAAAGTAAACCTGTGAGGTGTTTGTGTACAGCTTTTATTTATATGCTCAGAGAAAGCTAATTAACAAGCTTACCATAAAAAAAAAGCTACATAGGTTGGATGCTGTTTTAAAAGCTATTGCATTTTCTAAATGAACCAATATTTTAAGTCCTCTCCTGACTTTTAGCTACTTAGCCCCTACCCATAAATCCCAAACTAAGAATATCTTACAGTGGTTGCCTGATCAAACCAAAATATTCCTCCTGTCTTAATCTGGGGCAAAGAGCTTCAGGGATGTAATGAAGTAGAGAAATACACCTTTAATTATACAGGCCTAGAAGCATTATACTGTCATAATTTACAAAGTTATTTAAATATTGCTTGTGAAATATTCTACATAAAATGAAAAATGAACTTCCATATATCTGTTTAAAGTTGGTATATGACCTTTCAAAAATGCATTCAGTCATTGTGGAAGGCATAAATGACCTCTAATGCTGTCACTATGGCTCTTTGGCTGTCTCACTGCTATTTCCTCTGCGTTGTCTACAGATAATGACTGTGCCATAATCTTACATTATTTCCATTTTTCTTTTTGTGATTTATCCTGTATCACTAAGGAACAAAGTCTGTTTAAGTATATTTTTATTATCCTAGTATAAGTTGGCTTTATGAGTTTCCATGGTGCCTGGTGGAAGTTCTTGGTTGCTCTCATTCAATAGCATTATTTTAAGTCATAAAATCCTATAATAACCAGGTAAATATATTACTATGCAAACAACACACAAATGTATTTCTTTTCCTCACCAGATTTTAATTTGACATTTTTTTCCTTTAGAGGTTGATTCAGTGAAACAGAGCTAGATAGAATAGATAGGGAAAAAAGCATGTTCAAAACTCTGGGGCGGTTGGTATAATATTGATTCACAGATTGCCTGTACCAGAAAAGATTCTATTTCCTTTGCATATTTCCTACAAGTTGGCCTGCAGATGTACTTGACTGATATCTTAACATTCAATACACACTGTTGCTAAACTTGTATTTTATGCTTCAAAGTTCTGTAATTTCCTCATCTTTATTATGGATGATTTATGGAACGTTCTGTTAAAGTAAACATTGATAGCATCAGGTAGTCCCTTTAGAACAAATGAAAATAATAATATTTCTGTCAAAAGTAGATGGAAATAATAATAAGACAATATCTGCACCAAGTGCAACACAAATTTTGTTATTAATGCATAAATTTTATTTACGTCTACAATATATTGCAATACAAATACTGTACATAGTAGAAATGATAATATATTAGAAGTTATGGACTTTTTGCTTACATTTTGGGAAGGTACTGCATCTTACAGATGCAGTTAGTATGCCTCAGCTGACATTTTTAATAAAACCTTTATGGGGAATCTGGAAGGGTGTTACCATGAAATAACTACAGCCGCAGAAAGGATACAATCTGAGAATTACAGAGGTATTTATTACACTCCTCAGTTACCTGTGGGCTTTCTAGAGTCTTCAAAGCAAATAAATTAATCATTCTAGGTGAGCAGAATATTAAAATAAGAGAATGCTGAATTTAATTTTTTAGCTTACTTTAGAAGATGGAAATAGCCTCAGATATGATTGTAGGCTGTGCTTGGAGCTTATGTAATTTGCACTTGTTGCTGTTCTGGGGATGACAGAAAGAAAAGATTCTCCATATACTGTGGAATTTACAAAACTAGATACTGAAATAATTGCATGAGTCCAGAAAATACACTCCTGAAAGCCTGGTGCCCCTGCACCCCCAAACCACTTCCCAAGTATAGTACAGTAAAATAAAGCTTCTCTTTCTGAAATTGGTGAATATGGAACATTGCCTAGTTTTCAAAGAAAAGAAAACTTTATATTTTTGTACATTTTTATATATGGATGTACTTAAATATACATATCTGTGCCTGTACATGTGTGTCTGATAGTTTGTTTAAAAGTTTTAAATGCACTGGATAATATCATTCCCAGTTGCCCTGAAAAAGCCAAAGACCTTATTAACCCTGCGTATTTTATGAGAGTAGGTGACCAAGGAGAAGTAAGGTATTATAAACGTTTCAAGGGAGGTCTAGGCTCCTTAAAAGTACCAAAGTACCTTATATTTTTAAACTTTTTTTTTTTTAACTGTAGCTAGTAGGGCTACTTCAGCATGGTGTTTTCATCTTCATCTTTTTTGGTCGTTACTTTAAGAATACTATCTTAAAACATTTTAGAAATGGAGCTCCATGCCCAATAGTCATTTGTTAAGTTCCTACAGATCACCATAAGTAAATGTGAGTACCATAAATACTCTTGCCTTCTCTTTATCAATGACAGTTCACTTGTATTTCTTTAGACTGACTCTGATCTTGGTTTACAAAAATCCAAATTAGTTCTTATCAGCACAGATTTATGTATTTTGGCATTCCTGACATGGGCATTAAGTACTGAGTATAATAAAGGTTTGAATATAATCTAGTACTCGTAGAATAGCAATTTAGATTCACTATTTTTCCCTTCATTTCTGTACGGTGACAACAGACTTTTTTAAGGCTTATGTTTTTATGGTTAATTTCTTAGGTTTTGTATCAATTTCTAGCATGGTTTTAATAAGATACACTATTTCCCCACCTATTTTCACTAGCACTCTGCATATATAGTTTTTTCCAGAACCTTTTTCAGATATTCTCTATTGCCCACTGACAGGTAATGAAATACAATATGCTAGGTCAGAGCTTTTGCCCCCAATCCAATTTTGGATGACCCCTTTGCAAAAATATGTGGCAATGGATTATTGTTAGAGTAGTGGAATTTGGAAACCTCTGTGAGTCTGTGACAATTAAGTTACAGATGCTTGTCACAGTTATTTTTTTCAAAATCAGCCTAATCAGCATAGAGTTGATAATAACTGCAGTTTGTAACAGGAGGTTGAGGGCTCCTTGGCATGTCTTATGATAAAATAGACTACTGTAAAGTGTAAGCTACATATCAAGCCAAAAATTCAATGACCTTATTGTTTCATTCTGTGTCTCCTGATCTGCAGAGCACATAGGATTTTTATTCTATCTTTGCCTTTTATTCAGAAGCCTTCTTATGAGACCATTCTGTTCATCTCCCAGTTAATTACTTGTCTTTGTTGCTATGGTCCTTGGGTATATGAAGGAATCTTCTGACTATTATTGCATAACTTGAATTTCTGCCAAAGTAGATCCACTCTGAAATTAATATCTTCAGAAATACTTGAGTGTAATACTTGAATATATCGGACCTGTGATCATATTCCATTGGAAAAGACAGTAACATAAATTTATACATCACATGGAAAATGCTGAGAAGTCATATTTATTATTCAGTTCAAGCTACTTTAGATGTATAGGACTAAAATGAGGAACTGACCATTTCCAGATCAAGTACCTTAATTAGATGCGTAAAATAGTGTAAATAC
The DNA here is from genome assembly GCA_013397195.1 of Hylia prasina. Classification (NCBI taxonomy): domain Eukaryota; kingdom Metazoa; phylum Chordata; class Aves; order Passeriformes; family Sylviidae; genus Hylia; species Hylia prasina. The sequence continues at coordinate 741,634 of VYXD01014867.1, read as the reverse complement.
CTCTAATCAGGTAGTAAAAAAGAGAGAATTTGTGGATCATAAGCCAAAGAGGAGTTAGCATCCTGCCATTACCAGATCTGGACATCGAAGTAAATATATATATTTATGTTTATGTGGGAATATAGCTTCAGAATGAGCTATGCAATCCTTTAAAATCTGTTCTGCATTAGATAGCATACAACACGTACTCAGATATGTAAAAATGTGGGCCAGCTAGAGTGAAACTTGTGGGAGAACGGTCAGAGATCAAAGGAGCATGATTCTTGGGGAAAGAGACATTGTTTGACTTGAAGAGGATACAAGGGCACAGATGAAGACAGATAAGAGGAATAGTGCTGCAGCAGCCCTCTGTTTAGAGTGTAGAAATGAACTGAGACACTGACTCCTTATTTATCACAGCATGAAAAAGGTCGTGATTTATTCCTTTTTACAGCTCAGCCATCCTGACTCCAGCTATTCACTGACTATGGCTGCAGCAAGCTCCTACTGCAGGTTTCCCTTGCAGCCTCTGGCTGCTGGTTATTTCCTGCTAAACTATGACTGCATGTATTGGTTTGCACTCTGACTGCAGGCTTTTACCAAAGCTAGACTGTGGCTGCAGGTTCCAACAACAGGCTCTAACTGCAGACGCACACTGACCTTACAGCAGCAATTCTCTCTCCCCAAGATCCTTCTACTTCATGATTTCCCCTTCATGATCCTCCTTTCACCAGCTAACCAACTCCTTTTATCACACTTATCTTTATTGGCTATAGCTGTGACTCATCAGGGGCAATGGTGTATTGGGTAATTAACACAGCTGTTACTTATCAGGGGCAAGGTCACCTGTATTCCCTTCTCCTACAGAATAGAATAAATTTGTTTCTGTATTCCTGTTGCATTGTAATAGTAATGACCTTACGTGATAGCACTGGAAATTTTTTTTCCCTAGTGTACCTGATCTACAGGGTCTTTGTGTGGTCTCTATTAGTGCACATCTTTTATAATCAGTCTAAAGAGCAAAAAATATGTCAGGATTGCTATAAGTAGTTTGGGGAGGGAGCTACACAGGTGACTTCTTGAGTGGTTGTCCAACCCCATGAATCTGTGAAAGACATCCCTTTGTTTAAACAAAACTAAAAGTACCGAGCTATACTCACGGACTCTGTGTGTGTGACAAAAACTACTTTTCTTCAGTGTTTTTCTCACCTTTTGCCTTTAATTTATATAACTTGTTTAGTTTGACACTTCATTGTAATTCTCCAGCAATGACTGGAAAATGGCTCTCAGCTGAAAAGCAAAGAAAGCTGGAAAAAAAGCCTCTTTTATAGGATGTTTACTTGAAGCTTTGAGGCTAGTGGCTCCTCACAGGGTGCTGCTTTTGTGGCTTCATAAGTGGAGCAACATAGCTGCAATGTTAAACTGTGGAAAAGTCATCAGAAAAAGCTAAATTACGTGTGGGGAAAATTATGTAAGAGTCAGGAATATTAAGAAAGTGTTTCACTCTACAGCATAACCCTTGTTACAACATTTGAGATATCAGCTCAGACTAGTCACAACATTGAGATTATCAAACCCCATCACAGGTTGTTTTCTAGCCCATGCTGTTCTCACTAAGCTCTTACAATTCTGCAATTGTTAATTATAATTTTGGATTACTTCTGAATGTAGGCAGCTTTAAATAGATGTTGGTATGGTATATAACACACTAGTTCTTGACCATAAATAACTTTACTTGAAGGGGTGTCTTTTCACCTTCTGTGAAGGGCTGGATTTTGTCCCTCTTTCATGATCCTTATATCTCTGTTACTGGTGTGTTCAAATTAAATCTCAGTTCATATATGTTGTTCTTGTTATCCTTGTTACATGTGTACTTATACTGGTGATTATACAAACATAAATAGACATGAATCTCCTTACTTGTCTTGCTTTGTAAATTCTGTTAGGAAAGAGAATGGCATTTTCAATGTAATCTGTCAAGAGAGAGAATTTTTTTTTTTTTAATAGCTTCTCTGCAGGGAGGGAGATGGGGAAAGTAACTCCCTTGATTCAATTCCAAGCATTAAAAAAAAAATTTCTAGTTTCATGCATTAGTCTCTTGTTGGTTTCCCTCCAGAAAACCTTGCTGTATGTGTACCTGTCTATGCCTTTGAAAAGACATTTAGGACTAGGTGATTTTTTTTTTTTTTTTAATGTAGGAAATTTTTTTAGTTTCCAGAGAGTCTGGTCTGCTGTAGTTAATCCAATCTCAAGCTATATTGCTGAGTGCTGAGGCTGAGTGCTGTTCAGGGGAAATAAAAGAAAAATTCAGCATTTTTAAATGCAGGGTAGAGATGAGACCACGACAAAAAAAAGAACTCTTTTTTTGTATCTGACACTGAACTAGCAAAGAGCATGGCACCTGCAGTAAGGAATTATCACTGTTAACATTAAGAAAGCTGGCTACTCTTCTTGCTTTAGCAGTTTATATACCAATATAAACTTTCTGGGTTATAGATGTAGAAATATTGATAATTATGTGAGAATTCAGCGAAAAGGTTATTCCCTACATTTGTAATTTTATGTGAGTGTAGGAATTGACAGATTTTATTGAGCTGAGGTTTGTCTTGCGTGTCCTTCTGTCAACAACAGCTAGCACAAATAGCTGGTTTGGAAAGCATCACAGTTCCATGGAGGCAGAATAGGATAACTTGTGGTCCTGCTCATCGCTGACCTGTGCTTTTAGACGGATTGGCTTGAGCCTGGAAATATTAAGCTTTATATAATTTGCCAAAGCAAAGGTACTTTCCAACATTTCTCATTACTTGAACTACTCCTGTTGTCTATACTAATATTCAGTTGTTCTTTGTGTCTTTCTAAACTTTTGTTGTCCATATATTCTGCTTCAAATTATATTCAAAAATTTTATATTATATTAAAAAATGGAATTAACTTCATTTTATTTTTGGGATCACCTATGTTACTGTGAGACGAACTGCTAAACTTTCTTCCTTTCTGTACTGATTTTAATAAATATAGCTGTTTTCTTCTTGCACTCTACTTGTCCTAGAGTAGAGACCTACTATTTTTAAATCACTCTTCATTAGATTATGTCCATTTTGTATAATTCATACTCTCCTTCCTTGAATCCCACCTGCTTCTTGTTACATGGTTTGGAATAAGCTACATCTTAATTCAGATGAAGTTATATTTCTCATTTATAGTAAAAGTATTGTAACTTTTTCAAAGGTGTTTTTCCCTAGTCCTTATACAGTACCTTGTCTCCCTGATTTGACCATAGCTGCACCCTTTTTTTCATAGCAACATTCAAATCCACTTTTGAAACTGATTCTGATCATTCAGAATCTTTGCTGTTTGTATGAATGTGAGCAAATTTGGATTTAAAAGGATTTTTTATTCTGAATAACCAAGTTAGACCTTGCACTTTTTTTAAAAAAATGTAATTAAATAGGTCCTAAATTCTGGAATTATGTTTGTATAAACCTTGCGATACTCTAGTGGAAACATGACTCAGGTATGCAATATTCTATTATTTTGTTTGCTTCTTTCTTTATTTTACAATTCAGAATTTAACTTCACAGGGAATGGTAGGAGCTATGCATTTCTGAAAACATCATTGCTTTTCTTGGGATCACATTTCTCAATATCTTGGAACATACTAGAGACTGAGTTTCCATTCTAGTCATCCCTCACTGACACTGATGTGAGAAGATATGTTTTGGTAATCTGGAAAAATAGAGAAAGGTCTGCAAGAAAAACCATATTTTTGGTGGGACACTGTAAGCCACACAAAAACATATAACATTTAACCATTTTTAAATCTTCTGAACAACTGTATTTACAGGACAGATCTAGATCTTGTCTGAGTTTTTTAAAATCTGATTTAATCTAATTCCCTTATTACATAGGTGTAATTCAACCATGTGAAAAACAAAATGTAGCTCTCTGATGAAAAATATAATCTCAGAATTGTTTAGGTTAGAAAAAACCTTTAAGATCATCAAGTCCAACTGTAAACCCAGCACTGCCAAGTGCATCACTAAACCATGTCCCTAAGTTCTACATCTATGTCTTCTAAATACCTCTATGGATAGTGACTCAGCTCTTTCTCTGGGCAGACTCTTTCAATGCTTGTCAACCCTTTCTGTGAAGAAATTTTTCCTAATACCTAATTTAAACCTCTCCTGGTACAGCCTGAGGCCATTTCTTCTTGTCTCATTACTTATTACTTTGGAGAAGAGATCGAACCCCATCTGGCTACAGCCTTGTTTCGGGGAGTTGTACTGAGCAATAAGATCATCTCTGGGTATACTTCTTTCCAGGCTAAAAAAATCCCAGCTCCCTCGGTTGCCGCTCATAAGATTGATATTCCTGAAATTGATTGTAAATGCCTACATTTTTATTTTAAACCCACGAGGACGCTGGTGCATCATTAATAGTAGCAAGAAGGTGAGGACAATCATCTGTTATTTCATGTTTATCTAGTGTACTCCTTTTGGAATTTTTCCAGGTTTGTCATTTTATTTTGTCCCCATAGCAATTGTATTACCACTTTGGAAAAAATTCAATAAGCTGCAAAGATGACCTTCCAAACTTTATTATCTTTTTTTTTTGAAAGTAGTTAGAAATAGCACTTCAAGATCCTGGTATGTTAATTTTTTTTTTAATGCCTACCACCAATTTAGTACTTTAAAGGAATGACTCAACACCATTATTATTAGAAATTTCTACTAATGGAATGACTAATGTGATTGCTATTTTTCATTTTATTTTCCTTCCCCTTAGTATCCTTTTCTATATTTGTCTTCTTTAATATTCACTGTGGAAGCCCAGTAATACCCACAAGTGGAAGCGAGGCTGGGAAGCTTACGCTAGCTGAGGAAACACCAGCATGTTTGCCAAAGTGTGTGATGGGCAATTATGTGGGTTCAGGTAATTATTTCTTAAATATTCTATTTGTGTTTTCTTGTTCGTTTTGTGGTTTTTGGGTTTTTATGTTTGTTTGTTTGTTCTCTCTCTCTCTTTTCTTTTCTTTTTTTTTTTTTTTTAGGACATTATTTATGTCTTAGAGAAACATTCATGAGATTTTTTTCTGGAAAGGCACAGAACCCAAACCCCATTATTCATTTATTTAAGGGATGTGAAAGCTGAAGAGGTGACACTGTGAACTTAGTTTAAGACTATTTCATGCTTGCCCTGGACATTTATATCTACTGCTTGGATGTGCCCCAGCTGTCCTTCCTGCTGGGGGATATGATCACACCGGAGAGTGGTCTGGAGTGACTGGAGATGTCCTGCTGTACAAGTGCTTTATACTGTCTTGAGCCTATGCAACCTCTGATGTATTTGTGGGGTCTGCAGCTACCAGAAGTAGTGGTAGCTGTCATTTGTTATGAAATGGGCTGTAAAAATACCAGAGTTTCACTGAATAGAGGATAGAATGCAGAATTCAATTAGAAGCCTTCCAGCTGCTGAGGCATTGCTTCCTTTCTCCCCCTGTCCTCTCCTCTCTTCTCCCTCGAGTCCATTCAGGAATGGTTCTAAGTTATATAAGTAATAACCTCTACTAAAAAATAAAGGAATAAAATAATAATAATTAAAAATGCAGATGGAAAAGAAGGGAATGAATCCAGGGATGGGAAAAATTAATATAATTCCAGAAGAAAGGAGGCAGGAGTAGAAAAGTCAATTGTTGCTTTAACTGTTAGAGAAGGGAGGGTCCTTTTCCAATTCTAGAAGAAGAAAAAGAGGCAAGGCTGCCAAAAGATTTTTTTCTTTAACTACTCAACTGGTTTAATTTTTAAAAGCTATTTTTTAAAAGTGTGTGTAAGTTTAAAACAAAACACATTGAGGAAGCTGTGCATGTTGCATTTTATTTATTTTTTTTTCCAAAATAATGAAATTAAGGTCAAGAATATAATAAAACTCTTGTTTTACAGGATCATACAATGGTTTTAATTGGAAGGGACTTTAAAAATCATCCAGTTCCAACCCCCTTGGCCTGGGCAGGAATACCACCCACTAGACCAATTTTCTCAATGACCCATCCAGCCTGGCCTTGTACACTGCCAGGGATGGGGCATCCAAAACTTCTCTGGGCAATCTGTTCCAGTGTCTTACCACCCTTACAGGAAGGAAATTCTTCTGTATGTCTAATGGCATTTTTCCTCTTTCTGTTTGAACCTATTACTCTTTGTCCTATCACTACAGTTCCTGATGAATGACTAATGTAATTTTTAGCAGTTAGATTTACATAAAATAAATTATCACTTTGGATTACTACTTAAGCATTTTCACGTTTTCAAAATTCAAGTTAATTATTTGTATTTTATATTTAGACAGTTTCTTTTACATGAGGTCCATGAATAACAGAAATTGTACTTTTTATAAGCAAATTTATCTTACAATAGAGATAAATGGATCTAAGGAGTTTAATTGCTTGAAATTATTCTTGAATTTGTTTTGAATTTAGCAAATATTTCCATATAGTGATGCTCCCCTTTCTGCCCAGTAGATTAGGGGTTTGAATCCTCCTCGCAATTAAAATTTTTCAAACATAGTGCTACAGACTATGCATTACTGAAAAGGTAGGTGCATTTATGTTCGATTGGTGCTGTTTGGCTTAATAAAAGATATTTAAGTACTCATGCAGCTAACGAGATATGCTGTAGTTGGATCACTTTATGAGCTTTCACAAGATGGTGCTTAGGATGCCGTGTGGAGCAGATACTGCAAAGATGAATTCAAACTGATGTAGCTCAGTTTGAATTCATCTTTGAAGTGTCTGCTCCAGACGGCATCCTAAGCACTGTCTGGTAGAGCACTGATGGATGGGCAGCTCCCACTACTGCCTGTTGATGTTGTCATGCTTCATGATGTACTTCATATTCATGGAGCAGGGGCAAGGAATGGGAATGTACTGCATTGCTGCAGCCAGTAAATTATAATGTAATTTCTTTCTGTGGCTCAGTAAGTACGTAAGCACATTGTACAAAGGTGGAACATACTGCGCAAAAGATTGAAAATTTCTCCTCCCCTATGCTTGACGATGTGGATTCAATCATTTCAGGGAATGTAAAAAAACAGGCAGGGTTTTCAGCAGAACAAAGTGGGTGCCCAAATAAAGTGCTTTGTTGTGCATCACAGGCTCATGCCAACATCCTTTCCATTTCTGTTGCATTGTTTTTTTATAGATCCCTATGTCAGTAAATAGTCTGCTCCACATTTTTGCTGCCCACTTCCCATTTAGGATCTAAATTTAAAAGAATGAAGCATTTGCTACGCTGCAATCTTGGCCAAGTACCTGTTACTGGTGGTATAATTATTACAATTATTTCTTATTGCTATTATTGTTTGGGGGAAAATTATAAATTATCTAAATCTTCAATGCACAGATTTTCTACAAGTACATAAAGGTACTCAGTAATGGGGAAGCTAATTTGAAAGGAAGTGGGAAGAGAACTTAGATGTAGTTAAGTAGCAAATAGAGGTCAGCTGAACTGGAGGTTGTGAATAAAATGAAAGGAAGGGAGTAAGCGAGAAATGGTTATTTACTTATGCAAATTGTCATCCTCCTATTTTGTACAATACCTGAATCCACTTATTGTTTCCTATGGTAAAGAATAATATTGGCTTTTTCCCTTCTGTTCTCCACCCCATCTCATCCACTTGTCTTTGCTTCTTGCTTATAAAGTTTTATATCCTCTTAGGCTTTCATATAATTATGTTTACCTCTTGTGAAATAGGTTTCTGTGGGCTTATTTGAAAAGCCAGTTCTTTCTGTAACTACAATTGCTTAGCAATAATCTCCTTTAGGTGGAATTTAGAGTATTTAAATACTCTTGTAATTTTATTAATCAACCTTTATAGCTAGATTATAGCAGAATTTCTACTAATACCTTTGTATTGGCTGTAGAACTTGTTTCAGTCAGCTGTACTTTATCCCTGTAATTGCAGCTTTTCTTTAAGAACCACATTATTTTGTAGCTTTGTCCTTGTGATTGTCTTACTCTTCTCTTGACTTTTTTAAATATTGACTCCTGCTGTATGTCTGAAGCATTTTTGCAGGATGTCATGTTGCCATCCTTGTCACTAAGGCATTACTAGAGTTTTAAATCATTCATCCCACTCCTTTTATATATGATCTACAAAATAAACATAGGTTCTGCTTCTGCTAGTTTGTTGGTATGTATGCTTGTGCATAGTTATTTAAAGTTATTTCCAGTAGCCAGCCCTCAACAGCTGGGTAATTGAAGCCTTTCCCTTAATTTTTGATGTTTTTTAGTTTCTCCTGATTTGTAGGAAGTGGCTGGATTCCTCTGACAGCAAGTCTGTCCTCTCACAATGTGCCAAATATCTAATGCATGTTTTGTTCATGAAGGTGTTTCTAGAGTATTTCACCTGCTGTAGAAACCAAAAATAAGACCATACAAGTGGCCATGAAGGGTTCAAGAATGAATTTGAGGAGCCTTAAAAAAAAATCATTATTCAATCTATCAATAGAATTGGTATTTAATGTCTGTTGATTTTCAAATTTTTGTCATCTGGTCCAGTTGTGTCCCCTCCCAAGACCTTGCCCACTCCCAGGCCCCTGATGTTGGGGGAGTGTTGAGAGACAGCGCTGATGCTGTTCCAGCCCTGCGCGGCAGTAGCCAGAGCACTGGTGTGTTATCAGTACCTTTCCAGATACTGATGCAAAGCACAGCACTGTGAGGACTGCTATGGGAAAATGAACTCCAGCTTACAAAGACCCAACACATAGCTTCTTTAAACAGAGGGGTCATCCCCCTCAAAGATCAATAGCATTAGGAGATGGAAGACAGAAAAACTCTAAAAAGAGAATAAGATAGAATTTGTTTTCCGTCAAAATGTTCTGTATTAAATATCACCTTTACATTTTCATTTCCTTCACTTTTGAAAAATGAAATTCAAGCTGCTTATCCCCTAGAATACACTCAACAATAAGGACTATACATGAATCAGAGCTTTGAGAATTTTAGCAGTGCTGTTCAAAGGTCACCCTTGCCTCTTTGTTTTTAAAATGCTGCATCAGTTATTAGGATGGAGGCAGTACTGATGTAACTGTTTGGATTGAGTCACCAGATTTATTGTCCTTCTTTATTTCAAAGTTTTTGAGACACTCGGTTGAGATCTTAAACCTTGCAGAGGATGCTGCAAAATGGTTCTCAATACCAGTGCTAGTGAGGACAGGTGTGGGGTCAAGTGCTTGGCTCAGGCCTCTGTTCTTTGCTTTTTGGACTCCAGTGTAAATAAGATAGAAAAAAGATAGCTACTGTACAACAGGTGATTGATTTTTTTGCATCCTGTTGTCAGTCCTTAAGTGTTTTTTTTTCCAGAAAAATCCTGCATTGGCTAAAATATTTGTATCTACTGCTATTGGATACCTTCAAGAGGATGTGATTCAGCGAGCACGTAGTCAAGGAAGGGTTGCTGTGAGCTGGTCTGCAATGAATATGAACATGAGGCTTCTGAACTGACAGTTGTCAACAGGAGCAGTACAAAATAAGTCTGTTGTTCAGGTTTCTCTTCTCCCTGGGGCATGCCCGACCATCAGGGTTCTATTTATCACACTCAGTTTCATTGGCCGTGGCAGATAAAGCAGCCACAGCAGCAGCTGGGGGAGATTTAGATTTCAAACTGGGAAGAATGACAGGGGAATAGGGATAGCAGGGCAGTAATCAAACACATGGCAGCATGTGTGCCATGTACTTGAAGCTGGTGCTGCATGGCAACATCTCAGACAAGCAAGTAGTTATCAAAGTTGCAGCAGTAGCAATGTTCACACTTTCTCATGCAGAAGGACATTCTTCCATCACTTAACTGCTGTTTTAACATACTTATATGAGAAATAAGAGAGCAACCAGCAAGGGTCTGTCCATATAATAGATTTCAATTATATCCCAGTATCAGGCTAAATCTGTAAGTCTGTGAAGGCTATAATTAGGATTTATAGAAAAAAAGATTTATTTTGTGGTTTTGGTTTCTTTAGGATGTTTTGGACTGATATTTTGGCTCCATTTCAGCTCCATTTCTTCCCCTATATTTTATAAAGGTCTACACATTCTGACATGATGATACAGATAGCAACTCTGAAACTCTGCAGTGTGTATATTGGTGATCTATGTTAACTTGGTAAATCATTGGTTCTTACAACAGACTGCAATTTTCTGCAGTGGGAATTAAGAATTAAACAATGTCATTGCTCTTCTGAGAATAAGGCTGGGTTATCTATCAGTGCCAATTGCTGAATCAAGCCAACTAGCCAAGTGTTAGCAAATTATCCTTGGAAGTTATTTATACTATCACTTTGTCAAGTCTGACAGAGAAGTCATTTATTTAGCCATGAGTATGTGATAGCAATTTCTATTTAATTTCTTTCCTGTGCAATGCAGACCTATTACAGCCTAAATTCTCTGGTGATATTCTCTAAAATGTGCAAAAGTAGCACAGTATCTTGATTAGATTCAACTGGCCTAAGGACAAAAAGAACCTATTGGTTTTCCCTGTAGCATGTTTCTCTCCTTATTCATGCACAGCTTTTGCTAGTCCAGCAACATTTGGGACATTAAATACACCACCATCTTGGCATTTCTTATTTCAAATGCTGTAGATATAGAATGTTTTTAATTTCTAATTATTTCCTTTGAATCATTTTTTAGGGTGATTAAACACATTTGTATCTCCCAAATATGTAGTCAGGTGAATATGACATGCTTGAAAAACCAGCAAGAAATTGATGAAATGAATGTGGGATTTGGTACATAGTATTTCAATAATGGTATTGACTGACAGGTGGTGTGTAGTTCTGCAGATAGTACTGCTCTAGCATTGGTTGTTCAAGTACAACGTGTAGTAGTGGAGCAGGGAATGGGGATTTCCTCCAAGAAAGTAACACAGATAACAAAGACCACATTACTAGACAGATATTATTTGGTGATTAGTTTCATTAGTATCTGAGTAAGTATGAGGGTATGCCTGAAGTAATTTTAAAAGCCATCTGCAAGAATTTTATTCTCAGTTTGAAGCACTTTCAGCATCTGAACAATAAATGAGCTTTACTTGTTGAACGTTTTCTAGAATAGTTTCATTGAAATTGGTGGAACAATTGTTTTATATGCTGTATATTAAAATGTCTAAGAAAAATAACTGAAAAATAAGCTGTTTTGCACTAGGGGCATTTTCTTGTGCTTAGCTTTTAGAAGCATTTCAGAGGCTTTTCCCTTCTAAAGCTATCTGTCTGTAAACGGATGCTTGGATAGCTGAATTCATTACGATAAAAAAGGGTGTTTGGTTCTGCTTGCTTAGGTATTATGAAATGAAAAATAAACACTCAGTATCTGTTCATTAAGAGAAGAAATATCAGTAAAGTATAATCTTTCCTTTGTTTGCTGCCAAATATTTTCTAGTTTCCTGTGGGATGTTTGCTTACTTTTTCTTATTTGTTAGCAAATGGACATTCAGATTTTAAGAGCCAGTCCCTCAAAGATATTAAGTATAGGCTTGCCATTTGTTTTCAGAGGAAATTGAGAGTCTAAATAAATGTGAGGGTCTAGTACTCCATAACTGAGATGAGTACTGGGGATGAATTAAACAAAGCAGGATGGGTGGGAAGGAGAAACGCTGACAGGGAAGCTTAAGGGTAGTGGTACTGATTGATTCCCTCCTGATTAAATGAGACAATTGGTAATGTAGTCCTTTGCTACCAGGTTAATTCACCAATTCTTCCTTTTTAGATCCTCTTCTTATAATAGGGAAAAGCTGAAAGGCAATTCTGGTTGCTGACATTTGCATAACTCCGAAGAAATTCAGTTATCTGAACTTCCTTCTGTTGCCTGTAGAAGAGGTTATATACCTGCAGTTTTATGCAGACCTATGCACATGAGAAGCTTAGTGGACAATCTTAGTTTCATTTTATCACTATTTTAGTTCTGTGTGTACTCTGATATTTTATTGGGCATAAGTTTTGTGGTCAAAGAAGGGGAGTGTTGTAGCAGAGGATAGAATTTTGTGAGTCTGTGAGGCTGTAAAATTCACCTGGTGATTCTCCTGGTCACCTGCCTTGATGCTGTATTTCCAGAGAGCTGTATCTGAGCTGCAGAAACAGACAGCTGTTAGCACAATGGCAGTGCCACATTTATGCCAATAGCAAACCCAGTCAACTGATTACTGTGTTTTCTAAGACATACTGGTGTCACCAGATCATTTGTTGAAGTGGCAGAACAGAAGGAATAATAAGTATCCTCCAAAAATATACACATAACTCAGTTTCAAATTCCCATGGAAAGAAATTTAGGTGTGACTCTAGACAGGAATCTCAGCTAAAATCTGTGCTTCATTTAGAAGAGGCCCTAGACAACCTGACAGACCCACCCTTTGCTACTTATAATTGCCAGTACTCTGATACAGCCAAAAGTGTATGCTGATTAGATCTCTTAATTACAGGAACTTACTGTGAAAGCAGATTTTTGCCTGAACTGCAGGATGGACACAAACACAGTGTACCTTATGCTGAACAGTGGCTGCTAAAAAGTGGCACTTTTGGCTCTATATTTAGTTTGAAGTTCTTCAGTGACTAAGTTCCAGAGTGCTTACTTGCCTCCCTTTCAGATGTAGAAACAGGTTTCTGACTTATTTTGAAATGTAAGTTTCTGTTTCTTTGTCATATTTTTAACTCTGCAGTAACTGAGCAGAGCCCCAGTCACGTCTCAGCGTCCCCTAATAGACTCCCACAAAGAGTGCACTGCTATCATAGACGTATCTAATTAAGTTCTCTCACTAAGGGCTATTTCCATTGGATTCATACTAGGACTGACTGCAGGACAGACTTTGCTGGGGAAGAACAAGCCATATACTAGTACATGTGGAGGGGCAGCCAGCACGAAATCATCCTGGAAGAAGAGGACCTAGGGGTCCAGGCTGGGACTTTGGGGATCTGTGTTTCCTGGCTTCAGAAGAGCTGACCTTTGTGTGCCACCGTATTTTCTGTTCAGATTGCAAGGGTGACCCCATAAGCCTCCCTGTTTCAGTTAATACCAAATGTGTCAAATAGCTACTTTTGGTTATCAACAGAGCTACTGCCTAGAGACTGCAGCTGCTAAAATTGTACTGAAGTGTTAATTTTGCTTCAAGGTTTGGCAGAAACATCTATTATTTTTATAGGGTATTATATGGATTTATTACCAAGAAACAGGTCACAACTGAGATTTTCATTTTTTGAAAAATGCAAGCTAATTCGCCAAACTTCATAGAATATGCACAAGGATAATATTTTCTTTAATTTTTTAAAATTATTTTATTAGTAAGTTAAGAATTAAATAAATAAACAGTTGTATCAGCCAATGGTAATATAGAAGTCCGGGATGCATAAATGTTTACTTTGGGACTGGGTCAGAAATGTACCTTAAGATGTGCCTGAATTTGAGGAGGTTCTGATAAGTGAAATAAAGCAATGAAGATTTTTTCTTGTTTATACTTAAAAGTGTTTTTTTTTTTTTTTTTAATCAGTCTTTCTATCTACCCTGTTGGGAAAATTCTCAAGACATTTTTCTCCTGGATATAAATACATGTCTTGATATTTTGAACAAGTGCTGGTTCGCAGTCCAGGTAAAATTCAACACGTGCCAATGTGCTGTTCTTTCCTACTAATTTTGCCAGGAATAAAAATTTTTTGTAGACCAACAACTGAGCCAATTTTGAAATATTATCTTTCCATCCTAGCATTAGGTCAATGTTTTGCTCTTACTGGGACTGCCAGCTGATGATTTGTCCAGTTTTCCTTATTAATTTTTATTGCAGTATTCTTCCACTCTTCCATTGTTTAAAATTTTATATAAATGCATAACATACTGTTCAAAATTTTGACTCAAGGCTCATCAGCTTTGCTGACAAAATAAAGTGATGAGGAAGCATGAAATCAATAGACTTGAAGTTTTTTGCTTGGGAGGAAAAAGGTGGCCAAGTAAAAGAAAAAAACTTTCTTATTCCTACTCCCTTTACAAGAGGCCATTGCTACTTTACAGTACTCTGTTGCAAAGAATGGGTTCATACAGGGTCAGCTACATCCTGTGACTCTGTCCTACATTTCTGCTAGTTCAACATTTAGACAAGACAACACCTAGGCAAAGATTACAGCAAAGTCTTGTTTTCAGTACAAGGCAATTATCTATTTCACTTAGACCTAAAGCTGTTGGTGCTTGTCAGCAGTTGTTTCTTTAGGTGGCTGGTGATGGAATGTAGGAGGAAAGGAGTATGTTATCTAGGGGATGCTCCCTTAAACATAACAAAGTCACAAACCTGCAAGCACACTGGACACTTACAGCTAATATTGATAGCTTCAGCTGAAAAGGGAGAGCTTAGCATTAGTATTGGCAGCTGAAACTGCTCAAGAGCTGTCAAAATCACAACAATTCGTAAAGCCATTACCTTCTTTTAATAATAATAATAATAATAAATCTTTTATAAGCAAGAGCCTGTAAAATTTACTTTATGAGCATTTTCTGTGACTGTGGGAGCTAAAAATAATAGCTTCTTGAGCTAGGTTTTAAGTAAGACACATAAAATATTGAGACACTTTTATAAAGCTGAAGCAATCAGTTTGACAGAGTTTGACAGGGACAACACCACCTTCTTTTCATGGTTAGGAAGGCAGCCTGGGATCTGTTGCCCTTTAAATTGCGGTTTTACTGCCAGAGGGAATTGGGAAATACTGTTCTGGGTTAGAGTGTGAAGCTTTCCATTGTGACAGGGAGTGACCTGGCTTCTCCTCTCAGTCATGCCTTAAATGAAATTCTGTGTCGTAATGTGATTTTTCTGTGTACAAGCCTGCTTGTTAACTCTTGTTTATGTTTAAACCCATGATTGACATGAGACTTTTCCTTCATCCATCCATGGTCAGTTTAGCCTACCAAAGCAGTCATGCAGCTCCTCTCATTGAGGTTTTACAGTCAGGGGTTTTAGCAAATATTGCTCAATGGAAACAATAAGATAAATGTGAAACCTTCCCTACCATTGTTTTGTGAAGCTTTAATAGGTGTAGCAGCGTTGGTTTTACTGTAAAGGAAAAACTCGAGATACGGTGGTTAAACAACCCCCTCTCCTCAAAACCATGAAGCTTTACCTTGGCCCCTCCTTCTCCTGGTTTAATTGTATTTTCTGTCCCCTGATTGCAGAAGCATTAATGACCTACAGAAAGTTTAATTCCCCTTTGCACCATCTGCATGCTGTGCTAATATACACAGCAGACTTTGCTTCTCTGCATTACAGAGAGACAAGTACATAACACACCTTCACAAAGTCACACTTCCAGAAAGGCAAGACAAATGAAGGACTGGAAATGCTAGAAAGTACATTCATTAGATCTGGACTGTATCACCAGCAGGGATAGGATGCACACTCTGTTTTAGGAAAAGAATGTCTATCAGAGAGAGCAAGAGAATTACTAGCAAAGGCAAAGGGATATCTAAGTCTGAGTTGGGGGGAGGAAGACGCTGAAGGTCTGTTGCAGTCATTTATCCCTTTCTTTTCAATGAACTTGTATTTCTTGTTTTAATGTATTTCTTTCAATGCTTTCAGTGCTGTTGAAGGCTAACTGCTCTGCAGGCCTGGAAGGAGCTGTTCTTTGGTGACCCCACATACCCTCCTGGTGTCCTTACAGCAGATTGCTGTAGGTTGTATCTGCTTCCCAGAGGCTTTGGCAGCTCTATGAGGCTTAAAAGAAAGTTAGAGTCACATGGCAAAGCAGCAATATTGCAAGATATTTTCTGGTGTGCAACTTGAGAGTTATGGCATGAAAATCAAGATGAGATATAGGCTGGATTTGTGCAAAAGACGCAGAAGAACTTGAGATTGTCACAGGGAGTGAGAAGTTGGCATGAAAGATAAGGAGTGACAACACTCTGGCGAGACCTGAAGGATGAAGACTGAGAACTGATCATGGAAAAATGATTAATAGCTGTAGAGGTAGATGACTTCACAGTTAATTTAGTTATATTTTCTTAATAAGAAAATGGAAAATTTAGTGGAAAAACTGAAGCAGAAAAGTGGGTGGCTTGACTAATATGCCAACACAATCTAGCTTCAGAAGCAAAATTATTTTCATACCATGAAGATCCAGGAGATTAAACAGAGGTTTCATTTCAATCTGCAGATGTTTGGGTTTAAGTCAATGGCTTAAAATTATACTTGGAACATGAGAGTTTAGTCCAGTGCTTAGGATGTCTCCTCGCATGAAAATTTGTCAGTGCTCAGAATTTGCCAATTGAAATAGCTGATCCCTTTTTGTTATTTTGTTTGGCTGAAAAGCAGAAAAAAGACTGGGGCACAGAAATGCATTTTTAACACATATAGGAATAATTCCACTTGCTCATCCACCTCAAAAAGTAGCTGTTTTGATAAGTTACAAATTTAAATATTTTCCTCAGTTATAACAGGAAGCGTAGTGAAAGACCTTTTATACAGAATATTCATGACAATTTTATGCCAACTTAATACTTGTGCTTGAATGCAGTTATTTTGCTGCCCTCAAAATAATTAGGGATTTTTTCTATCCTTTTGGAAAAGAGGTTAAGAAAGCGAATTTCTTAGAATGGGAAATACAGATTTTTTTCTTATTTTATTTTAATTCTAAGTGAGAGGGTTTCAGCCTCTGTGTCCTAGGTAAGTAAAAAAACCATGTAACTCTTTAGCCTGACAGTCAGTCTGATGACTGCTCTGTGAGTTGAAATCCACTCCATTTTCTAGAGTCTTTGACTAACAGCTCCTAGTTATATTTTCACTTTTCTTTCTGATTTTAAGGCTTAGAAAGTGTCTTGGTTTAGAATCCATAACCCAAGACAGAAAGTTATGTTGCTGTGAAGCTCATGGAAGAGTGGCAAACAGGCTTCAAAAACTGCCTTTTTGTGCAGTAGAAGACATGACACCTGTGCTGACGAAATAGATATCACTAGGGAATCAGTGTATAATGGTGCCAGTGTGTGTTACATGGTGATTTTTGTTAAAGCTGTTTCTGCATGCAATTACATATTGTATTATTTTTCCCTGTGTAACATTAGTTCTCTTACTGTCCTGGTTTTATAGGAAAGCTTGCAACCCTGTAGCCAGAGACCAGATTAAATTTTGGTGTGAGGATGAGGGATGAGAGGTCCCTACTGCAGATTGAATTTATATCTCTTTTGCTTTCTGCTAGACAGAATCTGGGAGATTAATTTTTTTCCATAAAATATATTTTTTGAAAAAGACCATGTAGAAAAGAATAAGTTTTCTTTTTTTTTTCATTTTTTTCCAGTAATACCACAGTTAAATTGGCTGCAAGTAATTGTGTAGCTGACAGAAAGTTTAAAACAAAATATATTGTCAAAATTTGTATCACATTTTATGATTTATCATGTAAGAATACATAGATACCTGTAATATTGTGGCTATTATTACTATTTATTATTATTATCAGTACTACAGGGTTCTTTCCGGCCAAACTTGAACTGATTGGCCATGTGGTCAGATGATCTTCAGTGAAAAATCTTGAGAAGGAGGTGAACATTTTCATCAGGGAATAAAAAGTGCAGGCAAAACATAATTTGACTTGGAAGAATTTTAAACCTGCAATTTAAGGCAGTGGAAAAGGTTTTGTAATTGTTGTTTCCAAATATGTAAAAAAGAGAACTAGGTTTTATTCAAGCTGTTTTCACCAATAAAATAGTGGTTTCTTCTGCAAACATGATTCTGAACCATTAAAGTCTGGACCACATTTCATAGTTCAATAATAGACACAAAAGACAGAAAGTATGCAGGGGGAGACAATGAAAATTGAATTAATTAATCATGAGTGTCACACAAACTTAGTGAAAACAGTTATTTTTACTTTTATTTCTGAAGTTATAGTAAATTGCTTTTACATTGAAAATGTCAATGAAAAAAATGTATATTGCTCAATAGTATATGTCTGTTTACTAGAGATAATTAGCTGGAAAAAGGCATGTTCAAAACTTGGATAGAATATCAAGAGCTGATGTTCTATCTTTTAAAAAGTACTTGACTAGAATATGATTGTGCATCTCTGCTGAGAAATATAACTGAACTGACCTTCTTGATAGTTCTGTGATGCACAGTGATAATTCCTGGCTGTCCTCTCTTAGGCATTATGTAGTCTTATGTATTATATCAAGGTCCCAACATAATGCAAGTGAACAGATTTGAAGAATATAACATGATTTTATTTTAGTACCTTTCATTTCTCCATTACATAAAAGCACTTTGGAAAGCAAGGAACTAAACTCTGGTCGTTGAGTCACTATGTGCCTTGAAATGAAACATCATTTTGCACTCAGCAATAAACTGCAGGGAAACTCGAGTACAAGAATAGAATTAGAGACAGAGAATCAACAGGGATTTTAAACAGCTCTGTTCACTTCATCTTGTTTGGAGTTTTTTTGCAAGAATGGCCCCATTTCCAGATGTGATATGGACTTTACTGAGGTTCTGAAAGATTTCAAGGCATTTTTTCCATTTTCATTTATTTAGCCCTTGAGTTTTGGGGCTGAAAGTGTCAAGATATCTTGAGAGGTGTTGCTGCTAGAGAAATTCCCAGCTGTATTCAGAAATGTTGGGAGTCTTGAAAGACAAGCAGTTCTTGTATTGAATCTACTCCCATTTTGCAGACCACAGAGGTCTGAAACTCATTTATATCAACCTAAGTCAGAAGTAATCATACCGAATTCAGTAGGTATGACTCAGAGTCAAATCAGCATAAATGAGATCTAAACCCAGCCTTCAAAGGGCTGGATAATTTCTTGTAAAGATTTTTTGAAATTCAGTGGGCTTATATAAATGGAAAATAAATGTAAAACTTTTTCAAGTTTTCCTGTTAGCTAGAGAGATGTGTGTTGCATGAGAGAAAAAAGCTAAAAAAATACAAATTTTATTTTAATTTTATACGATTATTTTAAAATAACTTTGGGGAATCACAATTCTCTTTTATTTTTGTGTTGTCATTTCATCTTGGAGAAGTGTAAAGTTTCTGAGTCAAATGAATCTAATTTGCTCTTGGTTATGTGAAGCGGTTTTTCAGTAATTTTCCAGAGGTAAATATGGACTCTGACCACTGTTAGGAAATATCTTTTGTGTTTTCTTATTACCAAATCATCACAAAAATTACAGAAGCTACAGTGTATCTGTGATTTTGTAGATGTAATTACCCCCTCTACAGGCAGTGGATGTGGAGTAGTTTACACATTACGGATGCTGTGTATTTCACCTAATCTTAGCTGCTAGTCAAACTCACTCAGTGAAAAGAGTGACACTCCCTCATGGTGGCCTTTGTTCAGATGGGGCAGGTCAGTCTTGGCTGTATCTGTCTTTCTAGCTGGATGACAGAGGGAGCCCTCACACTTGCTATAAACAAAAGAAGCAGAGCAACGAAGCTCCTTCTCAGGAAACTAACCATTCTTGCCTTAANAGAGAAAGAATCAGATGATTAGATGCAAAGGAGACTCTTAGGGTCTTCATAACACAACTGAATTTCCATTGGAGGGTTCTCAGCCCCATCAGAGCAGGTTTGTGCAGAACACTGTAAATTTATCCTGTGAAAGGGTATCTGACACTTTTAGGATGGGAACACGAATCTGAAACTTAAAAAATGAAGTAATAGGCATTTGGGAAACTTTAAGCTGTGTTGCCTTTCAGTTAGACTTCTAATCCATATTTTCTGTAGGTATTAAACAGTCCTATCTTGGAGTGTTCTTCCTTCCTGAGGGTAGTCTGTACACCTCTGTGGCTATTTGGGTTTGTAAGGAGATATTCAGTGTTAGCAGCAGTAGCATCAACCTGGCCTAAGTGAACAAGACACTGAAGATTCTATTTCTATTCTATCACCCTTTGATGATTTGAATATTTCTATCATTCAGTCTAACATACTGATATGATCTTATCTATGCGAGGCTGAGCTATCATAAATTGATATATCCTTTTTTTGGCCCCCTATTTGTCATGGTCTTTTAGCTATTTTTAATTCAGATGATCTTATCACTAAGTCCATATGAATAAACTTTCCAAGATACTGAAATAGATCAAACTTTCACTTGCTTCAAATCCTACCGTTTCTTGTATGATTTTTCCAGTAACTGCTTTTGCCCATCCTAAGGCATTCATGTTCACCTGCAAAAGTGATTGTCTGAGCCGCTGCTCCCTATTTCTTTAACCTATTTAAATTTAATGAATCTTTTCAATGAAATGCCACTACATGATTTCAGGATGGATAAAATTTTCACTTCTGCCCTTTTGTAGGTAGGGATTATAAATGGGTGCCTGAGTGTAGCAGTCAAAATGCTGAATGAATGAGTAACACTCGTTGCCTGTTCACTGAACCCCATTTAGTTTGTCAGTGCTCCACATCAATGCAACAAGTTCAGATATACTCTATTGCCATTTAACAATTCCTCAGTCAATGATTATATTTCTAACTACAGTTTTAGCTTTCTGCATGTGGTCTTGTGTTCTACTTCTTCCAAGGTTTTTCTGAATGCCTCATCTGAATACTGAATTTGATGCTAAGTCAGTATTAAAAAAGAGAAGAAAATGTTCAGGTTTTCCACGGTTTTCCAAGGTTTTCTTGTTTTTAACTTTATTTCACTCTTCTTTTTTTTTTTCTACTGTATACGGGTAGATCATGAGGGTGTTGCAAATTCTTCATGATGAATTCTAATGTCTCCATTTACATATTACTTCCCTGGCAAATGCTTGGAAATACTTAATGCAGGTAAGTATGTCCTTTGTCCAGAATCTTTTTCTTTATATTTTTTAGGGTTGTTCTATTTCTGAAAGTGCAACGAAGCAGCAATGACCTTCCAGCATTCTTATGGTAAGCACAAGGACTGATATGAACCTTCTATGCTGAAACTCTGACTTGCCAAAAGACTATGTCTTGTAATACCTTTTATAGGGAATTATATTCACAAGCTGCATCTTAAGCCTAGATGATGTAATTCCTTCTGCATAACACAGGTACTCTGTTTTAAATGAGTAAAATTAATTCATTCTAATAACTACTGCTCTAGCTTTGTTTCTGTTTCTGTCACCACTAATGGTGTCTCAATCCACACAGGTTTCTTTCCCCCTTTGCTCAATTTCTTGAGCCTGGAGGAAGTGATCCTTGAATATCAACCAGGTCTCTTGGATCCCTCTTCCCACAGGATCGGTTCCCATGGGATTCTTCCAAGAAGATCCCTAAAGAGGCTAAAGTCAGCTGTCCTGAAATCCATGGTTGCAATCTTACTCACTGCCCTGCTTCTTTCTTGCCCAAAGCTGAACTCCATAATCTCATGGTCACTGAGGCCAAGGCAGCCCCCCAGCCTTCACATCTCTGACAAGGCCTTCCCTTGTGTCCCTATGAGGTAACCAGCAAACCATTCCTTGTGGGATCCTCCACTGCCCGTGGAGGTGTCACTCATTGTGACAAGAAGTCAACAGTGCTTTACAGGAGCTTCCTGGACTGCTTGTAATTACAAGCTGTGTTACTTCAATCACCTGAATGAGGAGTGATCTGGTGTGCTGATTGAAAAAGAATATAAAGTCATAACAGTTAAGGTTGTTTGCTCAAGTTGGTTTCTGGTAATAATGAAGTAGAATATTGAAATGTAATCATAATGCAAGAAGTAATATAGAAGATGCTGATATAAAGATGACAAAGTAGCTAAGAAAAAGCACATCTGAACTGGTATGGCTAAGAAATGACTATGATATTTTATGACAAGTTTAGAAAATATGGCTGAGAAAGATGTTTCTTTAAAGCTATCTTTCAGGTAATGTCTGTTTGCAAGTGGAACCAATTTGCACAGACCACACATATAATGTATGAGAAAAACACTTACTTTAAGGAAGCAAGGAGAATTTGCCATGCACACACAGCAGGTTTATCATAGTGATGTTCAGATCACACTGTACATATGGCCCAATGCCCATGGATCCCTCTGAGCTGTGCCGTGAAGAACAGTTTATTCATACACATCCCATCACTCTGGGAGATGTTATATGAGCAACACCAGACTTAACACCTAAACTGGGCTGTGCTCCTTTTGCTTGGTCCTTTGCCTCCACAAATGACTCTGCTTTGCATTGAATCTTTACACAAAATTTGATTTTTTTGGAAAGTTCGGGTTTTGGCTAATTGCAGGTAGAACATTTGAGTTGTTGCACATGAAGATACACTTGTTATGAGCAATTTTAGTTCATGTAAATAGCAACAAACTGCTTGCCTTGGAAATTATCTTGGCTGTAGGTTCAGAGGTACATTGGTGCAACACCAAGGACTCAGGCAATTCTGATTCTGCCAGCCTGATCTAGTGGCAAACAAGAAAATAATATCTTCTACCAAGCTGAATTCTACCAGTGCATTTAACTTATCAGTATTTGTAAGCCCACAGTTTTCTATAATTTAATAAGAGTTGTGCAAGCTAATTGAATTTCATTTAATCAAAACTGAAAGATGGTAAACTTATGATTGATGAGAAGTCTCTAAAAATGATGTTCCAGACTTGACTACCTGACAGACTAGAAATTAGAATTTTTCTGATCTCTTAATAACAGTTTACAACCTATTACATATTGTTTTCTGTATTCAAAATTAAAGCATTCTTTTTCCTCATTTATTTACCCCAGACATATAGGTAACAAATTCCTCCTGGTCTTCATTTTGCTTGACTGAAAACAAATCAGTTTCATCTAAACTCACCTCATATGATGGGCTGGTCATTGCTCAGAGCATACCAGTACTTATTCTTTACCTCTGTTTTATATCTGATTTCCTTGTACCTAAATAGAGGTTGTGAAAGTTGTATTTTAAATTGGGCAATCACATGACATTCACATTTGCCTAATTCAACTATAAACAGCTTGACTGAAATACCTTTTAATTTTATTGTTTGTTGCTGCTTCTCTTTACCGGTTAATGGCCTTGTTATGATTAGCTAAGGTACCTGTGTTTCTCTCCTTCTCCTTCAGTTCTACCTGATATTAAAAAAATTCCTTTTATTTCTTTAATTCAGGATCTTGTAATTTATTTTACCATTGCATTTCTGTTTCTTTGTGTTTCAAGGTCACCTGGCTCTTCCTAGGTGTTATTCAATTTATCTCTTGAAAGGATTAACTTCACGGCTTTGTGTTATTGGCCAGTTTCTTAATTCATTTTTGTTAAAGAAATGAATGATAACAATGAAAAAATCAAAATTCTAAAATACTGAGCAAGATTAGACAGTGAGGCTGTTTTTCAAGGCACTGTCACATAATGTTCCCTCTATACCTTTCAAATCCTTTTCCTCTGTTCCCACCGTCTGTTTTTCCTGTGGTCCTAACTCCTGTATCCCTGCGATTCCTGAAAACGGGAAAACCAATCTGCCCTGTAGCGAGGTGGCTGAAGTTCTTTCTGGTCAATCTTTTTGAGAAATAAAATACCTCTGATAGGAAATTGAGACTTATATTTGAGTTTTCTAACTTCAGCCTCCATTTCAATAAACAAGAATATTTTCTGAGAGAATATAACTTCAGTAATTTCTTTACTTGAGCTACAATGACAACCAGATCTTCCATTTTTATTTAATACAGAAAAATTCAATTAGTTAGTAGCTCTTAATGTTTTTCCACTTTCATTCCACGAACAAACTCTATCCTGAACTTGTCTTAGCTATTTCTGAAGTTTTCATGCTGAACAATTCTTTTCCTTTCTGCTTAATGTTTTGTTAAACGGTATATCTCAGCAGGAAGTTCCTGAGTTGAAGTGGTTATGTTCAGCAGTATTCTGGATAATACAGAGCCTGTCAGTCAGAATGAAATCAACATAGTTCTCCGTGTTGCCATGCAAATTCTAAATCCACTTAGCTGGGTTTTCTCTTTTCTGGTCTTTAAAGACCAAATAAATGGCATAATGCAAAAGACCAAATATTAAATGCATAATGCGTTACAGGCCTGTTCAGCCAGCAGGTATACATTTAGAAGGCAATTCTGCTCTTTCTTGGATATAGGGAATATAGTTTAGCTTGAAATGAAAGATTAATCTAACCTCTAAAGTAGATACTATGCTTATATTTCATTATGCTGTGGAGATGATTTTAAATTTCTTAGAGGAGTTTGTTCCATGATAATAGCAAATCATGTATATGTATTTTGTGTTATTTCCATACCGTGCAATAGAAACTGTTCTTTAGAAGTAATGATATGCTTCTTAATAGCAACAATAACAAGGAAACAGAGCACTGGTAATTTTCTTGTTTTAAGCCATATGGTATCTGGTACGTGGGTAGCTGCTCAATGTAGGAAGGTCATAAGATTACCAATGCTACACCTCTGTAGTACAGCCAGTTAAGACTCAGCTTCCTAAAGAAAGCTGGCATTGTCTTACATGTGTTGTCTTATCTCTTCTACCTTTTGGTGCTGAATGTTGAGCACGAAAGACAGCAAAGCTTTGCTCTGCCTCTGGTGAAAGTAGGCAACAGAACTAGCTGTCTTCAGGGGCAGATGTTTAAAAGATGTGATAGGATTGGAGCAAAATAAAATACTCCATGTTCTTAATTGATCTTGGAATTGCTGGACTAGATTTTTTTGTTTTTTATTGATAGTTCAAAACATACAAGTAGATACAAGCAGCCTCGTGTTTTAATTATTTTAGAGCTGGATCATTACTAGTAGTCTGAATTATTTTATTTTTGGGGTTCATGAAAAGCATATTGCTCAATAGCATTCATATTTAATGAATTTTATGTTGAAAGTCATTATCACTGACTCATTTGTTCTGTAAAAATGTTTGTCCTGTAAGGTGACAATGAGTATCAAAATCTCACCAAGCCTTATGATGTGAGCAAAAATATAAAACAATATGGGTAGGAGTCTGCTTCCTAATTCCTCTTCATAGAAATAAGAGACTGCTTCTATAATTTAGAGGTTAAATATTAGGTTTTTGTGAGACACCATGAATGCTACAGGGCAGAAAAACCACCAATTGCATAGCCAGACTTTGATACATCTGGTATGTTTGAATGATAAACAACAAAAAAAATCTATTCTTTGGGGGTAGTTAAATCTGTCATAACCTTATGGGTTATTTCAAATGTGCAACAAAGAGAGTCCTTATTTCATACAAAAACATTATTAATACTCTGAAATATGAATAATTCAGAGATATTAATTTTTCAGGTTATTTTTTTTTTTCTTTCTCTCTGCCTTCTCCTAGGGGATAATTGTCTGAAGATGAAAAAAGTAAAAATATTTCTTGCATTTGCATGCGTTCTACTAGGTGTATTTTAGAAGAGTGAAGGTCAAGAAAATTGGCTGTTCGCAGGCTTGTATTGTTTCTCAGGTCTTCTGAGAATGTTTTCAGAAGTATCGAATCAGGTCCAACTAATGTTTGTCGAACCAAGAACCTTAATTCACCTGGCAACAAGCAGTATTTTTCACAGTGTTTTTTTTAAGAAAAAACAGTTTTTTGGTTGATTGGGTTTTTTTTTAATGGGAAGCCTAACCTGAAAGGTGATACCAGATCTTGATTGTTATGGAAATTTCTGCAGGGATACCCAAAGGCAAAGCCGAGTTTCGGACTTGACTGTAGTTCATGGAGTTCTGTTTTATGACTAAGACTATGCTATATACTCTTTCTAAGCACATCCAGGAGACATAGGGTCAGGTTATTTAAGGCAAATTATTACCGAGTGTCCTAGTCAAAATTAATTACTTCTCCCTGATATTACTGAATCATGAAAATTTCCTACCAGTGAAGAAATAGAATTCTCAAGTAATCTGTGTTAAGTATGTACTAATCATGATTATCACTTTAACAAATAGATGAGAAGATGCCTATTTGCAATGGGTGTTTTCCCTACCTCACTGTGGAATTCTAATTTTGGTCTGAATAATTTTTAAACGGTTGTTCTTCAACCATGAGCTCATTCCCATCAAAAAGTAGATTAATTTAGTGAGGGTAATGTACCTGTATGATGCGAAGGGCAAACAAAACGGTGTATCATTAGCAAACATATTCAAATTTTAGTCTGTAATGTCTAAGTAGTTTTCTAAATGGTGGAAGATGAATGACCTTTCTGAATCTTTGTGTGTGAATTGCCTAAAATTTTAATTTCTTGCTTTCTGTCATGAGGTATATTTGCTTAGGAAGAATTAGATATCACCTGAAGAGAATACATCCTTATCCAAGCAGCTATACACAAAATGCAAGTATATGGTTGCTGAAGTTAAAGGAGCAGAATGCTGTACAAAATATGGAGTACCTCCTCAGATGGCATGCTTCTATCTCATGATGGAAACACTGAACGATGTAGAGAGATCCCAACAATATAAGAATGAGCATTATCCATCTATGGGATAGTCATAGCATGGGTACTGTGTTTTTAGTTCTGGATGCAGTTTGTACAGCATCAAAATTACTGATAATGGGTATGTGAGCTTTAAAGGCACTTCTCTGAAATTACTGAGGAACAGAAAGGGTAGTAGCTGGCCATTCAGATGAATTTTGACATGGATTCATCAGTCAGAGATTAATTTTATCATACTTTCTGTTGCAAGTAGAAACAAAAATTTCTTCATTGTGTGAGAAGGGTCCATGAAAAGAGCTAAATGACTGATATTTTCTGTAAAAAAATCTTTCTTATATGCTATTTTAGTATATTTTTGTTAAAAACAAAATTACTTGGTTTGAAATGACTAAGTTATTTGTCAGAATTGATCTAATAAGTAAGCATCATTAAACCTTTCTTCTCAGAGTTTGGTAGAAGAACTGAACAGCACTAGGACTTTGAATCCCTTGGTAGGGGTAGTAGTTTAAGAAAATAGAGAATATGCAGAATCTAAATAAACAAGGGAGTTTCATAGAGCTTTAATACTTTCCCTTTCTTGCCACAGTTAATTTGCCTGAGGCATCATTGTAAGAAAAATTATATTACTGCTACATTTATTGACTGTCTTCATGGTACAAGTTTTTTCAGCATGTTTACTTGAAATGTTGAAAGAGGGAAATGAGAAATATTTTCATGTTCTTCCATTCCTTAGAACTTTGATGTGCTGGATGCTACCAGAAAGGTTAATAATAATCAGCTATTTCAATGGACAGGACACTCAGTGGAGAAAGGGTCCAAAACTTACATGGCACTTATCCTACACCATTTTTCTCTGCAGTTACAACCAATATATAAGCCCATTTTTCCTGGGAATCATTCTCAACAAAGAAAGATGTGTTTCAGTAAACAAGAATTCTTAGTTTTGGCAAATTATGGTGAAAACCTATTTTATTGAAAAAATCTCACCCAGGCTGCTGACTACAGTATACTATACAGACTGAAGAGGTCTGCTGTAGGAAGTGCAGGTTGAGGCCTGTCTGTTTTAGTCAATAGTCTCTGGGACTGACTTTTTTACTAGGACTCTTAGGAATAAAGAGTCTGCTATTTTAAGAATGTCTCATTAAGGTATAATAAGCCAAGCACATTTATTTTATTAGTTGTCCTAACTGACAAAATGGAGCTGAGTGCTTGTGCATGGCTTTACCTGGGATACGTATGATCAAAACTGGACACAAATCAGCTGAGCCAAGGGACAGAAGCTGATAAACTACATTGGAGTTTTCTATTAGAATAGAACTTATTCTATTCTTGGAAGAAGAATAGAAATAAGCTATCCTAGACCAAGACGACAATATTGCAAAATCTATATGCATTATGTGAATATGATTAACATCCTGCATTTTGCTTTTAAAATACATGATATGAAAAAGACAATTCCTTAAGTTTCTACCTTACCTGTCAATCTCCCTAAATGTCATGGGATGAACAATCATAAACTAAAAAACACCACTGGAATGTAAAGAATTTGTGAATGTAATAGCAGGGATGACCAGCTTGTTGAGAATAGTTAACACAGATTCATAAGCATTCAGTAAACAACCAAGCGATTTGTTTCATTCTTTTGGATATTTGCACATTGGAAAGCCAATGTGGAAAATAACCGTGACTTGTGTGCTGTGTTGTGAATTTTGTTTGAAAAAGCACATTCAAAGAATGTTTATTTCCAGAGGTATCCTCTACCATCAAAGTAGGGAGGAGTTTCAACCTTCTCCTTAGACAGCTTTTCCATCATGTTTGCAGGATTTCATTTCTGATGAGAGAAGAAAAACTGGGAGAAATCCTCAGATATATATTTGACATTATATGTAGGAATGGTTTGGGTAGAAGAGAGAAATAGTTCATCAGCAAAACATGTTTATTGTGAGCAGAAGCAGACCTAGACATTGCTTTTAAGTTAATGGAAAGAAAAAAGCCCCTCAAACAGAAACTAATAGTAAAATTGTTAACAAGGAAAAATATACTGGAAACCAGGTATAGTAATCTAAAAAATAATAAAAAAAGAGAGTAAAAGAAAGGTTTGCTAAACCAGAAAGCCTCAGTTTAAAAGTTTTTTTCTTCTACATTACTATCAATAAAACACAAATACGGAATTTCTTTTAATTTTCTGTCCCCACAACCATATAAGCAAATGGAGGCAAAGGTAATTTTCAATGAGTTTTAAGACACCTCCATTTGATACAAAAGAATAGTTGGAGGAAAGAACTCAGACCAGATGTCCACAAACAAGCTTACAAACTAAAACTGAAGGATAATATAAAATAATAGCAGAAAACTTTGATTTTCCAGCACTGTTGAGTGCTGGAGAATGAATATTCTCCAGAATCATTGGAAATATAATTCCAAATTACTCCTGAAATGTGCCTGAGTGACTAACTGGTCTGGATATGTTCTCGTCTCAGATTCAAAGCACTAAAGAGGCCAATAAATGAGGCTGTACACAGAAAGTGTGCCTTTCTGTAAAGCACACTCATTTGAAAGAACTTTTCATCATTCTGTTCATGCTTGCATCTGCAGCATAAAGCAGAGATCATTTGCTATTAGCTGGGCCAGTTCAGAGTTAAAAAGCGTCCTTTAAAAAAAATCCTCCCAGTCCCATTTTGCAAAATGGATAGAATGCACAATGCTAATGACCTCAGACTCAGATTAGCTTAATTTCATCGCATTTATTCTTGCATTGTTCAACTTGTGTTTAAAAGAAAAGGAAAAAAGAGATGAATGGCAGCTGTCACTCATCTTAAGCCTGATAGATGATTTGAAACCCTTTTGCAAAGTGAATAAAGTAGTTCCTTGCCAGGCAGCAGAAATATGCTTATGTCCTTGTAAAATAAACCAGGTCATTTAGAAGCATTATTAACAAACAAAGGATGTCAAGGATGGATTATTTGTGGTCTCACTAGACTTACATGAATATGAATGACACTTTGCTTCCCGAATGTGCTGACATGTGAAACACAACAACAAACTTCCTAATCAGAACTACTAAACTAGTAGGTCTCAAAACGTACAAGCCAAAACCAAATATTATGAAAATCAGTGTGAAAACTCATAGTCCTAAAGGAGATGCCCTGAGAGCTGCAGACAAGACTCCTGATCTGGACAGCCTCATTTGTATCCATACAATGCCGCTGTCCTCAGTATGTAGGGCAAGCACTCTTTTCATAGAGTGGATTCACATTAGCATTCTACAAAAAGCAAGTTCAGCTGATGGAGGTTCAGCAGTAAAAGGAAAAGGGAAACTAGAAAAGACAGGTAATTTCTGTGGGGACTCTTTGGTGTGACAGTAGCTAAGGGATTGTGTAAAGCTTTGGACACCAATTTCCAGCAGGTTTTGGTCTCTTCCTGGTTTGTAGAGCAGACATACCTTATACGAATAACAGTCCTGATAGAAGCTGTGTGTTAAAGGTTTTCTTTGCTTTCCACATATACAGTTTTGGCAACTCAAATGCACAAAAAAGTGCAAGTGGACACAGGGACTTGAAAGCAGCTCTCAAGCTGAAATGTAAAGTATGGCAGAACAGTCTCAGTCCTACTGCTCTTCTATGATGTTCCTGTTGTTTCCTTGTCTCTCCCTGGGCCTGAGGAGCAGCTTGTTGATTTATGTTGATGGAAACTGGCATAAATCATGGCTAGATCAGCCTGGTGACAGGAGGCTGTTCCTGCTGCTCATGGCTGCTCCCTGTTTTGGCATCATCATGCCGAGTGATGGGCAGGGTCAGTTCAACAGAATCGGACTACAGCTGGGAGAAAATTAAACTCTGAGCATGGATTCCATGGCACATTAGCAGGCCTAAAAGAAAGACTATGCAGGGCTTTAATTGCATTATTGCAGACTCATAAAACAAGATGTGAGAGAGAGAGAAATGGAGAAATCTACATGGCACAGACATGTTTGTATTACTGTGAACCTATTCTCTGTATCCTTTTTGATCTTCCTGCTTTTAAAGAAAATGTAAACCTAGATAAATAGATGATTAATGAATCCTTCTGCTGATTTCACTTTTGTATTGCTTTATTTCACCTTTCTTTTCACAGACTTTAATCTGTTCTTAACTTATAAAACTTTTAAATTCTTACCAAGTTAACTTTCTATAAGACAAAAGAAAACCCCAACAACAACAACAACAAATAAAAACAACAACAACAACAATAAAAAACCACAAAAAAGCCCCCCACAAAAACTTGGGTTCTAGCTAATTAGATTTTGCTTCGCATAGTAGTGTATTTCAATGTTATATACTGTGAGTTATGGGCACACGTGTTTTCAACCATTAAATAATCTTGAGCTTTTCAAGAAGCTTTAAACTTTGTAATAAATACATTAATACATTGATAGTTAATTTAATATATTCCAGTTATCATCATAACCACTTGAACTGAGGCTATAGATTATCACATCTAAAATTACCCTTTCATGGCCTGATTTAATCAGAAGTCACATTAGTAAATGTTAAGTGAATGTATATACTTACAAGTATGTATATATATATACATTTTAGTTTTGAGCAGCCAAGAGCAGGATTAAAATATCCAAGTTAATGTACACAGGACAAGGTTCTGTGTCCTTTTTGTGTGAATTTAGGCATGTATGGCATGTTTAAAGGGACAGAATTGTGCATGGAAATGTGCCAATCTCTCAGGCTCATAAGTAAATGAAAATTTTTGTTTATTTCCCTATCATCCATCTATCTATGTATCTTTGAATGTATGAATGTATCTATTTATCTATCTAAATATACAATAACTCAGAAAACTTTCACATTATTGCATGATAACATTTTTGTTCTTCATAGCATATTCCATTAGCAGTGTCATGTTGGTTCCACATAAAAAGTCAGATACAATACATTAAAGGGAATTAAATTTAATTATTTCACAGAAGTGTGATGACTTAACACCCACTTATTATAGGAATATAGGGGAATCATGCATAGTGCATAAAAATATTCAGTCCTTATTTTTTTGTCACCCTTTAATATGTATCATGTCAATGGACTGCAAGCACATCAAAAATATTAATTTACACTGTATGACATTTTGATATTTGTGACAGTGCAATTCAGGGGAAAGGCATCTTCAGGGATATTAACTATGTTGCTTCTATTTTTTGCAAAGAGGCTGATAATCAAATTCATGCACACTAAGCTGGTACTGTGGTCCCACTCTGGTTGGTATATTGAAATGCCCTGGGCCAGATGAGACATCTGCATAGGACTGGCAGATATGATCCAGGTTCTGTGCCTTTCTGCAAGAGAAGCCAAGTGCCAGATCAGGCCAGGCAACTTGGCATTCGGTGACACCTGACATTAAGTGTCTACAAGGTACAATTCAGTTAGAGGTTCAAATTATTAAGCAGAAATATCTTCGCATAAGCAGGGTGCCCAGATGCCTACTGCAGCCAGTGGAGCACTTGTCTGGAGAATAATGGACAACAACCATACACAAAAGCTGCATAAAAAGAAGTGAGTAGTTTGACTTATGTGGTTTCCACCTCTACTGTGCTCTTGTGGGACTCCTCCTGGAGTTCTGTATCCAGCTGTAGGTCACCCAACATAGGAAGGACTTGGACCTGTTAGAGCAAGTCCTGAGGAGGTCACAAAGATGATCAAAGGACTGGAGCACCTCTCCTATGCAGACAGGCTGAGAGAATTGGGGTTTTTCAGCCTGGAGAAGAGAAGGCTCTGAGGAGACTATTTTTAGGCCTTCCATTATATAAAGGAAGCTTGTATGAAAGATTCAGGAAGGGTTTTTACCAGGGCCTGTAGTGACAAGAGACAATGCTTTTAAACTGAAAAATGGTGTATTTAGACTGAACACAAGGAAGAAATTTTTTATGGTGTTGGAACACTGGAACAGGTCTCCCAGAGAGTTGTGATGCTCCTTCATTGCAAGAGATCAAAGTAACGTTGCACAAGGGCTTTGAGCAACCTGATCTGTTGAAAAATGTTGCTGCCCATGGCAGGGGATTGCATTGGATTATCTTTAATACTCTCTTCCAACTCAAACCATTCTATAATTTTATGATTCACGGTAGACAACAGTTGTCTGGTGAGATAAAGTTTATAGATTTCATTGACTATTGGTCAAACCTCCATTGACTGCAAAGAGCACTTGGGCCTACATAAGTTTATGTCCACATATACATATACATACATACATACATATATATATATATGTAGGTATCTTCTTTCCGAGTTGGATTCTACATGATTGAGTCTGGATTGGTGTAAAGAACTGACTGCAAAAATGTCATTGTAAGCCTGATCTGTCTGACAGATCATAAGGTGTGTCTGTGAAATAGGGCAGATGTGTCCAGTGGTTGTACCTTAGTATAGGTGCCTCCAGCGTTCAGACCAATAGAAAGTATCACTGCTCCAGTTTTCCATCAGACAGGAGAAAAGAGGGTGCAGAAATTCATTGTAATTATGGACAACTCCTCTATGCTGAAGGGGAATGTAGTAAGACTAATGCACTCTCCTAAGTGTAATCTCTTCTTTGCATTGACCTTGAGTCAGAGAGCATTTTTTTACAGTTATGGAAACAAAATTTATCTGAAAGCTTTCCTGAAAAAAAAAATGTATTCCAGCAGCATGATATTGCCAGAGGCCTTCTTTAGTAACATCACATTGGAACAAGTGTGTAAATCTGAAGAAATTTAATTTTTTTCAGCATAAACCCATCAAACTCTGCATAGGCTTGAACACCAGAGAAATCTCTCTTTTCTGCTTGCCTCAGGCCTTGATGTTGCTCTCTCTTCCCACAGCATACAACAGAGTGGGGTGTAACAAATGACAGAGGAAGTCATATTTCAGTGTAATCTGAGAGAAGTCAATAAGATAAGATTTGTTATCAGTATGCCTTTATTAATGTTGTTTTTATTTTTCACTGTGGGAGTCTAGCCAAAGCGTCTACAAAACTCCCATTAGGACAGACACCAGTTTGATGCATCTTGCAGAACCCAGTTTTTTGATAGGCAAGCTGAGGTTATTTATAAAACAAGATCTTTAAAAGTGACTCATGAAGACATGTAAATTGATTAAATATTTGTTTTTCACATTTATTAGTGAAACTGATTTTCCTGCATGCATATCCATTTCTGTCCCTTTCTTTTCCACTTGATGTTGATGGGGAAAATGGTAAAAGTTACAGTGGTGCCATGGCTCATGAAATTTTTATAAAAAAGCTTTAAAAACTGAAATTAGGTTTAGTTATTAGACCAAAGAGAAAAGAATTGACCAAGCACTTTTATCAATGCAGGAAAGTGGTGGTGAAAGGTAATGAGAGGTGAAAATGCAGCAGATAATTTCTAATCCTTGCCATATGCTGTTTAAACTCAAATTACTCTAAAGCAAAATAGTTTGTATGATATCAAGAAACAGATCCAACTGTACCTAACAAAAAATATGATGCATTGTCTTTGTGTGTGTGTGTGTGAGACAGTGTGCATTTAATTTAGACTCTTTGCATTAGAATAATCCTACAAAGTACTTCGTAAGATGAGTTAAACTTCCCAGCATCACTTTGACGAATCAAAATCTTCATTTTGCACAAGGAAAAACAGGAAGACAATTCAGTGAGAATCTGTCTTCCAGAGCCTGCAGAAAACTGCAGCAAGCCATGAGAATGACTTCTTGTGCAGAGACTTTAATTTCTCAGACCTGTGGGTTTTTAAAGCTAGACTTTTTCTTTCATAGATTTTTAACTGTTAATAAAATCTTTCTTTAATATATTTGGAGAGGACTGGTAAAATGGTATTTCAGTGTCTTCTTAAAAATGTATTTATGTCAACAGAAATATGTACTCCAAAAATATACCACAATTGGATTCTGGGAAAGTGACCAAACTGCAAGTTTGCTTATGCAGAGAAATGTTGTGTCGTAGGATCTTGACAAGATAAAAATAATAGATTAAAATGTTTTTCTGTTTATGATGGGGAAAAAATGAATAATTACATATAGCTTTTGTCCACTCAATTGGTCATACTTTGTTACAGTAAGGAGCTGAAAAGGTACTACAAAACAAAGAACAAAAAGCCTCTCTTGTTATATTAATACCAAATTTTGTCTGTCATTTAGTTTTGCTGTCTACTTTTAACTTTCTAAATTGTGTTGTTCAGTAAAATAAAAATGAAAAATACCTTTTTATTTAATTTTTAGATTAGTAATGATAGTAGAAATTTTTGAATGTGTCAGTGACTCACAAGCAGTAGCAACTGAAAGCTACTGCTGATTAGCAAATTAAGTCAGTTCTTTTTTTAGTAGGTCAGGTGTTGCAATCTGGTTCATCTTACTAGATGCTATAAAATAATATTTATCTTTAAAATTAGATAATTTTTCCATGGTCCTTAGTTGAAATTTGACTAGTTGAGTCACTTTAACACACCTTATATTACAGGGGACCTCTTTAAGTGGTGTACAGCTTGAGTACAAAAATAAAATTGGTTGTTTGGGATGAGATAGTGAAAAAGTTCCTAATGCCTGCAGTTACATTTTTAAATATGTCCAAAAATGGGCTATATATATATAATATATATTATCTAATATATAATATTATTATTTTCTATTATTTGTTATAATTTTCCTGAGGCCTAATGTGATAATTAGTTATGTTTAGCCATTATTTTACGATGTTCAAAACCACATAATATTTTGTCCATCTCTGCTGACCTCTGTCTGCATTGGTCCTGACAGAAGGTACTGCAAAACCAGAATTATTTTTATTGCCTGCTGAAACAAACATTTTTGCCCTGCAACCTTAATTCCTTTTTACATATTTTCCTCTCTTTCTTTATCTCAGTACTTATGCCCAGTGAAGTATGAATATGTATTGATATAGCAAATATGAAATATCTGATATTATTAGCAATCCACCTATGAAATAAATTTCTAATTTTGAACATTGCTGTTCAAAAATTATGACAGTTTCAATGATTTTTGTCTTCTCTTAAAAAATTTTCTCTTAAAATAATCAAAATATTTGGTACAGCTGCTCCTCTTTCTAATTTTTATCTGATTATTCTTGACAAAGAAATGAACTAATCTTACTGAAAACATTAACATTTTTAGTTTACTTCATACAGTTGTTGTGTCTTTAATATGTATGGTTATCTGATCATGTTGTCAACTTAAATATGTTCTCTGAGATGAGATATAATAATGAATACAAATGGTATCTCACTCTTAACAGTTAGATGTTCTTGAGTCTGTTATGAAGGCTCTTACTGTCAAATGTTCCAGGACTACACTATTTTTAAAAACAGTTTATCAGTCTTCAAGCAGCAGTTTCAGAAAGAATTTTCTTTTTGTTTTTCAAAATATGTGACCCGCTGAAACCAATGATAGATGAATTGTAAACATGTTGCAGTCTGGAGGGTTTCTGAAGTCAAGAGAGGGAAGCAAAATCAGACAAAATCACAGAAAATTTTCTTAACTTTCAAAGGCACAAGGGACATGTCTGACACTAGATTACATGTTGTGTTTCTGCAAGTGTGTCTGTGGCAACATCTATGTAAGCTGGTAGAGCAGAACCATGGGAGGGCAACTGAAAGTTCAAAATACTGACAGTGCAGATATGACATCCAACTTACATGTAGGTCAAGAGCTTTTGCTTCACATACATGGATCTCTTAGGAGGTAAGACTTCCTAGGAGGGCTCTGGACCTCCTATACATTCTGGTTTCATCCAGAAGGCCATCAGTGTGAGCAGTGCAAAACCCATTTCAGTATGAAATGAAACATAGTGGAAGACAAAGAAACTTGCTTTAAAAGTGTCACCATGGTCTGAAATAAGAATGCACTCTAATAAGGATGCACTCTGCTTTGCTTCTCTTGAAGTGGAACCCCAGGGACATGGTAAGCTCTGTGGTTGTGGTCCTTGCCATTTTCTCCTGCTGCAATGGAAGATTTGCAATGCAGTTCTGCTGCCTGGAAATAAAGAATTTAGTCTCTAATTTCTTACCCCATTTCTCAAGATCACTGCCCACGTCAAAAGTGCATACTGAAGAATTCTGTTTTCCAAGTTCTGTTTTAGATCTGTAACAACAGAACTCTGCTCAGGAGCCAATGAGTATATCATCTCCTACTCATTGCCACTTTGTCCCTCTACTCCTTGCTTCAGTGCTTCCTATCTTTTCACTGTCTTTGCTTCCTCAGTGTCTATATACTCTTCACTTGACCACTTATTTTATTGTTTGTCTGTTTCTACTTAGTCCCCCACTGTTTCTTTCAAATGAATTCCTGTTGAGAATTGTATTATTCTTGCTGCTTTTCCTGTAGTCCTATTCCTTATTACAGCTTTCTAAAATATCATGTACCATTCTCACTTAGTTGTGCTTGTATTTTACTAGATGAAGATAAATTTAGTAATTGGTAGTTACCAGAAACAGGCTTTTTTGATTTTGAGTATGGAAAGTGTATGGAGCATTTTCTAAAACCTCTGGAACTTCTAAAATAATTTTCAGTTATTTTGTAAAGCCCTCAAATGAAAGACTAGTTCAGTCAAAGCAGTGACAAAAGGCATACTTTGCATATGCCTTTTTGACAAAAGGCATATGCATTTTCTGGCCTCCTGGGTTGTACTTCCTGAAGTTTTCACCTTAGCTAAGGTGCTTGCATAAATTATTTTTACCTGCCTTTAAAACCTTCTTCTGAAATGTTTCATTTTATATAGTTTGCATTGTGGGACTTTTAATACATATCCCATTCCTATAAATTAGTAACTGCTGGATTTTAGATTAATGAACTCTCATTAGTTATTTCCTTTGCACTTTGTTTCCTGTATAAATTTCAAGATGATTGCTAAAATAAATTACTTGTACAAGCTTTAAGTGCTTTTCTGTTTCCTGCTGTGGTGACAAGTGCCTCATTCAATTGTTTTGAAATGAATGCCTTAAGTGACTTTTCTCCTTTTGAGAAGCCTCCTCAGTTACAAACTTCACTGAAGCTAAAACTTTGATTTATAGAATCATTTCTGTATGTTAGGATTTATTGCAGGAAGTTTTTTTTCCTGAAGAAATTTCTCAATAAGTAGCTGCTTTAGTTACCTGGTCCTGGAACAAATTGCATATGCAACTTCTAATGCCCTTATTGAATTAAAAGTGCCAGCTCTACAAAATGATATAAAAAATCTTTTGATCAAGTACTTTTGGGATAAAAGATGGACTAATCTGTATTAAAAACAGTGCAACATCCTCTGTAATAAGAAGAGTAATTTTGCTCTCTCAGATAGAGGGCTATATTGAAAAAGAATTGTTGTCATTCTATAGTAATGCAGAACAAAGAAGATCATACTGAGAACTTTTCCTCTCTGGACTCATCATGTTTACACAACATGCTGCCAAATGCAGCATATTGCATTTTCAAGTATGTATATTTTAAATATTTATGGATAGTGAATAATTCCTTTTAGTAAGAGATAAAAATGATTTCTGATCCCTTAGCTCACTGCAGCTATAAAACCATTATTCAAATTAATTAGATACTCCAGCTGTTAAATGAAAGAATCTGCAATGGCTTTTTAAAACTTATTGAAATATTTCTGATGTAGATGATCGATTGTGACAGGTTTATTTGAGTCATGGAAGATGAAAAATCTGAAAGTAAATTTCTGTTTCTATGATCATAAGTCTTACCTCTGGAGACCGTGAAAGGAAATATTCAAGGTCAGGTTGGAGAGGACCATGAGTAACCTGATCTTTTTGAAGATGTCCCTGCTCATTGCAAGGAGGCTGGATTAGGTGACCTTTAAAGGTGCCTTCCAACCCAAATTGTTCTATGACACTGTGAACAGAACTTTGCTTTTCAGTGTTTTCTACATGAATGCTTAAATAGTTGCCTTTCATAAAGTGATAAGACATTATTCTTACCACATTTTTTTAAGATTTCTCTTTGCTATTTTAATAAAATGGTTGCATATTGTGCCAGGAATTTGATTCTCTTTCTGAATCATCATTTAATCTCTAATTTATGTTGATGTCATGGTTTAGGTGACTTTCTGATATGAAAAGGAATTCAAGAAAAAGAGATTCTGACATTGCTACAGTATAATTAAGAAAATGCTGGTAATACTGAGTGGGTCTACAACCGATTTTCATTAAAAAATAAAAGAAGAAAATTTCTCCTGATTTTTGATATTTTGTGTATGAGCAGTTAGGTGTGATGACAAAACCAATATGATGATCAGCACCAGTGTAATAACAGGGAGATAAAAAAGACCAGTTAATTTTTTTATATTTAATTCCTCCATAATGTTGCTTAGGCATGCCCAAATGTCCTTGGTTTTTTTTGGATTGGTTTGTTTTGCTGTTCTTGTTGGTTTTGCTCTTCTTTATATTGATTAGACTGAGTTTAATCCAAATTTATTTTTGACTAAGCACTGCTGTATTCACTTCAAAATAATTTTGCTATTCCAACATGGTGTTGTTTTGGAGCCCATTCTTCACACTGATCATTGTGAGATGTCCTGTGAGGGACCCCATTGATTTTATGTACACATAAGAGGATAACCTGTCTTCTTTTAACTTGTCTCAAAACTCGTATTTGGGATGTTTGTCAGCTACTTTAGCAAAAGAAGAAAGAAGAAAAAAAGAGAATGGTTATATAGAAAATGGGAAAATGCAGGGATTTTGTGGCCAAGAAAAGCTCCCTAGTGTGACCGATTGCTTCACTAAAGCTATTTTTCTACAGATTTTGGTCTTTTCATCATGGCTATTTTATATCTTTTCTTAATACCACAACAAAACATCACCCCATTAAGAATTCAAATGCAAACATTCAGGTCTAGTAACAAGTAATTAGCTCTCGTGACAATGGAAACTAAAAATTACAGGCAGCATAAATTACTTTAAACTGAACTAGCCTATGTTTTAAATTTTGCATCATTATTAAAATTTCTTATTATTATTGAAATTATTTTAATGTGACATATTGAATTATAATTAATATTATTAGAAATAATGAAATATTATTCAAAGACTGTTTATTCAATAGAACTTGTTCCCATAGAAACAAGGAGCAAAAGATTCAATTTATTCAGGTTTCACGGCAAATAAATATTCTTCTGCTCTGAATATTTAATGCTCTCACATCTATGTTTACAAGAATATCAAGAAAAAATCAATAGGCTACTGAATATAGACTATTTCCTTTGCTCTTTACATGAAATTTTAGTTGCATTTATTGTAGAAAACCAAAACAAAATAAAACAAACCCTGAGTAAATCTGTTTGTACTCCAAGAAGAGCTGCAGATTTTTTTTTGGTATTGATCTCCAGCAATAATGATTTTTAAGCACTGAAGAAGTGCATATGGGGATTTTGTGTGATGGCCAAGGGAAAAATAAACCAAACCACCAAAAAACAGCAAAACAAAACATGGAAGAAATAGAGGCTAAAGAGCTGCATCAAGACTGCCAGCAGTCAGCACAGCCTTCATCTTAGGCAAGTACTGTCAGCTTGTGTTTGCAAAACCTCATGATTTATTTAGAATTTTAATTAAAGAAAAGGAGTGATTGGAGCAGCATCCTAGCAGTACCTAGCATCTGCCGACCGTGGCTAATGATTTTTACAACCTCATCTGCAAACACTCCATTAAAGAAGCTAACCATGACTTGTGACACAACTGAACCAAATGAGTGAGGGAAAAAAAATCTTGCCTGCAGCTATCACTAATAAAAGAGACAGAATAGGATTAAAAAAAAACAAAAACAAAAAAAAACCAACAAAAATCTGTGCAGAATGTTGTAGCTTCAGGGCTCAATCTCAAGTCCTTGGAAAGAAGGATCATATTCATGAGAATGTGAAGCATTTTGGCTTCTGGAAGCTCTCTTGACAGCTTTTTCAGAATTTACATTATTTTTCTGTTTTCCTGAGGAAAAAAAAAAAAAATCCAGCACTTCAATTTTAAAAGCAAAAGGCTCCCAAAATTTTCTTCAATCATACTTGTCATTTGGTCTCACTTTTTGTAGGTCTTTAAAAACCAATATTTTGTATTTGGTTAGGAATGCCCTGTGCAAGGTGATGCCTTAAGAGTCTACCTAGAACAGAGGCTAGGCAGTGTTAAAGGAATAAAGTAAGTATTTATTAAAAAGGCCTTCAA
This sequence comes from Hylia prasina, assembly GCA_013397195.1. Taxonomy (NCBI): domain Eukaryota; kingdom Metazoa; phylum Chordata; class Aves; order Passeriformes; family Sylviidae; genus Hylia; species Hylia prasina. The sequence goes on along the minus strand of VYXD01014867.1, from coordinate 701,164 downwards.
AGGATACACCTTGGGCAGTACAAGAGCCCAACCGTGCCTCCACCCAAGATGGACTCCAAGTCACGAGTTTTCACACTTTTGTAAGTTCTGGTCCATTTACATACTGGGGTTAATTGTACAATTACAGCTTCAGGTTATGAAGTCCCATCCTCTCAATTTGCTCTCCTCAATTCGCCATTGTTTAGGTTCTTTGGGCCTGAAGCTGTAACTGTGTTCTTGGTTCTCAGGCTGGAAAAGGATTATTTTGTGTAACTACCCTGTGAAGAGAGCTGGCTAACATTATATATGACATTCAGAGTTAATTTCACCAATGCAGTACAGAATCTGGAAAATATGAAAACTAAAACTTAAGGCATCAAGGTAAAGTATAGCAGCTCCTGGGTAAAGGGGGATATTGTGGTCAGAAGTGGTTATGAAAGGGGAATACAGAGGGACAATGTGGCTATAACTTCCCTGGTCAATGGCTGCAGATTTTCTTCTGTGATTAAGTGTTCTAGCCTCATCTTCTTGGTTTCAAATAAGTTAAATATTGCAGAAAACTGGATCTAATCAAGATTCTCCACAAAGTACACCTTTTGGGATTCAGCCTGACAACCAGCAAATTCTAATGTTTTCCTTGGGAAAAAAAAATAATGAAGTAACCACTAAGAATTACAGTATTCCCTAAGCTATTTTAGATTTTTTTGTGTTCCACTTATGTAGATGTTGGAGATGGAAAAGAACTATTAATGGTTTCAGCTCTTTGTCTGCCATTGCAGGGCACTTTCCTGCATTATAATTCAGTAATACTGCCACCATAGTAATAGAGTCCATTTTTCTCTGGATATCTGCTGGAGAAGTCTTGAATTTTAGGTCTGGCTCCACTCCAGACCAGTCTGTGCATAGAGACAAGCACCACATGTGAGTGTACACCAAAATGACAGTAAATGTCTCCATTGACCACTGAGCTCTTCCTGAGAGTCCAGCAGATGGAAAACAAAGAGAAAATTTCCAAAGGGCAGATATTGTGTATGTCAGATTTTAAGAAGACTCAGCTTGAAAAAGTTGACTAGAAAAATAGTGATCTTCATTTCACACAGAACATTTTAAGAGGAAGTTGTTGTAAAGCTTGAGAGGCATTTTGTGTGGTGTATCACCAGTTAAAAAATGTCCCCCTATTACATTAAGTTATTCTATAACTTGGAGCATTTAATTAATGTATTTGATAGCTTGTGGGTTATAAGAGATTGTGCAAAGAGTATTGATAGAAAGAAAAGAAACATGCAGAGTTTTCCATCCTCTGTTCCTTTCCAGCAGTAGGAAAGGTTCTGATTACTGGAAAGGACCCTATAGAAAAACAACTTGCTTTCTTTTGGAAAGTTAACAGTCTCCTTTGGGAATGTGGGAATATTTCCTGTCAGATTTGGGTCTTATTCCAATCCAAAGAACAGTGCAACAATGGTTTTTTATTGTTCTGGAAGAAAATATACCTGTATAATATGTGTTCTTGCAGGTCATACAATCCCTTCACACCAGGAATCTTTGAATTCATTTGCAACTGGGTTTGAGTCCATTGTTTGGCTGGCAGGCTTCAGCTGCCTTTTATAATACTGAAGGCACATATCAGTACTTTTACAGCTGAAATGAAAATCCTTAAGCTTTTTTTTTGACTGCAAATCATGGTCTATGCATTAAACTTCATCTAAATACTGTAATTAAGCATATTTTTTCATGTCCCACGTCTTCTCAATATGTTACCTTTAAATTATATGGGTATCATGGAATTAATTTTGTTGGAACTAGTGGGATTTCAGAAATGTCCTCTTAGGAGATGCTTCATAAAATGCTGTACAGAGAAGCATTCAGAAAATTCAGCTGAACTTGTAGGATATCTAAAAAAGATTTAAAAATATTCTGTATGGTTTTACAGAAAAGCCACTGGACTTATGTTGTAACACTACTGAAGAATTTCAGACAGACAGTGGAAAAAGCAGTTTGGACTCAGTTCAAAACAAGCTGTATCTGCTCATATTCCCCACCTTGCAATTTGCTAATGTTTCAGTTGGGAATCAGACCTCAAACAAATTCAGACTAAGTACTTTAGTCTGAGTCACTGAAGTGGAAGAAGCAGTCAGAGATTCAAGTGCATAGGTAAGCTCAATCCAAAAGTCTCAGATTTACATGTTTTAAATAGTCATTTAACTTCATAATTAGAAGCTGAAGACGTTTGATCTGAGTTTTAAGTGTCTGCATTCAACACAAAATTGAATGTGGCTTACAGATACCCCTAGTTACACTGAGATTATAGCAGCAGCAGATCTGAAAAGGGCAACTGTCAAAACATGTATTTCAATGTTTAACTTTAGACAGTTAAATGTAATTTTTGTGGTTCATTGGTTTAGTTTTGGGGAATGTGATATGAACCCTATCCCCATCAGAAGATGTGCAGCATTCAAATCCTTTCTTACCTGCCTGGATTCTGCACAACCTGATCAATCTCAGTTCAAGTGTTTTGGGTGGCCAGAGTTATTCACGGTAGCCTCGTGAAAAGAGTGCAGACACAGAGAACATGCCTGATTCCTTTCAATTTGTTGCATTACCTTTGTTTGATTTGTTCTCCAGGCATGGAGTGATATGCTAGAAACAATTCATTTTTCATATTCTTAGATAAATTGAAGGGGGCAAAGTATCTTTCTTGGTTCCAAGAACATATTTGAAACTGAATTATTGTGAGACAATGGAAATCTGTTTTCAGAGCAATTTTTCAAACTCTCACATCACTCCTTAAGCTTAGAAGTACCGGTGCCTTACTGGCTCTAATTAGATAAGTAGATAAATAACATCATATTTATGGATTTCAGTATTTATATAGCTCAAACTCTGCATTGAAAGTCCACACGGGATACTTTTACATGTATTCTGTTTTTTAAGTGAAAATACTATCTGTTGTCCTTGAAAAAATGAGTTCGCTGACAAAGCAGTTCTTAGACAGTGTTTCTAAAGAGGTGCCGCTTGCTGTTTTGCGAAGAACTAGCAGACATTAATGTCAGGCCCTTGTCTCCTTTTGATAACTTATCTTAGAGTCATTATAGAATATGCAAAATGCTTCCCTAATGCTAATGTCCTAGATAACATTTTTAATAATTGCTAGCCCGGTGATAGACAATGGTAGTAGAAAAAAAATAAAAAAACACCAAAAAAGGAGGATAGTTCTAGTAACTATGAATAAAAGGTAGGCTAAAATCAGACAGCCTATGGGAAAAGTAATCAGTGATTTTGCAATTTTTTTTTTTTTAATGAAATCTAAATCCATGGAAAATCAGGTTTGCACTTGGCCTTTTAATGAGTAGATAGTCCCTTGCCTTCAGGTAGAGACCAGAATGAACCAAACACCCTGCTCTCTACCCTGGCATGTGGAAGGACGGTTTGGTCATTGCAGTACAGTCAGTAGGTCCAGATTTACTCATCAGACCAAACATGACAAGGTTGTGTGTGAGTTAGCACAAAACATCATTCCGGAAAAATGAATTCACTGCACAACCATACCAGTAGTTCTGGCACAAGTAACTTTTCTTTTGCCCTGTATCCTTTTTGAAATTCAAATCTATACCCTGTCAACATTCTGTTATTCACAGGTGAATTATTTGGCTTGAGGATTAAATGTACCCTCAGCAACTAGGAACTTTCATTAGCTGTAAGTTGGTGTTATTATCTCTCTCCCAACCACAGGACTTGATGTGGTTGATTGGAAGTTGGGGTCCTTATTTCAAGTCCAAATGTAGGGCAGCATGTTTACCAAACAAATGGAACATTTAAGTTTATGCTTTTATCTATTTATTTATTTATCTCCATACATGTTCTCTGCTACCTCACGGTTCCCTGATATAAAGCAAACCCAGAGAATCCATTTGGATTTTTGCACTTCTCGTAACAATTTGCATTATTTGACAGATACATAAGCAGTGGGCAGCTCCCAAGATATCTTCAAGTAATGATGAAACTGCGCCCTGGTGGGCTTCTTCTTGAGTTCAAAAATCTTTTCAGCTGTTGATTCTGCTGATGTGACTATCACAGGTGAATTTGATGTTTTAATTTGGTGACAGGGAAGTATTATTGGTGTTGAGGCTACCCGCAGTATTTTTTCACAAAGAACTGGTGGATTACCTTGTTTGGTTTTTTGAACTGCTGGCATACATTTCAGGGGAGGCAGAACTGAACTGTAGAAGGTTGGTTTGTCATTAACCCCTTTTTTTTTTTTTTTTTTTTTTGCTTAGAACCATCTTTCTATCCATGTCTCTAAAATGGCAGTATATTCTAAACCTTATAAAGCAAATGTGAAAGTATTAGACTAGTAAGGAAGTAAGGAAATACTGTGTCCATTTTTAGATTCGTCACTACAAGAAAGACATTGAAGTGCTGCAATGTGTCCAGAGAAGGGCAAGAGATCTGGTGAAGGGTCTAGAGAGTAAGTCATATACGGAGCAGCTGGGGAAGCTGGGGTTGTTTAGCCTTGAGAAGAGGATCAGGGCAGACCCTATCACTCCCTACAATTGCCTGAAAGGAGGTTATGGCCAGGTGAGGGTTGGCCTCTTTTCCCAGGCAACCAGTGACAGGACAAGAGGACATAGTACCAGAGAAAGCTCAGATTGGACAGCAAGAAGAATTTCTGCATGGGAAGTGGTGTTAAGCACTGAAATTAACTGGCCAGGGCAGAGGTAGGGTCACCATCCCTGACAGTGTTCAAGAGACAACTGGAGGTGGTACTTAGTGCTTTGGTCTAGTTTACAGGGTAGCAATCAGTCAACGGCTGGACTCAGAGGTCTTTTCAAACCCAAATGATTCTGTGATTCTGTAATTGTTGTGTTCATAAATTGTTTTAACAGGAATGAGAATATTCACACAAAGTGGCACTACGTCTCGGATACTCCAGATAGGTTTACAGCAACCCTGGAGCAAACTTAAACTAGGAGACTTATAGTTAAGTGATCCTTTTATACTGTTTCCTATCTTTATTGGAGATCCCACACTAGACTACCCTAAACAATGTGAAGTACTTTGGGGTTGCTCTTACATTTATTTCATAGTATACACACACATGGTAAAATATCCTGGGATTTCAAAGACTCATATGTGGTTATGAACTAATGTTGCCCAATCACACCAAACACTGTCATGCACAATCTGAGCAAGTGATTCTCCATTTTTGCAGCTGAAAGGTGTTTTGTTCAGATTTCTTTCCTGAAGCTTTCTGCTTCTATTTGGCATTATCTTTGAAAGGCTATCTACTGTAAGAAACTTCCCATTGGATCCATATTTTCCAGATATAATTTATTTGAAAATTTCAAGTGCTAGGATTTATTTGTTTGAAAATTTCAAGTACTAGGATTTTTGTTGTTGTTGTTTTTGGGTTTTTTTTGTAATCCACCATATTGCATCTTGTACTCTGTTTCTGCCATGAGCACATTCTACTTGTAGGCACATTAAAAAAAAATATCTCTTTCTCCCTTTTAAACATGATTTGCTATTCTTTATTTTCAGAAAGCATCCAAAGGAGGAGAATGAAGCTGGTGAAAGGCCTTAAGGGGAAGCCATATGAGCAGCAGTTAAGGTCACTTGGTATATTCAGCCTGGAGAGGAAGAGACTGAGGGAAGACCCCGTCACAGCTACAGCTTCCTCATGAGGGGAAACAGAGGGGCAGTCACTGACATCTTCTCTGTGGTGCCAGTGACAGGACCAAGGGAATGGCCTGAAGTTGTGTCAGGGTAGGTTTATGCTGGGTATCAGGGAAAGGTTCTTCACCCAGAGGTGGCTGGGCACTGGAACAGGGTCCCCAGGGAAGTGGTCACAGCACCAGTCTGACAGAGTTCAAGAAGCATTTGGACAGTGCTTTCAGGCACATGGTGTGACTCTTAGGGTGTCCGGTGCAGGGCCAGGAGTTCAGCTCCATGATCCTTGTGGATCCCTTCCAATTCAGCTTAATCTGTGATGCTGTGATTTGTACGGATGTACTTGGTTTAGGGCATATTATATTAAACACTGTTTTCCTTTGTGGAAATCTTACCACTAATTATCATTGATGGAGATATATTAAATCTTTCTGCAGACTTTTTTAGGTGAGATGTATAAAGCATTGTAACTGATTTGGAACAGTTGGGGTATTTCCCAGTTTTGGTTGGTGGCTGAGTTTGTATCATATTATACTGGTATCACTCTATACTGGTTCTGGACCTTTAAAACTTTCTTTGCTAATGCCCAGGACTTTCAGCTTCTGTAGCAAGTTTATCAACAAGATGACTTGACTCCTGATGGTCAGGGAGTTGAAACTAACAAAGGGCTAATACACATTGTTCAGTGATGTAGGGGTAAACAAAAAACGCAGGTGAAATATAATCTCTAGCATCCTATGTTTGGCAGATACATGAATAAATCTTTGTCTCTGTTTTCCTTGCAGCCCTCCAATTGACTGCATTGCTGGTATTCACTCCCTGTAACCTCCCCCCTTCCATTCTAGTGTGGGTTATCACCTGAACTTTTCTGCAAATGGAACATGGCAGAAGTGTGAAGGAACTTAGGAGATCAAGACAGAAATAGAAATCTGAAGTAGAATAACAATAATACTGGAATGCTCCCCTTTTTTTTTTATCTCTTCTGAGTGATGTACTAAAATCTCTGGAAGACACAAAAAAGGGCACAAGTCAGGTCTAAAAACCCAAATGAGTCTTGTGTATTAGAAAAGGGCAAGGTAGTATTGGTAGATGCAGTGTGTTCTCAGGTGAGGAGGAACAGATATCAAAGCCCAAACTTTGTATTTCCTCCTCCTGTCATGTGAATAGATTACTTAATTCCTTGATTCAGTGACACTGAGTAGAATAAAATAACAGTGTCGATGTGCAGGGTATTTTCTTCAATCTGAAGCGAATAATTTTGGTAATGTATATGTTAAATAATCTCTCTAAATGTCCGAAAACACAGTTTAATGAATACTCACTCATATGCTTTAACATAAATTATTACAAAGATTCCATATTACTCTAAACAATTAATTTTTACTTATTTAAGATTTATTTTTTCATGGCCAGTGGGGATCTATCCCTCCTTGGTTGTGACCAGATGTTTAAACATGAAGACTGTAATTTCAGCTTTTATTGCATATATATGCCTCAGTAGTAATGGATTTGACTCTTTTTAGCAAGCATCTCAATGCCTACAATTTGCTGGTCAGCTTAAGGAAAAAGCAGTGCTGTGCAAATGAGTAAAAACCAGTCTGCATCTCTTATCAGTGAATTCTCTGAGCCAGCTGCGTAACTAATAGAATCAGTTGCTGCTCTTTTCACCTGTGGGGAGCACATTCTCTCTTAATAAAATAACTGCAATCCCACAGTCTGATGTAGTTTGGGAAGAAGCGAATTTTGGACTCACTGAAGCACAAGCCTTTCAAGCAGCATTTTTGGTTAGGAGTGAATGAGTCCAGCATTAGAGCTGGTAATGGAGAGGAGAGGTGCCTGGAATCTCTTTGCAGCTCTGTCATTGATTTCCAGGAGGAGGACAGATGCTTTAAAGCACTTGAATCTCATCTTTTTTTTCAGTATCCACCTCCAGCAAGCTCTGTATAATAAACATTTGTTTCTCAATGCCCCTGCCCCTAGTTTTCTGTGCTTGTGAAATTGAGATGCCTCAAGATACAGTTTCCAGGGCTGCTTCTTATTTCCCTGCCAAAACTTAATACCAGTTAAAAAACAACATATGATCTTAAGTACTTAAAACAAATCTGTTATCCAGATTTAGCCACCATGTTTTGTTTTTTTTTTAATCCATGAAGGATTCTGCATAATTTCTTGGACTTTTTCAAATATCACTCTAGCTGCAAAAGCTTTGTCACAGTTTTGGAGCCTCAAATATCATATTAAGATGGCAGTTTGTACACATTTTGATGGGAAAGGAAGGTCATGCATACTTGGCATTTCAGATTTACTGTCAGATATATTTAGGAAAGTAGGGCCTTGAAGATAGGACTTAAAGCCTGAAATACATGCCTCAGTCAGAGACCACCTGGTAGAGATTGTCATTTCTTGACTCAGGATTTTCTTCCTCTATGTTTACACAAAAAGTCTGATTTTGACTTATAATTATGTGTTTGGGGTTTTTAAATTTTTGTGTGAGTGTTGTAGAGTTTGTTTTGTTTTGGGTGGGTTTTTTTTTGTTTGGTTTTTGGTTTTTTTTTTTGAAAAGAAAGTCTTGCAGTTCACATTTAGTAATTTCCCAGGACTTGGTTAGCTTAATTAAAACTTACTAATGCAAAAATGTGTCTTCAGTTGAAATATTAAATTCAATACCCTTTGTGCTTCCCTTCTGGTAGCTGAGATCTGTTCTTCTTGAAACATGTCTGTTTGGGGAACAATCTGATAAGTTACTGGGGCAATGACTGCAATACAGACGCTGCAGCTGGTTCCTATGCCCACCTGTATTACCATGGATGGAAGATAAGTAAAAAAACTTCAATTGTTCCCAATCCTGTATCTTTGTTTCCTGGGTAAGGTGAAATATATAAAAAGGAACATACAACACCAAATATGTATATCTGTAAGCTGACAGAGTCAAAACTACTGATTTTACATAGCTATTTTAGCCTCTTCATATTGATATAAATCTCTAATTTGTCTCATATTATTCTAGTTCTCATCTATCTATATGAAAAAATCACATTTTATCGAAATCCTGTTTCATTGGGGCCATCCTATAATTTAAAAGACCAGCTGACAAAAATCCTTGACAGGCTGAGGAGGGAACATTAATGCTTCCTGCAAGGAAGAAAGACACAGAAGTGATTTGGGGCGTCAGCAACTCTAGGAAACCCATTTGGTTCCTGGCAGCCCAAGCCCTGTGTTATTGCTGTGATCTGCTTGGACCAGGCTACCTTACTGAACAGATATTAAGCTCTGGCAGCTCAGACTCCCATGCTGCAGACATAGGCATGGAAATGTCATTTTTAAATGATACCAGTATATCTGTTGAGACCCATTTTCTTTTAACCCTCTAAAGAACATTTTTATACATTTTCAAGCAGTAAGCAGGTGTTTTGCAATTCCCTAACCTGATGGTATACATGGAAACAGGCAATTTTGGTCAACTTGTAATTGCCACAACACAACCTCAAAGAACCTCACGAGGCATAGTGGTGAGCAAGCAGAAAAAAGGGGAAGTTTATTTACAAAACTCAATTTTATACATTTCCAAAGGTGCCTGTGGATTGGAGGATGAAATCCCACCTCCCAAATCACAATGGTCAAGACAACTGTCAATCAACTTTCTCTTCCTATCTAAAAATAGGTAAACAAGGAAGGACCGTTAGGAAAACAAAGCTATTGTTTATAGTACGAGTGTGGGAAAGTAGAAATTCTGACTCCAATATGAAACACAATTCAGAAGGCTTAGAAAAATCCTCAAAACCAGGGTGACATGTAATCATTCTTTTTCAATCTCATTCAAAGCTCTCCTTCAGCAGCCAAAGTTCATGCCTGGGAATGGACAGGCTTTCTAGACAGTTTTGTGCTGGTGTTTGTTTTGTGGGTAGGAAGGATTGAGTGGTAGGAATGGGGAGGTGCCTTGTTTTGACAAGGGAAATCATGAATGGGAGAGTCCCCTTGGCACTGGACAGGCAGCTCAGCTGGTGTGCAGAGACTGGGGGATGGGAGGTGAAGCGTGCATGGAGTCCCTCTGGAAGCCTCCCTTTCCACACTGAACTGTGCAAAATGTTGTGGTATCAGCAGCAAGTCATAAACTCTCTGTTTCTCTTTTGAAGCAAATCGCTGTCAGATTAACTGCTATAAAAGAAATAGCTATGTTAGAAATAATAGGTGAGACAGCTAGATAAATCATAATGTGTCCTTTAAGGGGTAATATCTTATGTTTATAATACCTTTTCATAAGATCCGAAAGCCCTTGTAAGTGAACAGAAATGGAAAGCTCTTTTGAAAGCCTGAAGCAACCCCAGGTAAAATGAGCATTAGAAGCAGCAAGTCATCCAGGTCCCCTGCGCAGCAGGCAGTGTTATCTTCTGCATGCACAGCAAGCTGAGTTGCTCAGAGTGGTGAGCAGAACTAAACTTGTCGCCTGCCAATTGGTATTTAGTTAACTAGCCACAGCCACTTCTCTTGCAAGGCTGGGAATGGGAATAGCTGTTATTCACTGGAACAGCTTTCCACTGGTCTCTGGAACAGCTTCCTTCCTATTCAGCCCTTGCAGAAGCTCAGTCCTGTCTGCCAGCCCTGGGGCTGTTCAGGGCCTATCTGGAAATGGGCCATGGCTTCTCACTGCAAGAAACTTTCACCTGCCCTGGTCCTTCTGCTGCCAGAAACAGCAGGATACTGTGATGTGACCCTGTTGATGTAGGTAGCTTATTTACGCAGTTGGTAGGGTGTTGGGATGCATCCCTCCCTGGGTTCCCCAGGGAGAGAGAGAAATGCAGGGGTTGAATTAAAGCCTTTAGAGAAATTAAAATATATTAAGCCATGTAAATATAAGGTAGAAGTGTAGATTTTAGTTTTAAGTAAATACACTCTAAGTGCCTTCAAAATTTGTCAGCCAGCACTGAACCCTAAGGCCTAGTAACTTAGCTTTAGACGTAACAAAAACATATTAGAACATTGCTTACAATTTTAGATAGAACAGGATTAACCCTTATGTGAATGAGAAAGAACTCTTTAGGTTAATAGATACGCTATATATGTAGGTTTTGTTCAAGGTTTGATACTATTATGTGAATGAGAATGTAGTTTTACTCACTTTCAGAATCAAGTTTAGATTGGTGTAGAAAGGATGTTTTAGGACTGTATCCTTAGCTGACTGGGTGTATACATATTCATATCCCTATAGATAGGGATATGAATATGTATTTATGGTTTATGGATAAAAATCCCCTGTTTTGGGAGCAATGGTGTCTATTCATCAATTCCTCAATTGATCAATCCATCCTCCTACCATCTACAAGAAGAGAAAATAGGGTTTTGCTGGGGAGCTGCTGCCAGGACTTTGTCAGGTATTATTGCTGGGGTTACTGCCAAAGGTGCTGGCGCTGCTGCTGCTGCAGCCTTTGCCTCTGCAGCCACTGCCACCGAGAACACTGCTTGGGAACAGGACTCTGGGCCAGGAATCTGCTCCCGTGGGAATCTGGGAATCTCCCGGGAATCTGCTGGGACTCTCTTTCAGACTGCCACTTTATGCTAAACTAGGACCTTGATCCTCATTTTAGCAAGAGTGTGTACGTAGAACTCTTTGCTTTTGAGACTGATGCATTTATGTAATAAACAACTTTGTAATAACCAGAAACTGCTCTTGGCTCTTTAAAGACCTTAAAACCATGAAGAGCTCAACAGTAGGGAAGGCCATTACTAGGGTTTAGAGAGTCAGTTTATCTTAAAGGACTGACTTTTCTGTGCTGCGTCCTGTTCTGAAGTTTTTCTGATTGAGTAGGTCAAAGGCTGAGTGTTGTATACAGGTTGATGGGGTGTGATTTTAGGAGAAACCATCCTCCCTTTCACCAGCTCCCAAATCTTTCTGCACAAGGAAAACAAAGGTGCTTGAAGACCAAGTAAGTTCCCAAGGTTTTCTCAGCACTTGCAAAAACTGTTTTGTTCAAAGAAAAATATAAGCCAAATGAGACCTGGGGTAAGAGTGGGAGAACAAAGCAAATCCAACCACAGATCAGGTCACGCTCCCCCCCACTTTGTATCTTGCTGGCTGAGGAAATGCGTGTAGGTTGGCTTTAATCTCCTTGAGATTGCTGTTCCCTGCTTATGGGCAGCTGGGGATTTGGGCTATGAAAGAAAAGTTAGCAGCTTTGTGCTCTGTGTGTGGAAATGTCTACTTCTGACCTAGAATTTATCAAAGAAGCAAAGCAGTAATGACCATGAAAGAGCTGTTGGAGTTGCTCTGCCCAGTAATGAGGAGATGCAGTGATGCTGGATGCAATTGCTAAGGCAAATTAAAGTAGCTGAGAGGGGAGAAGTCAGTCATGTAATTTTCCCCTCCTCTATAGCATTAACTATTCTACAGGTCACAAATATAACTTACAAGAGACATCCTTAGGCATGCACAGACATTAACACCCAAGAAAATATGTAAAAAAAAAGACCTGTTCTCTCAAAATATTTTTTGTATTGAGCAACTTTTTTCGCAGAGCATAAATCGTGCTCTTCGCAGCACCTTAATGACCTCAGACATACTTGATTAAACATTAATAAATTAACTCTGTTAGTTTTATTTATTTTTTTTATTTCCTTTAGGGCAACTAGTAGCCAGAACTTAAAAGCATTATATATGTTTGAAAGTGATTTTGAACCTGTTGTACAGATGAGGAGTGATAATTTTTTTTTGTGACTTAAATCTTTGAATATGTGACTACCTCTGTTTTAAGATAGAAAGGACAATTTTCTATTTATTTATTTATTTTTAATGGGCCTGTGATATATTCTGCTAGGGAGGATTGATTTCTGCTGAGCCAAAACCCAAGCAAAGCAAATGAATATAATGGATCCAGCTTGGTAAAAAGAAATATTTTCTTTATGAGACATAGAATTAAGAAACTAGTAAAACCAAATATTAAATCAGTGTCTTTGATAAATAATATGATAATTTTTAATCGATTTTTTTTTTTTTTTGGTAATCTACCTGGTGTTTGAAGAAGACTTGTCCATGGAAGACTGTCATGTACCCTCCTTAAAATAGAAACACCTCAAAAACTTAATCTTTTGGAAGATTCTGATCATTAGGATATTGAAACTGATAGACTTATATCACATATGGTTTTATTTTTTCCCCTTTGATAGAAAATAAGGAAATAAAACTGACTTAATGAACACACCCAAAAGGAGCAGCTTTTGTGAAAGGATTAAGAGGGGAAAAATGCTGGGTTGAGGAGGCATGAGCAGGTAAAATCTGAAGAAACCCATTAAAACTGAGGCATCCAGTCAGAGCAGATATTAAAACAGAAAGTATCTGCATGCTAGGTCCACCCTCAGTTAAATGTGCAAAAGATACAGATGCTAAGCACATGTCTGAAAGCCTTTAAATATGTGTCTTTTCAGATACTGAAATGAGCTCTGTGATCAGCCCATGATGACAATAGAACTGAATGAAAACCCAGTCGCATGTCTTCTTAAGCTCAATAGAAAAAAAAAATCTGCATTTAATCACAGTGGTTTGGTACCACTATAAATTTAGAACTGGTCAGCAGCTTATTCACACCATGAAAATCATCAAACCATTGGCAGTGCTGGGACTTGCTTGTGGATAAAACATATTCTGCTTTATGAAGTAGAATACTGAAGATTGCTGAGATAATTGAAAATGATGAATTATTTTTATTTGATATTCAGAACCTTCAACTGGCTTGTAAAATTAAATAGGTGTGAATTTACGTGGTAGTTTCTTATCTCTAAATCTTTGGCAATTAAACATGACATTTTTATGACCTTATGCTATATCTGATGCATATAGTTTGGTTATCCTTTAGCATTCCTGGTAGCAATATTCATAAACACAATTAGTATCTGCTACAAATAACTAGACTTTTTTTAGGCAATCCAGGTTTGTCTTAGTGACTGTACCAATAGACTAGATAGGTACATGTGACTTGTAAAGAAATAATTCCTTTGCGTGGTTTTAGATTTACATCACTTTAGCTGCAGTCTGATGGCTTTTCTTTATATTTTAAAACAGATAAGAAGTTGTAACTCAGGAGTGATGGCTTCATTGAACTATTCCATTTATCAACAGCTCAGTTCATGTTTGCCACTGCCTAACGCTGATAATCTGTTGCCAAAATCTGTCAGACAAAAACAAGTCCTTTCCTCAGTGACAGATAGCTCTCCTGAACAAAGATCTTTCTGCCTATAAAACACTTCCTCTTTTCTTTTTTGTCACAGACTTATTTTAAGTAGACACAGCAACAGTGTGGTTCCACCAGGCTGTGCAAGCAGGTAAGAATATGGGTTTGTGCCACTTTTTTGTGAGGGCCCAAAGATAAAAGCTCAGTCCAGACACAGTATTGTCACATAATTGATGTCTGTATCATGATATCCAGCTCTATTTAGGCTATACTAGTTCAGGCCCCATGTCATGCTAGTACTCTTGGGCTCTTCGAAGTGGTGCTTCATGGTCTGCTCTGTTCCATTGGGTGCAGCAGCACTGTACTCTGAACTGATGCAGAAATTAAAGCTGGGCAAAGTTTTTTGCCTGTCTAGTTTTCCTGTGTCTTGTTTAATAACCTGTGAATCCTTTGGACCATTTTCATATGGCACACACCAAGAATGTTCTCAAAGACATGAAGATCCTTGACATTTTCTGGAGGAAAAACACAAACTCATTGCTGCCTCTAAAAGAATATCAGTGAAAGCTTAAATTATAATGGACATCTAAAGTTTTGCACAGTTGGAGAGGAAGACGGTTAAACTTGCATTATTGTTCATTGTGTATCAATCAGGAAGGACAACTTTCTTCTAGATATATTTCTTTAAAGCAAGGAACCTTTCACCTTCTCTGGAATCCTTTTAGAATTTTGACTTTTTAGGGAGAAGTTTACAAAGTACATTTGCTTCTTGTAAGGCATACAAAAAGCATTGCAGGGCAGTACTATGCTAAAGCAGAGCTGTCATAGTACTGTCATTTACTGTTCTGATGCATCCAGCTAGTTCAGAAGAGCTTATTGCAGCCAGATTTTGTTGGGAAATGGGTTAACATTATGCAGTATTGTATCCCATAACCATCCAATCCATGCAAATTCAGTAATTATGTTTTGTGAAGCTTCCTGTTGGCCTGGGCAGCCCGAATGTATAAATTAAATCTTTGTCCACATCCAAACATTGTTTTAAATGATACTGAGCAGCGTGAAAACCTAACAACTTAAATAATGAACCATGAAATAAAAAAAGAAGGATTGCTGGAACCATCTTAGATTCATGTATATTTGTTCCATTGTGCTTCCATATTTCCTTAAACCTTCTTACTTTTTTCCTCTACCCCTATTATTTTAAAGGTCTGCCTTATTAAACCTGTGGCTTCCAGCCATCCAGAAAAAAAAAATCTATTTTTTATAAGTATTTTTTTCCTGAAACCACTTCTATAGTGTTTTGTATTATCCCACTGAAAGAAAACTGAAGTATATCTCAGAATTACCCTTGACTATAGTGGATCAATGAGCCAAAATTCCCAACCTGATGGTGACTTCTTCAGCTCTGCTTGTGGAGAAATGGCTGAGGAGTTGATGCTAAGTGTTTATATGTGTCTATAAAGCAGAAAGCTCAAAGCCTGCTTTGCAAAAGATTTTTGAAGATGGGATTCTTTGAAAGTTAATACCTCTCCTCATGGTTGGTACTAACAATGCCAGTGGTAGAGTTGAAATAATGGTGTTTTTATGCATAACACTGGAAAGAAAAAGAAATTCCCTTTATGTAAGATCTCTGAAAAAACATGAAGTTGAAAAAACATGAAGTAGTTGATAATAAGTGTTTTGTCTGCCTATTTTGAGTTCCCACAAACCTGTCCTGCTTGCGTTGTTGCAATGCACCAAATCTAAAATTCAGTTCTTCATGTGCAGATGTCTTCAAATGACATCCCTCACATATCTGTTTTATTGAAAGGGAAGTGTAGCTTAATATTACTTATTAGTAGATTAAGTACAAATAGACCTATAAAATTCTAGTTTGAACACATCTGGATTACTGTACAGAATGTAGGACTGGCACTATAAGGGACATAGAAGAAATAACATAAAGTGAAGAAAAGAGATAGGTAAAACATGGGAAGACTGAAGAGGCAAAATTTATGGATTCTTTAAAAGAATATAAGGGACATGAGAACTGTAAAGTATCTTCAAAGTACCACCCCTAGATTAAGTCACTAGAATTGAACACAAACCAGTGCACTTAAGAATTTCAAAGCAGATAATAGTGAATAAAATCCTGTTGTTGGATGAATTCCTAAAGGAATTACTCAAAACCAGAGCTAGCCACAAGTATAGCCTGTGGATATATAGGAAGTATAATCTTTGCTGGAGGAAAGATTAATTCATGTAATTGATATTTAACTATTATTTATTTACAATCAAATAAAAGCCCAGACTTTACAAGAGCAATTATTTTATATTAAATAATAATTGATTGCTAGCACATAGCAATTGAAAAGTAATTACTATGGTGTCAGTATATAGTATTTTATTTTCCAGTCTCAGCAGATGGATTTTTAATATTTTTGTTATTAACTGGTATAGATAAATGTCTTATTGAATAAAAATGAAATTGATATTCGAGGACTTAATCATTTACTTTCCTTATTTCCAATAGGATTCTTTTAGAACCCCATCTGGTTTTTTTTCCTCCCTTCTTCCCATCTTTATGCCAGAGGATACTAACAACAATGAAGAGAGAGTAGAAAGTCATAAGAATCATTTAATTATTTGGCAGGTAGTAAAATATTTTCTCCTTCCTAAACTGCACAGAATGTGGTTGTGATTAGAGAATAAATTTAATAAAACAGAGCATATTGATTGCTGAAGGGGGGATTTTTTTCCCCAAACTAATGGTGCTAAGCGCTGTATGAGGCTGTACAAAGTAAAGTTACTTGTTCAGACAGCTGTCATCTGCAAGAGTGATCCAGATGTAGGAAATAGCATAGCTGTGAAAATACGATGGTATTATCACAGATAATGCCTGCAGTGAAATTCTGATGGAATGCAACTGTTCTAGATGTTACTGTAATTCAGGTATTTGTTCAAATACATGGGCATTTGGTCATCTTTATCATCTCACGGCATTTTGCATCTGAGGATCTCCAAGCACTTTCTCAGTGGCAAATATTTAAACTAAGCACCTTATTTGTGAATCCATCTGATGCAAAACTAGATAGAAAATGACTGTCATGCTTTGTGAAATTTCAGAAACCACTTGTGTTTATTTGGAGTTGAGTGTTATTTTGAGTTCTGCATCAAAATACAATTTTGAAAGAATTTAACAAGTGTTAAAACATCAAAAATGTGAACACTTTCTCCATAAGGTAGAAATTATGTATTTAATATATGTATATTGTCATAATGACATTAATAATACAGAAGTTATAGCATTTCCACTATATGTAGACAAAATACTTCAGTGTTTTTCATGTTACTGCATATAGAAATTATTTGTTTTGACAGTTCTCCCGGAAAATATAGTCAAATCGGCCACACAGTTTTGAAAGGTTTTCATTTCCAAGTAATTGTAGATTTTCTGACAGGTCTGTCTATCCCACCAGCTATTTTGCCCAGCTCAGATCTGCTTTCTATTTTAACTGAGGCCCAAAGGACATGATTTCTAGATCACACAGGAGTTGGTGACTTGCCTTGCATTAGAGCTGCTGGCTTGTAAGTCTGCTGGCTTCTCATCCTGAGAAGGAGTTTGGATATGTTCATCTTTGACAGCCGTGTTAGCCTGCCACGTGCATCAAGAACAAGTGTCAGCATTCAGTATTGTTCAAAATGCAAAGATATGCTGGGCCATATCCCTTTAAAAACTGGGAACAGGCTTGATGTTCTGTGAACTTCCTTCTGATTTCCCAGCACAAGAAGGACAACAGCCTGTTGCAGCAAGGCCAGAGGAGAACCCGCCAAGCTGATTAGCAGGATCCAGCATCTCTCCTGTCAGGAAAGGCTGAGAGAACTGGGCTTGTTCAGTCTGGAGCAGAGATGGTTTTGGTGTAACCCAATTGTGGCCTTCCAGTACCTGAAGGGGGCCTGCAAGAAAGATGGATGAGATTATTTGCAACAGCACATACTGACAGAACAAGGGCGAATGGTTTCAAACTGAGAGTAGATTTAGATTAGGTATTAGGAAGAAATTCTTCATTGTGAGGATGGTAAGACACTGGAATAGGTTGCCCAGAGAAGTGGTGGATGCCCCATACCTGGAAGTTCCAGGATGAGTTGGATGGGGCTCTGAGCAACTTGGTCTACTGAAAGGTGTCTCTGTCTGCAGCAGGGTATTGGAACTAGGTGGTCTTTAAGGTCCCTTCTAACCCAGGCCATTCTATGATTCTGTATTCAGGTAATGCCTTAGCATCTAGGAATTTGTGAAACAACATGCTATTTCATAGCAGATGAATCTGTCCATCAGTTTTCATCTGGACTTTGAAAAAAAGCTTTTCCTAATGTTCTTGCTCCTATAGGAATTATTTATTTGATCATTGCTGTTTTTCTTGTTAGGGAAAAGGAAACTAACCTATGACATTATGGTGTCAGGTATCTTTCTTATCCTTACAAATTAAACAACTGGTCTAGTTAAAAGAGTTTTACACTGACTGAAAAGCTTAGTATGGAAATTCCAGTTCTCAAATATAACTCATCCCTGAGTGAAAATCTAAATATTGATCCTTTTTAAAAATATGCAAGCCAGTGGTTTAGTTGCAATTAGGGTTGATGCTGGTATTGATTTTTAATAGTTGTTAAAATAATGGTTGTTCTGTTATCTATATTCAACCAGCTTGATACCAGTTCTCAGAATAAGCACTAAAAAATGGCAGTAAAATAATTCTCTCAGTCTATTTTCATAAACTCACAATCCTGTGATATTGCATGGTCATTCTCAAGTGTTCATAGTTATGTGAAAGCTCTGTGTTTTGAAGACTGGAATAATACTTGTTACCACAAGAAAGCAATGTTTTACAAATCTATTAGAAATCACTTAAGAATGAGAATGAACACATTCATGTACTCATTTTAACAACAACAGGAAGCTGATGAGCACCAGTTCTTACTGGTATTAAAGCATTAGAAAAAAATAGAACTTGATGTAACAGGGAGGACAGATTCACAGAATACTTTGCCAACACCTTGCCTTATAATACTTAAGGGAAGGAGATATCTCTGCTCCTTTTAACCACAGAACTGTCCATGTGCACATAATTGTTTCATGTCAAGGTTAATGAGAAAAAATATCACATTTGAATTTTGCATTCAGATAATAAATCTGTCAGGATCCAAGAAGTCTCAGGCTTCCTAGGTCTACTGGTGAAAAGTAAGGATTGCAAAAGGTTTTCTTCAGAGTCGCTAATGAAATTAGGCTTTTAACCTAGACACAAAGTGAGGAACCTTGAACTTAAATCCTTCCTCTGACTAAAGCTTTAGTTTGACAAAAGTAGATGTTTGAATATAAGTACAGAACAGAATAAATAGCTTTAATTCAGGCTAGACGAAACTGCTGGATAAACTTCATCTGCACATAACAGAAAATTTAAGAAAGTCCCATGTGTGTTGTTATGATGGCTAGATGCACTCAAATTGTGACCTTGTAATCTACAGCAGCAGGTATAAAATAATACTGCATTTGAAAAAGGTGGTTTTGTACTCCCATTTCCCATTCCCATCCTCGTGCCATCTCCTTGTGCCTCCCACAAAGATGAGTGTTATCAGCTGGTATCCTGCTTGAACAACCGAGTCAAAAAATATGGAAAAAAAGAAAATTAAGTTTTGGGTACAAAGTTCTCTTTGAGATGTAGTCTACACTGGGATTTGTTTCTGTGTGAGAGAGTAGATTCAAGAAGAGAAAGAAATTTGATAAATATGAAGAAAAATTAATTGTATTTTTTCCTTTCTGTCTTCGTTGCTCTCATAAGGTTATGTCTCTAAGTTAATTTTAGATACTTCTGTGTGTTTGATCAGTCCACGCAGGAACACTAGGAGAATTAGTTACTTTTGAGCTATGGTTTGAAGATATTTCAGTCCAGCTTACAGATATTGTCTGCTTTCCTTGTGATTCTTAGTAATCCTTCTAGGGGACATACAAATGTGGTTACATGCTTATTGTTGGAAATACACTTCTGAACTCTATGCTGCTAGAGAACTCCATGTGTCATGGCCATTGGGTCTGTCCCACTTGCAACTTCCTCTGCAAATCCCAGCTCAGCTTTCAAAGAACAGACTAGGATATGAAAGCAAACACTCCCCAAGGAAGGAAAGGGCATTATTTGGCCTCCTGTGTCAATCTGCATAGAAACATTTTTCTAATAATAATGGGGGAAAAAAAAAAAAAAAGCATTAAGGATATTTCCTGGCTTGGAGGGGGTTTGTACTGATGCAAAAATGAGAAAGTTCATCAGGTCCTCTGACAGGTTCCCAGTCAGAACTCATACTGTGGTAGTGTTTGAAGGGGTAGTGTGGCATTTCTTAGGAACAAATTCATAACTTGTTAAATTTATGAAGTGTTGCTACACATGATACCTGGCTACTACCTAGAAATTACATTGTCACCTTAGTCTATCTGGGAACTTTTGATGCTAGGCAAAGGGATAAAAATTGTAAAATATACCCACCAAACTCAGACCAATTTTTTTTTACTAGCACTTTATTTTTTGTATTTTCAATCTTTGCAGTGTCATGGTTATTCTTTTCCCTTAACACTTCTTTCAGCAGATATAACAGCTACGTAGGTCATTTTATGGATCTGTCAGCAGTGATAACCAGTGTGTATCTACTGAAGGTTTGTCTGCTAGCTGTTCTGATGTGTTATGGGTGTGCTTACCTGTTCCTTGGAAATGTTCTACTTCAGTGCAAAATTAAATTTTGTTATTTGGGTTGTCCAGTGTGTTAGTATGTCTGTCTCAAGTTGAAAACAGCATGAAATATTTTCTCCCTTAAAACAAAAACCTTGGATTTTATCAGTAGTTGGTTACTAAAGGGTTACTCTCTTTCTTATACATCTTTCCAGTATTCTCCCAGTCTACCATGATTTAACTTCTTTTCTTTTTGGAGCAGTATGACCATATGCTACTGATAAAGAAAGTTTAATTGCCATTTTGTGCTTCAGCACTTGTGTAGTTACCAAGTGATTATGAATCTTGCATTTTTAGTCCATAATATCCACACAATATAAACTCTGAGTTACTTCAGAGATTCAGAATTTAAGTAATTTTTATATGTTTTAGTGAGATTTTTATGATGATTGTCTATGGCTTTGATCAACATTTGCCCTTGTTCAACAATTCTTTGATCCTGGTAGGGTGATTTTGAAGCATGCTCTTGGGACACTGCATGGTGATGAATGAAGCTGTGAGAGCAGAGGTTTATTTCATTCATGTCCTTACTTACATTTTACTCATCCCTAAGTTATTGAAACACCTATAGTATGAAGGTGAGATTTTTGTAAAGATGAAGAAAAAGGGCCTTGTGACCTTGAAAAGTCACGAATATGAAAAAGTGCATGCTGTTTCTCTGCTGTGCTCTGTTGAGCCAGTACAAACAGCCTTAGGCATTTCAACCACAGAGAATTGTCCCTGTGTGCTTTCCCATGCAAATGGAAGGTAAAAATACATTGCAAAGTACCAGCCATTCTAAAAATGTCCAGCACTGCATCAGTTTTACAAGACAATGTGAAAGGGGAGGGTATCAGAGCCATAACTGAACATTAGATCATTGAATCATGTCACAGAATCACAGAATGGTTGCAATCCCCCTGCCATGAACAGGGACACCTTCCACTAAACAAGCCCCATTCAGCCTGGCCTTGAACACTTCCAGGGATGGGGCATCCACAGCTTGTCTGGGCAACTTGTTCCAGGCTCTCACCATCCCTGCAGAAAAGAATATCTTTCAATAGCTAATCTAAATCTACTCTCTTTCAGTTTAAAGCCAAAACTATGCTAAGATGCATGAAAAGAAGTGTAGCCAGCTGGTCCCTCTCTGCCCTTGTGAGACCCCACCTGGAGTGCTGTGTCCAGCTCTGGGGCCCCCAGCACAAGAAAGACATGGACCTGCTGGAACGAATCCAGAGGACAACCACAAAGATGATCAGAGAGCTGTGAAGATAGGCTGAGAGAGTTGGGCTTGTTCACCCTGAAGAGAAACTCCAAGGAGACCTTGTTGTGGTGCATCAGTATTTAAAGAGGGCTTACAAGACTGCAGTGTACAAAATTTTCTGCAGGGTCTAGCAAAAATGTTAAAGCAACAGTTAATGGTTTTAAACTAAAAGAGTATATATTCATACTAGATATAAGGAAAACATTTTTTTAAATGAGGACTGAGAAACACTGACACAGAGTGCCCAGAGAGGCAATAGCCCCATCTATGGTAACATTCAAGGCCAGGTTGGTCTGGGTTGTGAGAAACCTGATTTAGTTGAAGATGACCCTGCTCATTGCAGTGAGGGTTGTGTTAGGAGACCCTTAAAGGGCCCTTCCAACCCAAACCCTTCTATAATTCTATGGTTCTATGAACCCTCCTTGCTCCCTCTTGCTGTTTTGAGTTGGTTGATGCTTATGCTATGTAGCTTGTGAGAGCTGCTCTTTATTCTGCAATCTGTCGCATACATGGGATTTATCTACTCGTGAATGTCACAGTTGCATGAATTACTGGAATACCTCTGCAACTTGCAACTCTTCTATGGTTGGAGGAACTGGTGTCATTGCCAAGATCCCTGTCCAGCCAGCAGAGGTTGGCATTCCTTTGTTGTTTCATGTTGCCCTACGAGTCAGCTGTGCTTTGCTTACAATTTCCTGTCTGCCATCCAGCATAAATGGAGAAATTTGTATTCTCAGAAAAAGATAATTCTACACATATTTTCCCTGCAGCTGAAGGGGCAGGTAATGCTTATGAGCACCAAATAAGTGGAGCTTTTTTCTACATAAGAGCCAAACTTAAGTACTTTGCGGTAGGCAGTGTGTAAGCCCCATGCACTGTTTGCTACAGATAATTGTTTCCAGTAAAGACCTGGTTCCAGCATCTGTATTTTGTGGGGAGAAAGAAGCAAGCAGCCTCTATGTGGCTGTTATAATTCACAGATGTTTGCTGGTGTGTAGTGCTGAAAAGAGAGTGACTCTGTATAAACAGGATTGCACAGGAAAGTATTCACACTGAAATTCCTTCTGCCTGGAAAGTTCAGTCCTGCAACAGTTGAAAAAAACTAGTCTGCACAGTCTCACCACTCAGCTTTCTGTCCTCAGTGGACACAAGCAAAATCTATGACCAAGCCAAAACCTGTAGGAATATAGTCAACGTGCCTTTGATCACCTGAGGAACCTGAGGAACAGGGAATAAGTTTAATAGTGCAGTATAGAGAAAGAATTAATATCAACTTGGGTTCCACAGAGGAGTAGAGAGAGGCCTTTAAAAATTCTGTGGCAACAGTATGACCATATTAAATCATATGCAGCCATTTCTCAGCATCTTAATCCTCTGAAGTTTAAGAATTCCATCTACAGATTCATATGCAAAATTAAGAACAAGTGATAGAGGTCACACCTCCAATCATCAATCATGAGTATTTAATCATGAATAAAGAGGACACTCTCAATCAATCTCTCATTGCATATAGAAAACTTTATGAGATAGTGCAGTTAGTAAAAGAATAATCCTTCAAAAGTATGAGGAAACCCAGGTAGTCTTTTGATGGATAAGGATAGTCATTTTTGGCTCATTTTAATATGGTCCTTTTATCGAAGCAGCAACATTAAGACCTACAGAA
Organism: Hylia prasina; assembly: GCA_013397195.1. Taxonomy (NCBI): domain Eukaryota; kingdom Metazoa; phylum Chordata; class Aves; order Passeriformes; family Sylviidae; genus Hylia; species Hylia prasina. The sequence goes on along the minus strand of VYXD01014867.1, from coordinate 677,704 downwards.
CACTGCAAAATTTCCAAAGTTAATGTTTGTCCAAAGTTGTTTCTGAAATTGTAGTTGTATAATTCAGATGTTGGTATACATGGGTTTTATTGCCAGCTTTTCACTCTGAGGTGAATGTGAAATGAGGTTCTCAGGTGCATCATAAAATGAAATACTGTTACTCTGTCACTCTTTTCAGCAATCTGTAATTCTGGGGTTCGGTTTCACTTGATTGTACTTCCATTCCAACATTTGACTCTTAATACTCAACTGTAAAATTCTGTTAAATTTTACTTACAAGTGTAGATTCATCGAAAAAAATTGAAAACAATCAATTGATCCTGTATGTCATCTCGCCCAGCTTCCTGCTCAAACAAAGGTTAGTTTCAAGGTTTAGATAAGGTTGTTCAGGGCTTTGTCCATCTGAATTTTTTAAATCCACAGGAATGGAAACCTGTTCATGGGCTCAATCACGTTCCTTGAGGAGAAAGATTTTCTTAGCAATACCAAGTTTAACTTGCACTAACTTGTGCTATTTTTCTGTGCACCTCTGAGATGAGTCTGTCTTCATCTTCTCTTAGTATCCATCTACATTGTAGGAAAGAGGAAAGAGCAATTATTCTTTCCCAGGGTTTCCTCTTCTCTGTCAGCTTCCCCTCATACATTATGGTCCCTGTACCTTGAATACTTCAGCATCCTCATCCTCATTTTCTCCTGCTCCTGAGTCATAGGTCTTACCAATGCATAAAAATGCTGATCCTGAAGACTCACAACTTGCAAAAAAAATCTTTTGATGTCAAATAAACCTCTTTTTTTGCTGCTTTTGTATTCTGGTATCATGTATAAGACACCTTCCTTCTCCTCTTGCATGAGGAGCTGAACACATGAAACCTATGATCTATAATGTACAGCATACTGGAGACAAGCAGAGCTAAATTACTATTTTGCACCCATAGAAATTGCCTTGCTTTAATTCCTTGAAATATTGTGAACAACTTTGGTCTTTAGAACACCTAAGGATTGTGTCATTGTTATATAAATTTTAGACTAGTTCTCATGTTCTTTATTAAGTTGAATGATCCCACTTCAGCTGCATGTCTCTGCTTCTTATGATTTTTTTTGAACAGCTGGGTTGGACACAGAGCGCAAAAAAGTACTCCTGTCTTATAATATCTAGCAAGGAGTTTTATTTTTTGTCCCCAAGGAGAACCTCATATGGCATTTTCATTGCATGGGATACATATTTTATTTATTTGTTATCCAGAAAATATTTTTAGAACAATTCTGAACTTTTCCTTTTGTGCTCTTTTTCTTCCCAATTATTTTTCTTCTGTTTCCTTCTGAATTCCTGCTGCATTCTGTAAAATTAATTCAGGCAAGGGTTCATATCCTCAGGAAAAGGGGACCACTGTGAACAGTTTATCAGTCTGCTAGTTGCTCTCACTAATCTCAAAGAAACTGGCTTTGCAGATTGAGAACTACAGTTCCTTGGCATCATAAATGTGTCCTGTTGTTCAGTGAGATATGTGAAATACAGAACAAAAGGCAGAAGTGAAACCTTGTCTGCATCTGGCTGAGAGACCTTTACTTGAGAAATCTGTTTGATTTCTCACATGACAAGGAGTGAAAAATAATTTTTTTACACATTTATGTTAAATTTTTCCTAGTAGATGCAAAAGGAAAGATTTTTGCCTCCAGCTGCAAATAAGAGTGGAGATACCTGCTTTACCAGCTGTTCTACTTAAACAACAATTATGCAAGTAATGAGCTCTTCCTTTAACCTTTATTTCAGGGTATAGAAATTATTTGTATATAAACTATGGTGATAATCTTTTAGCTCTCTTTTTATGGTCTTCTGGTTATTCCTTCACCATTAGGAAGAAAATAGTCTCAGATCCTTATCTGTTTTAAGTCTCAGCCTTTCAGCGACTGCTCTTTTCTTGAGGGACAGCAATGGCTGGGTGAACTTGCATCCTATAATAGACACGTTTCTCACTGGCTCTATTATAAATATTGTCATTTCCTATTTATTATTTTGCTTTCACACATTCAGTTCACACATTTCCCTATAGGGAAAAGGTTACAATCATAAACATTGGTTTGTCAAGTAACTTTCTATTTTCTGTTGTTTTTGGTTTTTTTTTTCTCTTTGTGCTTATGCCTACAAAACAGTGAATATATGGCTGTGTGCACTCTGTGTTTTGAGCTGAATATTTTTGAGCAATAAAAGACTGAGGAATTACTCCTCTCAGTTGCAACAGCACCTATGGGGTCTTTAAATAAATCTATTTGGCTTAATATGTTGCTGTCATTTTACCCATGTTGTCTGCACTTTGAAGATCTTTGTGTGGTTATGTAAAGTAACACTTGCCTCTCTTTTGTTTCTAAATGAGAGGAAGGTCCCTCCTCTCCCAGTATTTTGGTTTCTCTGAAATGTGCATATACTTTGTCCATAGTTCACACTCTGTATTTACTCAGGATTACACAATTTCTTTTGGGCTGCACGCTCTTTTAACCATGTCCTAACTCAACTCTGAGTTGGCTTTTTTTGACCCACTTCTAGTCATAACTTACCTCCTGTTATGAATTTATTTGCCACAAACAATATGACAATTTGCTGTTCAGTCTTTTATTATTTATGGGAATTAATATTTTTCTTCTTAAAAAAACCCAAACAAACTTTCATTTTTATGTGGGCTCAACAAACTGCATTTGATGGATGCAGATTAGTAAAAGTTCAAATCACCATAGAATCGTCATTCACATAAAGTAAATAAACCAGACATCTATGACCCTGATACTACCCCATGATTTGCTGACCAAATCCACTTTTCTTGCAGATATCCTCTGACATTTCAGCTAGATCTTTTAGCAAGGTCCAGACAAATTCCATTCATCTATGTGTTGCTGAACACTGAACGCTCCATCTGAATTCAGTGCTAGCTGAAGAACAGACACAAGAAGAATTATTTATCATATTATTATTTCACATTATCCTGTGAAATCCACCTATTTTGATTGTGATTGCAATATCTCACCCATGAAGCAGTTCTTAAAAATCTAGTTTGGTTTTAGAGGGTGAGAAGCAGACCTAAAACTGCATGGGATATCCAAATTGCAAAATTCCCAGACATTTCAAGGTATGTGTTTTTAGAAGGGAGAGTTTTCTGTCCATTCACTGATGTCACTAATAGTGTTAGTCAGCTTTCCTCACTTATACAAAGCTGTCATTACAGTGACAGTAACAAAGGGTGCACTATTACCTCCTCCAGCCATTATTTCACCACTTTACCTGAATGTTGTAAAACAGTCTTAGTGGGAAAGAGTCTGACCCTTGGAAAGCAGCATGCGTGAAAAAGCAAAATATCTGCAATCACAGCTGGCTTGCAGGTCCAGAAAGATAATTCTGTCCTGCAAAGATGTGCAATACACACCAGGCAAATGTTCAATAAGCACACAATTTCTTGGCAAATAAATGGTATTCAATCCTCTCTGTGAGTTTGATAAATGTTTTATTTGCATGGCAAGGTGTGAGAGGGGCAGGAGCTGACACATCAACATGTACATAAAACATTTGTCAGACATCTCCAGAGATTCTGAGTAGTACTGTTCAGTAAAGGAGAAGTCTGGGCCAAGTTATCAATATTATTAACTCCATAATCTAAACTGGACTGATGACACTGCTGTTTATATAATTCTAAATGATTTTTTTCTGGTGTATGTGAGCCTTAATTTTGTTTATTGCTCTTTTATGTGTTTAAAACTTGTGTTTGTTTTCCCACCTGACAGTCTGTTATACTGTTGCAAATTAAATTATTGGTATCAAGAGGATAGTTTACTCCTCTTCCCACATGCATTTTGTCCTTGCAAGACATTTCTAGAAAGAAAATTTTCTGAAGGGGCTTAGAATGTGCCTGACAAAGCAGCTTTCAGTGGAACAGAATGTGTCTACAGGCTGTAGTCACAATCTGGTAATTTTTGGATCATGTGGGTTATAACAGAAAACATAAAATGCATAAATAAAGTCACTGTTTTCATTTTTCTTCTTAAACTTTCTTTTTACTAAGTTTTACTAACAGTAATTGTGTTTTGCGAAGTTGCTCTGTCTTGTTTCAAACAACACTTCTTAAAACCTCTAATGTACATCTGTCAACATGTATGTCTACATGCACATGCAATCTGAGTAATTTGTCACTCTCCATTTTAAAGAGTAGATGAATATGTCAGGTCAAAAAGATATATGCACTGTTAATCCTAGATATCTGGAATACACTGCATTTCTTAAATGTTTAGAAAAACTCAAAATACTTGTGTTTTGCAGACCATGTCACAAGCTTTCATGAGCAGATCCATCTGGGACAAATTAGAACCAAAAGATTTTCCTGCAAAACTTACATCCTTACTAGACTTCTTAAATTAAAGTTATATTATTCTATGAATGTTGTTCCTCTTTCTCTGGGCAACATGTAAAACAAAGGGAATTGTTGCCATAAGCATTCCAATGTGGGCAGGTGCACCAACATCCTCCAGCTTCTGTGAACTTCTGTGAGAAAACGTAATTTGGAACATCTCTGTTCTGGGCTGGTCACATCCTAACCTTACATATGCAAGAGATTTATCTTTCATTAATCTGATTGTTCAGATGCAAGTATTGAGGAAGCAGACCATAGAACTATGCTGATTTCCATGCAGCACAGGTACATGGAAGGTCTGGTCCAAGGTATGGAAAGGCTTCTCCTGCCAGGCAGGACAGTAGGGCTTGTAAGCCCACTTTTGTCCTGTATCTCCAGGTTTGTGGGGAAGGAGTAGGGTGGGAGAGAAATGCTGTCTTGCCAGAAAAGGCAACCACTGTGTGAAGGGGGGTAGCCCTGCCCTTGCTGCTGAGTGCTGTGACAGCCAGGAAAAGTGATATTGCACTGTTGAAAGCCAGCACAGATGGCAGTGGCTTTTTACACACTTTACACCAGCAAAGCAGAAGGGAGGGCATTAGCAATGGTAACTATTATGCAACTGGTAATTCAATGAACTGACTCTTGGGACTGTTTTAGATTTCCATAGTGTAGTTAATGTAGTTTTTATTGAAGATATCCGTATGCAGGGCTAGATTTGGGTCATAAGGGTTTCTGTAGGCTTTGATGTTTCTGTTTCTAGGGTGGAATGGGTAACTAAATGAAGACTGTTCTTTTCTGTCACTTACATAAAATACTATAGAATATCCCAGGACAGTTCCTGTTAAAAACAGGTTATTTTTTATGATGCATTTTGTCTGTAAAGGTACACTGATTGAAGCTCTTATGTTTTGGTATAACATCACACTACTGTGCAGCCTTAGGACAAGATGCTATTTTAGTGGTAGTTTCAGAGACATACAAATATTTTACCAAAGGCTTACCTGTCTTCAGCCTGCTTGAGTTGGTAGAAAGACCAGAAAAATGTAGTTGCAACTGTTATGAAAAAACATCTTTTGGGCAAGTTGCATAGCTGTGAATCTAGACAGTTATTATATAGGCTTTCACCTATGCACAGATCAAGAGACTGACCAAATAAATGTGATCTAGTTTGTTCTAAGGGATGTATTTGCAAGGATAAGTTTTAAAAATCTTGATGACAAATACTCGTAAATGCATACTGCTTTGTCCTTCTTTGAAAAGGCCAGAGTGCTAAGATACTGCTGTCTGAGAAGATATGCATCCCATTCTTGGATGTAGTAACAATTGAAATCTTAGTACCATGCTGAGATTCTGTGATTGTGATTAACCAACCTGCATTTTTGTCTTTTTGCATTCACATTACAATACTGCCTGTGATTATTTAATCATATGCTGTATTATCCACATAAATCTTTGTCTAGTGGTAGTATAGTACAGCCCTTTTTTGGAGATGAACCAAAGATTATGGTTACAAAGCTTGATGGTTCCATGTTCTACCTAATTTGCTGCAGACACTAAAAAGGAGTGGACAAGTGAAACTATGAATATGAACTTGGCAATACTATTTCTTTCCCATATTGTTTCAGGACATAAGCAGAAGAGTTTAGGATATCATTATCATCATCATCATCATCATCAGACAAAAAGAGAAACAAACAAGAAAAAAAGAGGTAGCTCATGTCATCTTACCAAATATATTTTTCTTCCCTATATAGAAGAATTTCAAAAGAAGACAGCTATTTGAAATCAAGGGTTAAAGTGCTTATACTTGAAGGCTGCCTTACTTTCATGTAATGCAGTATACACTAATATTCTGTGTAGATGCATTCTGTTTAATCTTCTTTTATGATCCTCTCCCTTAACTCCTTCCTACTCTCTTGAGTCTAAGACTGTATTTTCTTCCAAATTTTCTATTCTCTGAAGGATGACCCAGACCCCATAAGAGAACAAAAGGATTTTTTTAATGGACAAAACATTAGATTGTCAAAGACTCTGTTCTTGTTGCTTCTATATTATTTCTGTGTAATGGTAGGCCAGTTACCTAAATTTTTCAAAGATGATTGCTAATTCTAAACTCTTCATCTTTTGGTTACCCAGCAAGCCACACCTGCTCTCTGACACTTAGTAGTTCTGACCACCTGTCTCTGTTATTGAGAGCTCTCCTTTAATGTACAGAGTCACCAAAAAAATCTAATTACTTCATTAAGTCTGTCTCAAGTCTTCTCTGAGCATCCTCAATTTATGAAACCTTTGAGACTTTCAATTATAAACTTTGAATCTCAGAAAAAAACCAAAGACAGTCTATGTATCCTGTTCTGTGGGAAGAGAAATATATTTTAGAGGAATACTGTGGAAATTTATGTTGATCAAGAATGGACATCCAAGCCATCAAAATTCTATATTGAAATCATAAGGCTCCAAAATGTTTCCCACCTTCAGGTCTGGCAAAAAAATTCTGAACCAAACACACTGCTTCCATAAACCTTCACTGAGAGGAAAACCATGCATTTGGCCTCAAGGCAGATGCCCAGTTTGGTTAATCAGAACGCTAGCCACAGGACATAGTCTAGGCTTAGGCATAAGGAAATGAATATTTGAATCCTGTGATGGGTTTTGTAGCCTTATCCTGAACTCTTAGAAAGAGGTGTGAGTGCAAGGGTTATTTTCATGAAAGGGTACTGGAAAGGATTGTCGTTGTGTAAGAGTGAGAACTACTCCAAGTATGTCTGGGAGGCCTCTTGAGGACTCAAAACATAATTACCTCAGTTCCTGGCTGGGAACCCAAAGGGACTGAGATGTGTGAGGAGTGTTGCTACTTCTGCTTCACCATGATGGAGGCACGTCCATCACTGAATGCCCAAGGCTTATGGAGCTACTTGGTGGCACCAAGACTGCTCATAAAACCCCACCATATCAGTCAGGGTGTTTTCTGACCACTTGTGTCACCTGAGTGGCTACATCCTGCATTAGTGAGGGGATTTATTTCAACCACAGGTGACAAAATGCTGAAAGCAATATTGGAGATAACACTGTAGTCATCCATGCTCATTATTCTGTGTGTGAGAAATAGGCATGTTCTTCAAGTGTAAGGTCCAGCTGGCCTGCGTCTTTTTGATACTTACATTACTGGTACGATGTTGACCTGAAGAAGGGAAAATGCATATTTTCTTACCTTGTTTTAATATTCAGATTGAAGATTATTCTTTGAGACTGTTGGAGGAAAGACCAGAAAGAAATCACTACAGTTCTGTACTTGCAGGGTTGACAGAAAGCAGTGAATGGAGCTATAAAATAAATAAATGAGGACGATGGAAAGTAGACTGGTATTTATTTAATGAGGGACCTCTGACTTTTCTCTTTCCTTGATGTGGTTAGTCCTAACTGTAGCAAGATAAAGTGGTTTGGATGCCTGTAATTACTACTATCTATATTTTTCTCTATAAGATGTTCAGCTATGTGTCATTTGATCTTTGCTATCTCTTTTCAAGGACAATATTTATTTGAATAAGTGTGCGAAGATATAATTTGTGACATTTTATGGGCATCAAGTCAAAATAAAAAGTAGTAGCTCAAGTAGTTATTGTTAAATTCAACACAAACTGAAACATCAGATTTTCATTAATAAAGAAAACAGTGAATTGGCACAGAAAGTTTTTAGTAAGACTGTACTTTGATAACTTCTCTCCCAAACCAGCATAGACAAACAAAATTGACTGTATTACTTCAAAACTAAATTACTTTGATCTTTCCTCCCATTGCTAAATCCATGTTAGTAAATTGACTCTATGAACGTCATGGATGTACTGCTGGTTCTGAGATGTGATGTTTGTTTCATATGTTGATATGTGGACATACAGATATATACCTATATGAAGCTAAGAAGTAATGGCACTACATCATTTATAGATGTGACAGTGTCTTACAGATAGAATTTTGAATCTCTGGTATAAACAAAGTGGTTGTTTCTGGAGGCCTTCTTGCTTGTGAGATGGAGCAATCAAAAGGGAATAGAGGAAAGAAAGAGTAAAGATTATATGTAGAGGGTTCCTCTTTTACAATCTAACAGCTTGTTCTTTCATGTGTTCTCTCTCTTCAGACTTTTTTAACCATTAACCACTAGCTGCAACTGATACATCACAAGTCTCTAGACAGTGTGCAGTGCTGGAGACTGCAGTGTTTGGGTATTCCAAAGGTGCAGTTTTCATTTCTGCATTCTGATCTCAGTGGCAGATGTCAGGTGTCTTACCAGTCAAGGCTAATATTTCTTGTGCTCTCCTTCTTTCCCAGTGTCAGCCACTCTTACTGATCATTGTTTTGATGTGAGAACTCTTTGAGCCCAATGTGATGAAGTCAAGGAGCAGGAAAAGCAGCACTCTGATTCTGATATATTTTAGTCCTGCTGTTTTGATTTCTAAATTTTGTCACTCAAAATCCTCAAAGAGGATCATAAATAAGAGCTATTAGAAGCTTTCTATTTTAAAGTCCACATGCACAAATGTTAGAACTTATTGAATTGCTAAGTGGATCTTATCGTGATATTGCATGAAATAGTAATATTTTTAGTACTAGTACCATTTTTTTGGTGTCTTTTCTTAAATTTAAGTAACAGTAACGTATTGTACTTAATGAATCATCACATGTTAATCTTGCCTTGAGCCTACCTGCTGAATGAGGTGTTTGGGACAACGAAACCTGCAGGCTAAGTGTTGGTGTAAGTGCCTGTGGTATGCATAAAAACAAGTAATCTTGTGAAAACTTATGCAGTTACAGCCTCTTGATAACCTAAGAATGTCTTCTGGGTGTTGTAACAAAAAGTCCTTATATTTCTTCTGAAATATGCTACAGGTGCCAAAGTACTATTTTGGATCTCACTGCATGATCAGAGAGGATTGCCAAAACCAAATCAATTTAGAGTGCCATTTGAAGGCCAGAAAATCTTAACATCATCTTGCATACATTTTTCATGAAGCTTGGAATACGGTACTTACTGGAGCTTATGAAATTTGTGTGAGCAAAATATTTAGTTTTTAACGAAGACGTCAGGTCATATCAGGTGATAGTAAAATGTTCTAAATGGTAACATCCTTATAGCAGATGATAATTTATTTTTAGTCTGTATTTTTCTCAATTTATCTTCTTTCAGGATATCTTATGTTATGTTTTGTTTCCTCCCTTAGCATAATCATTTTAATTTGCAAAAATATGTGATATTATGTGCAAACTGTTAGCAGGTTGGACCTTAGCTTTATAAATAAACCAAAGAATTTTCATTAACTACTCATGGTAAAAACTGAAATGATCCATTTTGTTAATTTTTAAATTTTCCCAGGCATTCCAGTAAGAGGATGAGACAACATAGTCTTAAGGGGGAGGTTTAGGAAGAAGTTCTTCACAGGACGGGTGATTGGGAACTGCCAGGGAGGTGGTGGAGTTGTTTAAGAAAAGGCTCTGGAGGTGTTTAAGAAAAGACTGGTCTGGTTGACAAGGTGGAGTTAGGTCATAAGATGGACTTCATGATCTCAAAGGCCTTTTCCAAACTAAATGATTCTGTGATTCCATGAGTTGTAATCCTTTTTGCATTGAATTACTGTTTTATACTGATATGCTCAGTATAATGGTCTGAGGTTTACTTTGTTGAAAATCTAGGATAGACATCTTGCAAAAGTGTACTATTAAATTTTTTTACAAGATTATTCTCGGAAGGGTTAGTTTCAAAATCTTCAAAACTTGCTGTCTTGCTGTTACTAGTAGTGGAGATACTAAGAGTAAATACTTTTAATGTACCTTCTTGCATATGTTTCACTCTGTGGAAAAAAGCTCCTAAATTTCTGGGTCAGCAAATAAATCTTCCCTTAAGAAAAAAAAAAATACCAAATGATGTGGCAAAAAATATCATAAATTCAGAAATGTCAGATGTTTAGAAGCAAGGGAGGTGGACTGCTGTTCAAAAGTGTTACTCAGGATTGTATGGTAAATTAAATGTAGGCATATTGAATCCCAAGAGAGACAGATGACTCTGATTTAATGCTAAGCCTTAATCCACTCATATCAGTCTGACCTTGATCAAGATTTTTGAGGTGGGGGAGAGGGACAAGGCATAGGAAAAAAAAGATATTTTACAGGATAATGTAATGGGTAAAGAATAAAAAGGCTGTACTTGTCAGTGCTGCATTCTGTAATATGCTCACGTTCTTCTGGACTCTGAATCCTTTGCTGCAAAAAAATATGAAACACAGTAAACCTCTGCATTTAGCCACCTCATTTTCATGCAACGTAAGTTTGAAGCAAGCAAAACAAATGGATCTTAGCAGTCATAGCCTTTTAGGGTAGTTTTCATGCTGAAAGCTTCCCTTGCCTTAAAGAAGAAAAATGTCTTAGAAAGAAGAAAGCTTTTTCCTTTAAGAGACTTCTTTAACTGAGCAATAGATATTAGAAAAGTCAGCTGCAAGAACTCTATATCATGACTCTAAGGTTCTGTTTCCTGTAAATTCAGGCATGTGTCATTCATTTTGTATCAAGGTTAATTCACATATAGAACTTCTGAGAAATAATTATCTTTCCATTTGTTCAGACAGGTCAGCTCCACGGCTGTTAACTCACAGCTATCATTTGCAATCTGAAGTAAGCTTTTCTCACCGTTCCAGACCATTTCTGTTTTGACCTTTAAGGCAACAAAATAATTAAGTGCACCAGTGCTGCTCTGTAACTTTGAATTCACAACATTAACAAGCCCATTCTATTACAAAGCCACCAACCCATCCATTAAGTCTGACCACACTCTTTTGGAATCAATAGCAAAAATCATAATAGTGTCCACTGACTGTGCTCAGACACAGGAAAATACTTTTATTTACAGAATCACAAAGATAGCAGAAGTTGAAAGGGACCTGTGGACATCATCTATCCCACTGTCCCTGCTCAGAAGACATGATGCCCAGAGTCATGTTCATTTGGGTTTTGACTGTCTACAAGGATGGAGAATTCACTGCATCCCTGGATAACCCATTCTATTGCTCAACTATGCTCACAATCAAAAACAATTTCCTGTGCTCAGATGTAATTTTCTACCTTTTGACTTGTGCTCATTACCTCTTAGTGGATGAAAAGCTGGACATGAGCTAGCAATGTACACCCATTGCTAGCTGTATTCAACTGTATCCTGAGCTACAACAAAGGAATGCCCAAAAGGTTAGGGAAGGAGAGTCTCCCTGACTACTCCACTGTTGTGAGCTCCCACCTGGAGGACTTCATCTAGCTCTGGGATCCCCAGCACAGGAAAGACATGGACCTGTTGGAGTGAGTCCAGAGAACAACCACAAAAACGATCAGAGGGATAGAACGCCATTCCTATGTAGAAAGGTTGAAAGAGCTGGAGATGTTTAGATTAGATATAAGGAAAAAAAAACTTACTATGAGGATGGTAGAACAGTGGAGCAGGTTTTCCAGAGAAGTTGTAGTTGCCCTTTTCCTCTACACACTAAAGGCTGCACAGGACTCTGAGCAACTTAATCTAGTTGAAGATGTTCCTGTTCATTGCAGGAGGGCTGGACTAGGTAAGGGATCCTTCAGGGATCCCTTTCATGGGTCCTTCCATCCCAAACTGTTGTATGATGCTACAATGTTACTATTAATTCTAGGATTCGCTTTTACTGGTCACCACTGAGGAAAGTCTGGCTCTGTCTTCCATATAGCCATTCATCTTGCATTTGTGTGCATGGATAAGATCCCTGTAGACTTTCCCTTATCCAGGCTAAACAGTTCCATCTCTTAACCTTTTCCCATATGAGACGTCTCTTAAACATCCTTCTGGCCAAGTGCTGGACTCATTCTCTCCAGTATGTCACTGTCTTTTGTACTGAGGAGCCCTGAATTTAGTCAGTGCCTCACTAGTATTGAATAGAGGAGAAGGGGTTTTGCCAGGAAGGTACACTGCTCTCTCAGGATTGCCTTGTTAACCTTCAAGACCTCAGGGTCTTTTCTGCCATAGTCAACAATCGATTTTGGCAACAGTTTTTGAAGAGTCATTTGGAAGTAGGAAAATATAAGATGCTACAAATATACTGGTTAACAACACATTTCCTCAAAACAAAATAGACTAGAACTAAGAAATTAATAAAATGTTGAAGTTTAACGTTCAGCTTGGACTGTTATTTCAATGTAAGTACAATTTGCTTTGTATTTGTTTCAGCACTTGTGTCTACCTATTCAGTTTCATGCATCTATTTCCAACCTGTAATTAAGTTTGATAGAATTTTATTGGAAGAAATTATATAACTAAAAGCATGCTTTCATCAATTAAAGACAAGATACATAATTGGTTTTAAACTATGTAGATATAAACCATTGCCTATCAAATGCAGACAATATAGATTGCTGCTTGTTAAGAGAGGGAGGGAATGCCTTTGTGGCTCCTCTACCTGATTAAATTTCATAACATAATCAGGAAATCTCTTCCACTGGAAATAAAAGTTACTTTCTGAACTTAATTACATGTCAATACTAAATGACATAAATTAATTGCTAACAATCTGTAATGACTTTTAACAGAAATCCTAACCCCTTGTAATTTGCTAAAAAGTTAATTTGATTCCTTAATTGAATTGTAATTCATCTCTTTGATACAGAGCTAGTAATTGCATTGCATAGGACTTGATGTTTTTTCTAAAATAAATTTCTTTTTAATTCCCCCAAATATCTTTTTTTCCCTGTAAATATTTAAAAGATTCTTTGGTGTCCTTGGCAGACAGCTATGGTTATTGACTCTGGCTTTTGCCTTAGTAGCACAGAAAACAATTGGTTCACTTCAAAATGCATCACATATGAAATTGCTCTGGGGACCCTTTTGATCAGTATGTTGAGATACCAGGAAGTCTTGAAGCAGGTATAAGATTCTTGTTGGCAAGGTGTGCATGTGGTTGGCTGTGTTTTCTGGCAAGCTTTTTATCACTGCAATATCTTCTATTACCTCTGTTAGAGGACAGCACTGTGTGTTGAGGCTACATAATAAGTTGCTGAAGAAGAGAAGTAAAAACAATGAAAAAGAGGAAGGGCAGCTATAAAAAGTATCAATCTAATGTACTCCAGACTTGTCTACCATAATTTTGAGTGCTGGCTTTGATATCATCATAACTGAGGCAAGCAAGGACAGACAAATATGTTCTCAAAACTTTCTTAGGCTGTGGACTGAAAACTTTGTAAATAGATAAAAGCAAGGAAGAAAATCCCACAAGCCTTCCTCTGTTAACATCAGTCCACCTCTGTAAAGAAGAGGGAGAACCATTTTGAAGGAGCTGGTGCAAAAAGGTTACAATGATTTCAGGATGAAAACTCCATTTTGTTCTAGGTATTCTGAATATTATAAATGTTTTTACTTAAAAAAATAAATAGAGTTGGGTTTTCTAGCTCATTTAGCTCAGTTGGTTAGAACATGATACTAATGCCAGAGTCATGGATTCGACCCTCCTGAAGACAATTCACTTAGGAGCAACAATTCACTTAAGAGCTGGACTAAATAATCCTTGTGGATCCCTTGCAACTCCAAATATTCTTTGATTCAGTGATCTATTAGCCAGGTTCTTTACACATTTCTCTATTTTCTTCAGGCTCTGATTTATTTTCAAATCAAGTGAGACCTGACTTCTGGTTGTACTGCAGTGGATTCCTAATTTCCTTTATTTGGCACAGTCAATAAAACTTTCTAATATTTAAAATCACTCAGAATTCCCAAGGACATACCTAAGCATGGACAGTGTTTGAGGGATAACTACATTTTATAACCCTCTCTAAGTTGTGCAACTTCATATAATTTTTTTGAAATTATTTTCTCTGGTAAAATATCAACTATTATGTACTTGGATTCTTCATTTTAGTAGCCATTGTTTTATTTTACAAAACACTGCTTCGTAGATTCTCATACAAATTCCCTACCTTAGTGATCTATTGTGATTTTACTATCACAGAAGCAACCTGTGCCTAAACTCAGCATACAATGCACAGCCTATGTTTTATTGCACATAAGAACAAGACTCTGGGGAGCCTGAAAGGCTTTAGGTGTTAGAAGTG